>JAJEJO010000907.1:271619-302794 GCA_020662805.1 Glaucomys volans
AAAAAAAAAAAAAAAAAAAAAAAAAAAAAAAAAAAAAAAATTGTGTGATGAATCAATCAATAAACGAAACAGTATGTATTTACCATTACCAATTCCTGCTCTTCCCTACTCTTTTTGTGATTTTTGCCACATGAATTTGATCCCTTTTAAAAGGTTTAGAAATGACAGACAAATTACTGTGAAGTATAAATCGTAATTTCCTCATAAACATAGCTTGTTATAAAAGTAAGTCTAAAGTATGGAAAATTCTCATTGACGATTCTTCCAAGCCCCAAGTATATAATGATACCAATAATCTGTGCTAATTCTAATGCTTGACTTCATAACTATAAATAGTGCTGCATCTAATGAAATTGTAAAATTCAAGATGGTGTTACCACTTGTGAAAAGGCAAGATATTTTAAATAAAGTCATGAATTGACTCGGATTAGCATGAATATGATCTCCAGGACCTATCCATCTTCTACTCAAACGTCTTATGAAAATTAGAAAGGGGAAATATGCACGAGTTCTAATAGTTCTTTTTGCAAATTAACTTGTAATGACTCTTAAGAAGTTGCCATTCAACATAATCTCTCCTCTACTTTAGTTATTCAAACATTAGCCTCTCCTGTTTTAATGGAATTGCAATAGAATCTCAAGTCCTTGTTGTCACATGCCCTATGATTACTAATGGCAATTTTTAAGTTATCTAACCAGTCAGGCATTCAACAACCCACAAATTTGGCTATGTTTATTATTAACGAAGCTGCACAAACCCTGCTGTATTGACGTTCATTTAATTTCTCAAACATTATGACAACATAAACAATACACAAGAAAAATGTTATTCATGAATACATATGATTGGTTTCTTTCTGCCTGACAGGCACTAATTCATACATATATTAAATTCCACAAATATTTCAAAGGCCAAATACATTTTAGCTTTTGCCTGCAAAGGTAGAAACTGCATTGGTTTTGTAGAATAAGGAAAGATTTAAATAATTACAGCATCACAAATTCTATCATTGATGTGAGCACAGAATCTTGAAGCTAGAGGAGAGAGGAGTACATTTCCTTTGGAAATCTTCAAAAGGGAAGTGGCTTTGGGAGTGGGTATTAAAGGCTATGGGGATCTCAGGGATGGACAAAGCATGAAATGCAATCCAAGACAGAAAGAATGGCACATTTCAAGTCAAAGACATTGAGAAGTGCTTGCTGGTTTTGAAAGAAATTCACTAAAGGGTGGTCTGTGGAACAGAAGCAGCAGCATCTGCAGAGTTAGACAGAAATGCACATTCTCAGGGCCCCTCCCAGTCTTACTGATTCAGAATGTGATGGTGAGGCAGAGGAATCTGTGTTCAGCCATTTTCCAGGTGCTTTGCATGCCTGTTAAAGTCTGAGAAGTATGATCTAGGGGAATAGCTCTAAAACTTGGGCTGTGCCAAAATACCAATTTTGGAGCTTACTCCATAGCTTCTCACCAAGTAGGCCTGCAGAGGGGGTGAGAATTGCATTTCTAACCATCTCCCAGGAACATGCCAGTCCTGCAAGTCCAGGAGACAAGACTGATCTAGGGATATCAGTAGCTGATGGCGAATTTCATATGTCACTGGGGCCAGATTATAAAAGGACTATGAGGTAGATATAATTCCAAAATGCCCCCATAGATTATAGACCTTTGGGGGTGTAGGCACTTCTAACTTTTATTCTATTAAGCACTACTTAACAGATGGGATTTTACAGATGGAAGTAAGATCCCAATTAGTTGCGTTTTAAACAAGAAGATTTTCCAGGTAGGTCTGAATTAATCACCTGAACATATTTAATCTAGATCTAGATGCCAGAGGAGGAGGAAATCAGAGGTTTAAAACAGAAATCTGATGTGCAGCTGCAGATCCCCTGTGTCAAGGAATGCAGGTACCTCCAGGGGGTGAGTAGGTTTCCAGGCGGGCAATCAGCAAGGAGAGGGAGGGCTTAGTCTTAACAACCACGAAGAAGTGATTTCTTCTCCAAAACAGAAATAAGCTTGGAAGCAGATTTTTCTTCCCCCCTGAAGAGTCTGCAAGTGCTAACTTCATCTGGCTGGCTCCTTAATTTCACTCTGCGATGTCCTACAATAAAGAAGCCAGCCACAATGACCAGATTTCTGTCTTTCAGAACTCAGTGGGTATTAACGTTAAGCTCTGTGTTAAGGAATTAGATCAGAAATGCCATCCTTGGAAATTGTGTACGTCAAGCTCAATCTCTAAAGAATGGGGAGACATTCAACATTACTAAGCAAGGTATTGTCTCTTCATGCATGGCTTGAAGACCTGGACCACAAGGGTAAGGTTGGAAGGAGGCAAGAGTTCAGCAGAGGAGGTGAGTTAGAAGCCTTCCATGACAGCCTATAAAGCAAAGACACATAAAGAAAGCAAGTAGTAGGGCAGATAAGGAATCAGGAGATTTTTTTTTTTTTTCTCTTAAATGGACTCGATATGAAAGAGGATCCAAGGAAAAGGAATTCCAGAAATTCTAAATAAATTGGAAGAGAACCTCCAAAAATAGCATGTTATTGTTCAATAATGTGCTCAATGTGCACAATACTGTGCTCAAATTATTTCTATTTTTAAAAAAACAGAGAATTAAGGAGGAGACAAACCAATTGTTTTCTTGAAGCAGTAGTTTAAAACAGAAGCTAATCATCTTCTATGACCTATTACTAATAGAGTTGTGTCTACTTTCATTCCAATGACCACTTACCTTCTCTTCAAAATAGGTGTGATATACCTTTAATTTTATTAAAGATCAGTGTAAGCTTCTCTGAGATGGTAATATGAAGACACTTCGTGCTCAGATGTCAAGGAACTGAGAAAGTCCCAAAATAAATGTTTGTGCAAATGAGCCATATGCCCCTGGGTTAAAGGGCAATGAGAGAGTCTCTATCCCGTCACGCAGTTTTCAGCTGGTGCCCTGATAAATGGCAGGTCAAGGAGGGTTGTGTTTAATAGTATATTCCTCAATGAAATGTCACTTTTTCCTCAATGTGTCCTCTGTGTGAGCTAATTAAAATCATGTTTTGCTGCAATGTCAGCACACCAAGTTGCTGACTTTCTTGTTGTCTGACCACATGGTACAAAAATGAATTCTGTCATATGATAAACTTGGGATCTTAAAGGCTCTGTATCCTGGGGTATAATGTATGCTTTCTTATAATCTGCAGTTCTAACATTCTCTCTCTCACTTATGCACATTTAGCATTCCCTTATATTATGTGTGAATAGAAATATTAAGTTGAAAATCCATGACTAGTGTTCTCTTGCCAAGATTTAGAGAAAAATGATTATTGTCTTATTAAATGTATCAGAATATCTATACCCAAGGGAAACTGGGGTGCTGTCAAACAGTTGGATGCTTTTAACCATTACTAAGACTGTGCTTAATGAACCCCATTTAGTCTCTCAAGTGATAAAAGCAGTACTTGGGTTCAGTAAGGTACAGACTGTCCCATGAATATGCACAAAAGCAAAAGTTATATCTGCCTCTGCACATGTACCATATGAAAAATGAAAAAATGGAAGAATGTTTTGGTAAGGATTTGCACAGCTTTCTCCTTGCTCTTAAATACACAGTTGACAAGTAAGTGGTTTTGATAGTGAGTTTCTCATGACACAGATCTCTTGGTCCTCACAAAGTTTGAATGCCAGTCAATTAATGAATGATATTTCATCCTAAATTATATCAGAAAGGCTAATACAACACTTATGTGAGTCTATATCACAATGTTTAATACCTGGATAATGCTGACCCAAAAACACATGAATAAATAAAATAGACATGATTTTACACGATGCTAATTATCTGGGTTTTTTTCTTTCAATTGGAGTCTTTTATATCAATTGTTATTAAACAGAAAGTCGTGGTGTAATTATATGCATGTGGGAAGTCTCCAACAGCTGAGGAAGACATCTATGTGAAAAGCTACCAGCTTTTACTCTATGCAGCCCTGGAAAATCTCCTGAGATAAACCTTATTATTTACCACTTTGACAAGAAAATGTTAATAAAAAGACAATGGATGTATCAACGTATTGTTGCTTGCACTGTGGATAATTCAAAGTAATTTATTATACTCTAAGACACTAAGAAAAATTATATCTGATGTGAAGAAGAAGGTTTTCTTCTCCACAATGTTTTTTTAATATCAAATCCTCAAAACAAAGTACAAAGTAATTGAAAACTCTGACACCTTATACACTAAAATCTTGCCAAGGAAACAAAATTTCTAAACTCATCTATTAGTAATTGAAATGTATGAAACATAACTTTATTTGCTATGAAATTGAGAGCCTCCTTCATAGTGATTTTTGTACCTGAATCAAAACGATGTCAAAGAAAATAAAACTAGCTGCCACAAAGAATTTATTGGATTTCACTTATCCTGTCTTTATTCTTACCTTTTCTTCAGAAGTAAATCTTGCAAACTTTGAAACTTTACAGTGTGGTATTTATGAAAACAACTAGAACAATAAGTTTCCTTATTTCTATGTAAACTGAGTAGTTCCTTAACCTTAGGTATCTTTTGATCCAATAGATCATTCAGCGATACAAACTGCAAAATCATACATAGAAAAGTTTATCTTTTTCCATTTCCTTCCACAGAATTTTTTTGCAGTTTGAATGAATGCATATGGGAAGAACATGTAGAGTACTTTTAAAATATGCGATTCTTTCAAATTTAGTACCCTTAAGGCTTATGTATTTTTGCCATTGTGAAAGTTATATGCAAAAGGAAACCAGTGTTTGATTCAAGAATCCAATTACAAAATATTTACAGATTCAATAAAAGAAGGAAGATTTAGTGGAAATGCTGCAGAGATAAGTAAAACAAGATTACTGCATTGGGTTTGGGTTATTTATTCATGATTTTGCTCAAATATTAATTTAGAGCTTACCATATTCAAGCATGTTTTTTGCTACCAAAAATACATAAATAAATTCCTGTAGTTAAGGGACATCTTACCAATGTTTCAGAAGTTATCGTTTCTTGACCATTTCCTGTAGGATGAGCAGCACTTTCCAAACATTATCTCTTCCTGTTACCGTAACACTGATAATCAGATTCAGAAACTGGTCCAAAGATGAAACACCACGCAAGTTGTCAAAGGTGAAGGCTGGACTGGACTCTGCCTGATTCCTGCAGCATGTTAAGGATGTCCACCAGGCTACCCAGTGCTGAGGGCGATTTCTCAGCCCCTTGATTATGGGCTGGGCTTATGAATGCTTCTGTGGTCAGACCTATTGCTGCTTCTGCATCCAGTCCTTAACTGGCTAGGAGCTTCTGCTTCCTCTCTCTTGGAACATTCTCTGTTGGATTGCTCTCTAGGAATCCAGACACCCTCTCCCATCCTGCCTGCCTTCCTTTCTGCCTTCTTTTCATAATTACAAAAAAAAAAAAAAAAAAAAAAAATGCCTGAGAATATTTACTTACATTTAAAAATACAACAGGGACATTATAAGGAACGAAATGCGGTTGGAGAGAAAACAGGTAGGGATTGAATTAAAACCCATTTAGATAAGTTGGACTCAAATACAAGAAAAAGAGACAGAGGAAGTGAAAGTAAAAGAGCTGGCAGGATTCAGAAGTGGAAAAGGCAAAAGCATATCACTTTATTTCTTATTCTTTGTATAATAGGAGGAAAGATCAGCGTGAAGAATGAAAATCATGGAGGTGTAGGCTAATGGGTGGGAGGAAATTTCAGAAAAAAAATTGTTATTGACAATGGGACATACAGTTGTAAATTTATAAATCTATAATTACTAAAACACTGGATCTTAGCTGAACCTAGAGAATGTGTGTTTTGCTAATTGTATTGGTAGAGTGTACCATATGGTTATCAGATTTTTGAAGATTTGATTTCTGATTTCTTTTTGATGTATATGAAAGATAAATATTCCATTGGATTTTTTCATATTTTTCAACAGTTTTCCAATATTTTGCTTTATATATGTGTTGTCTATCTTGCTAAGTATGCATTCAGATTTTTTTCATCTTCTTACAGAGTTGAGTGTTTTATACTAAAGCATTGAACATTTTCATCACTACAAACCATGCAATTATCTTTTTACTCCAAAACAGTATTGGATCAGAATTTTCTAGGTTAGTATTTCCTACTGCTTTATTTTATTTTTTTGTACCATGGATTGAACTCAGGAGCACTCAAACACTGAGCCACATCCCCAGCCCTATTTTGTATTTTATTTAGAGACAGGATCTCACTGAGTTGCTTAGCACCTTGCCATGGGTGAGGCTGGCTTTGAACTCTTGATCCTCCTACCTCAGCCTCTGAAGTTTCTGGGATGACAGGTGTGCACTGGCCCAGCCATTATTTTAGGTTTTGAGTGTCTCACAAGGGAAGTTCCATGTTGGTATAACCTTTCACCAAACATCTGTCAAATCAGAATGAATTTCAACGATTTCAAAAGGTAGAGCCAACAGCTGTATACAGGCTACGCATCACCTTAAGGAATTCACAGGACTCAAGTGATCATCTCTGTCTTGTCAGGGTTTCATTTCACATTTCCTCCATGTGTTTTCTTTCCTTCTTTCTTCCTTTTCCTGTCTTCTATTGTAAGTTTTATTCCTTTCACTATCCAACTCCTTTGAAAGATCAAGTTTTTATTTAATCCATTCCATACTTAAGATTTATCACAAACAATATTGCATTTATTGTTTAAAGTTCTGGGAACATAATGGCAAGTAAATCAGATAAAAAGATATGCCTTACTGAAGTTATCATTCTAGGGAAAACAGGATGAACACATGAGAAAAGTAGCAATAATTATTCACACATACACACACACATATATGTATAGTATAACTGGTGTATTTTAAATAACATTTTAAATTTATAATATATATATAAAATAAGTGTAACAAATTATATTAGTTATACTTATCATATAGTTTATTTAAGTTTCCTTCCTGAGAATATTATATTCATTCTTTGCATAATATGTAGGTTTTTGGTTTACATAGTTACAAAACTATGAAAAGATTTTGGAAAGTTAATCACACTGCAGTTTCCAGTTACTTTTATTTTTCATATTATTTTTATGTCATTACTTAAATTCTTCATGGGTCCACCAGTTGCTCTGTGAGCTATTTCTTCTGATCTCCAATGCCTTGTTTTAGTTAGATTTATTTATATTTAATACACTGTTCTTTCAGGAATTTTAAGTAACTGTTCATAAGTGCTTACTTGCTCACTTTTTGACATGTGTCAATTTTACCATAATGTACTGGTGTGATTTGTTTCTTTATCTTTCTCAGAATCTTTGCCTCAAATCTGTGTTCAAATTCATAAATTCTCTATTTAGTTGTGTCTATCTTCTGTTATCTCCTTGCATCATCCCATTCTATACAAGATTTGCAACCAACAAAGTTTTTATTTTAAAATTTTGTACATTGTAAGTATGTTCTAGGTCTCAGTGAGATAAAATAAAGATATCAGCTGGACTTTATTCCTATTTGAAGACTTTTAATTTCCCTAGGCTCATTGTCCCATTTTACCTTCTTCAAAACCATCAATGGCAAGCTGCTTTGTTCTCACATTGATACTTTTCTAAGCCAATGGAAGAGACCAGCCCCCTCTTCATGGATTTGTAACTTCACAGACACTAAAATTTGAGCCTTAAAATCTAATAATTAAAAAAATGGAGGTCAGTGTCTTTAGCAAATTTTTATATCCCTAAATTTAATTATATGGAGGGATATTTTTATTTCCTCAAAGATCAGCTGTTTTATTTTGTCTGTATAAATTTCATATATCATTTCTATATGTCTGTACGTGAAGGGAATATGCTCATAAAAACTTAGCAACAGAGACCAACATGTTTATGTTAAACTCAATCAGATTGGCTCTGTAATATGTCCAGCTGTGTTCAATATTACAAGAAAATGCATAGAGAGCATAAATGATAGAAGCCAAAGAATCAAAAAGCAGTAACAGTACCATCCAGTACAAAGTGCTAATTTCTAGAAAGGAAAGATTATTGAAAGAAATAGAAAAAAAAAAGGATCAATTATGCTTGGGGAAACCAATTATACTGGAAAAAAATGAAATCACTTATGAGAACAGGTATTCTGTTCAATGAGAATTATAGAATTAAATAGTTAAAAGATATGTTATGCATTAACATTCTGAAAATGGTCTGTTCTGAATGCAAGTGAAATTAAAATTCAGATGACATAGTATATATTCCTTTTTTTCCTCTATAAGCTTTTATTTTTATAAATGAATGAGAAAGCTTTCATTTGTTTATGTTACAACTACTCTCTGACATCTCACCTTCTTTTTTATTGGTTCTTTTTTGTTATACAAGATCTAGAGTATATTTCAAAGGTGGTGAATATGGAGCTTATTGTAATGAGGAGTTTTATGAGCTAGATTTGGGAGACAGTTTCCTTTATAGAAAGTCAGCTTTCTATAAAGCTGACTTTCAATAAAGCAGCTTTGCAAATATCTGCAGAAAGGATTATGTTTGTAAATATCTGGAAGTTTGGGCAGGGATAAGTGTCCTTTGGTAAATAAGGAAAGAAAGAAAGAAGGAAGGAAGGAAAGAAAGAAAGAAAGAAAGAAAGAAAGGAAGGAAGGAAGGAAGAAAGAAAAGAGGGAGGGAGGAAGGGAGGGAAGAAGGGGCTTACAGCAGTCAATGTGTAAATCTTGGTGGTGGCTCTGCTTTCCAGTTCATCAAGTGGCCACACCAGAAACTAGCCTGTAACATCACTCATCAGGCATCTCAGTAGAAAGAGTTGACAGATTTCCCCACCCAACCCCAAACAGCTTCCCCACCCTTCCCCACTTTGATTAGGGGTTCCCCAGACTGGCTGGGAATTAACCACCTAAGAAAATCTCTGAGATGATGTCTCTGTCCTTGCTTGTTCCTATGAGTTGAGTGGCAGTGTCACAAAACTTTGGTGCTCTGTATAAACTTTCTTCAGACCAGGAGGCAAATGACAATTTGCAAATCTCTGCAGAAAGGGTCATCTGGCACTGCCCTATCTCATGACTACACATCAGCTCCACAAACCACCTGCGTTCTGCATAATTTTTACTCAGGCTGGAAGTCAAGCCTAAATCCAGGCTTAGTCATGAATTATAATCTCTGAACTTGCTTATCCAGAGTGGTCAAAAGGTAACCACAACGATTGTGCCCAAACTTAATGTCCATGAAGTAGCCTTGCCTATCTACAGATTGCCCAGCCATGAAAAAGAGCCTGCAACCCTGTTTGATTCAAGGCAAAAAGCCTAGTCATGGACTAGTCTCCATCAGACCATGATGTTTAGTCAGTGGCTTCAACAGACTCTGGAATAACAACTAACAGTTCCACTCAACTTCAGAGCAAAAGAGATGTCACAACTCAACTAGAAATCCTGATATTGAGTTCTACCTGTTTAGTATCACTACCAGCTGGCCCATAGAGAATCTCAGGTTAATCCAAACAGTGAATGTTTATCACTACCAAAGACCACCAGGAAAGGCCCGAAATGGTAACCATTTCCTCCAAGAATTATACACCAATTCAAAGATTGAATGATTACGAAGAATCAGGGAAACATGACACCATCAAAAAACAACTGAAGCTACAGCAATGGGCCTTGAAGTACAAAGAATTGTTAAATGAATGATCAAGAATTCAAAATAATTTCTTTCAGTTTCAGGAGAACTGCAAAGAAAAATATGCAGAAAATGAAATTAACTATTAAAAACTTCATTATCAAAATTGAAAGATTGAATGAAATGAGTGTTACTGCACAATAGTTCCTTTTTTGTTACTCCTTTTCTTCAATTCCTCCTTTCCCGTTCCAAGCAAAAATATCAGTTTACTGTTTTCCTATCCCATCCCGCCGCCCATCCCACTTCTTAACAGTTTTTTTTTTTTAATTTATTCTTTTATTTACTTATTGATTCATTGAACACAAATGGAGTACAGCTATTGTTTCACTGTTTGTACACAAGGTAGAGTCACACCATCTGTGCATTCATGCATGTACACAGGGCAATGGTATCTGTCACACATTCTGTTATTAATTTTACCCCCCACCCACCCCCACCCCTCCCTTCCCTCTATGCTAGCTATCTTTCCTCCATTCTTGCCATCTTTCCCCCCCACATTATGCATCATCATTCATATATCAGAGAGACCATTCGGCTTTTGAATTTTGGAGATTGGCTGATCTCACTTAGCATAAGAGTTTCCAACATCATCCATTTACCTACAAATACCATAATTTTATTCTTCTTTATGGCTGAGTAATATTCCATTGTGTATATATACCACAGTTTCTTTATCCATTCATCTACTGAAGGGCATCTAGGTTGATTCCATAATCTAGCTATTGTGAATTGAGCAGCTATGAACATTGATGTGGCTGCATCACTGAGGAACTATTGTGCAGTAACACTCATTTCATTCAGGTTCTAAAAGATCCATAAGATTAACTGTCCTTTGGAGGAATAATTTTAGAAGGTTATTCAGTACATTAACAAAGTAAAAAACACAGAGGAACTAATTAAACTTAGATCAGAAACAAGGACAGCCTCTGAATCTTTCTCTGAAGTCACAGCTGAACTGCTCCATTTTAAGTGTAGGTAGAGGAAATCACTGATAAAAAATCCTAAGAAGTGCATTTAAAGAGGAACTAGCAGAGAATTTGAGTATCTTTACATGTTAAGTATAAGCCCTTATCACAAACTTATGATAAACTCTAGAAACATCTTTTTCTAGACAACGTGGACAGAGCAAACTTCTCTGTTAGCACTGGTACTTACAGTTGTAATATAAGGGTAATATCTGATATTAGCATATGGTTCTTAAGATTTCTGGGTAAGATATCTTTGTACTATGATGCTCTTCTACCATGTTTATATATAAAACTCAACACTAAACTGAGTTTCTCTCCTCCTCTAGTTTCCTTTTTTACTGCTTTTCTTTCCTTATTCCTTTATCTACTCCCTTGCTCAGACAATACTGTTTGTTCGTTGTGGATTTCCTATCTTAATTTTCCTATTAACCTCACCTTCTACTCTTCTAAGATTCAATTCCAGTAAATCATATGCTTTAAAAGTGGTAATGCAGTACAACCAGTGAAACAAGCTGTACTCCATTTATGTTCAATGAATCAATAAGTAAATAAAAAAAAAAGTGGTAAAAAAAAAAATTGAAAGATTGACAATGAAATGCAAAAAATAAACAGAAATCCTGGTGAAAAACAATACAACTGAGTTGAAAAGCTAAAACAATCAAAATCTTTAACATCAAACTACATCATGCAAAGGAAGAAATCATTGAGCTTAAGATAGAAGATTTAAAATTAGAGATAAGATAGAAAGAGAGAGGCACTGAAGAAAAAATAAGGCATATGGGAATTGTGAGACATTATAAAGAGAATTCCAGAAGATAATGGAGAAAAAAGATCAAGAAATATACATAAAGAAATGATTGCTGAATTTTTTTTTTTTTCAAATTTAGGAGGAAAGCAACAATATGGGGAATGCAGAGAATCCAATCAATTTAAGCCCAAAGAAGAGTTAAAGGAGACTCATTGCAATAAAAACATCAAAAATCAAGGATAAAATGTAAGTTCTGAAAGCAGCAAGATAAGAGTAACAGAAAATGGAGTTCCAATATGACTCAGAAAATCTCTCAGCAAATATTCCACAAGTGAGGAGAGAACAGGATGAAATATTCAAAGTGATCAAAGAAAAATTTGTCCCCAAAAAAATTTTACTCAGAACTGTCCTAGGTAAAGTATAAGGCATGCTATTTTTCATTTTTAGTCTTTGGCACGTGAACATCCAACTAACCTAGCAACACATGTTTAAATCACCATTCCATTGTCTTTGCTCCATTGTCAAAATTCCATTGAATGTGTTTGTGTGGATCTATCTCTGAGCTTGTATGCTTTTTGCAAAGTTCTATTCTTTCTTCATTCTTTTCTGGAAATTTTTTAATTCTGTTAACTTTCTAGTAAGCCTTGATGTTGTGTAGTACCACTTCTCTCATTTTCTCTCATTGTGTTCTTCTTTAGTATATTGTTGACTCTCACAGATCTTTTACACATTCACATAAATTAAAGAATCAGTTTGTGTTGATATCCTGAAGTACTTGGCTGGGATTTGACTGGGATTTTTTTTAATCTATATATAAAGATAGAAGTATTGACATCTTTTAATAATTCCAATCCATGAACAGGAAATATCCCCTCCTTTAACTTAATCCTTCTTTGATATTTGCTGTAATCTGGATATTTGTGTCTCATCCCCTAACCCCCTCCCCACAGTAAAAATTCTTATGTTGAAATTCAAAACTCCAAGACAATGATATTGGGAACTGGGTCCCTCTGGAAGTGATTTGGTCATGAGGATGTTGCCCTCATTACTGGGATTGGTCTGCTTATCCAAAAGGCTGTTGACAGCTAACAAGTACCTTCCATCATGTGAGGACACACAAAATGCTGCCAACCTATGATCCAGAAGCAGACTCTAACCAAACCTTGTGCTGGTACCTCTCCACCTCTAGAAAAGTGGAAAATAAATTTCTACTGTTCATATGTCACTCAGTTGATGGTGTTTCCTAAGATAACCCAGATGGACTGAAAGAATATCTTCCATCAGTGTTTGTCATAAAGTTTTAAAAATGTATTTTTATTACCTTCATCTTAGTTTCCAATTTTGAGAACACACACAATATAACACAAAGACTCTGGGATAAATTTTTTTTCTCCCTTGCTTCCAAGTCCTTGTTCTTAGGTTCCTTTTAATGTGTCCACAGTTTTTTTTCCCCCTTTGGTTTTAATTTTTACCCAGTTTATGGATTCATTTCCAAGTGATCTGACTGAGAATCCTTTTTCCATTCAATCCCATAAATGTTGGTACACCAGAGTGACATGCACAGCTGATCATCAAGTTAGGGTTTCCTGATATGCTCATCTAAACCAGTCTGTTGGAATTGCTGTTTGGTTTGATTGATGGTCTCCAAGTCATGGCAGCCATGATGACCATTTTGGGAAAGAGTTTAATATTTATAGAGTGGATGCATAAACCAGGAAATGTATGCATAGATGACTGATGTGGAAGGAGATGCACAGTAGCATGAACAGGCCTGAGAGGAGGATTTGGGTCACCCACAATCTTAATCTATTGTAGTGCTTTTGCTTGAGCTAGGTTGAGAGTTCTGTCACAGAGTTGCCATTTGGGCCCTTCTCTGTGCTAATTTCTCCAGGACAGATGCCTTCTTCCCACCATTCACACCTATGGCTGCTTTTCAGTAGGTACTTCTCTTACTGCTTTGGCTTTCCCTATTGCATTTTTAATATTTTACTCTTGTAAACCACAATTCATCTATATATTCACATGCCATTTTGTAACATTATTTTATAGTTCATAAGGTTATTGTGAATTATACTCCAGTTGATTCATAAACTCGCCTTGGTTCTTCTTAGCAGATATTTTAAAGAGGCTTTTTCCCAATCTGGCACTTTCTGGATAGTTCTTACTATACAACCTTTCATATTTAAGTGTGCCATAAATAATTTTTCAATGGATTACCTGTATTCCTGCCAAAGGAACAGAGTCCAGCTGCACTGATTAAAAAGTACTAATTGCTTTAATTAACATGTCTTAAAAATAAAACATTTTCATCCATCCTTTTATTTATCAGAGCTGATCACTAAATTAGTTAGTAAGTCACAGTCAAGTTTCCAATGAAGAATTTGCTTTCAAGGTCTCCAAAGTATAATTGAGTCTAGCAGCTCATAAAGTTCTTTGTTTATTTTGTTTCCTTATTTTCTGTTTCTATTCATTGATATTTAAACTCTTCCCAATTTTATGCGAACAGTACTCCAGCAAAAAGCTATTTAAACCATATTTAATAATCTCCAATTTGGAGAGTGTCTAAATACCAGATACAAATGTATATATATATTTATATGATGTTTATATGATATATAAATATGTTTATATGATATATAAATGCTATATATTTATATGATATATAAATATTATATATAAACATATATATTTATATGATTATATATATATACATATATATGTGTATATATATATATATATTTGATGTTCAAGGGATGCTGGTGGCCTTCAGCATGCAGTGGAATACTTCTTAAATGCAGAGACAGGAACGAGGAGAAGCACATATGGCTGGCTCACCCTTGATTGAGGTTTTCAGGGCTGGTTTGCCCATTGATCGATTGCTACTTGGATTGTCATCAGCACTTTCCCTTAGGTTCTAGGACCCTTCCATAATTATTCAGTTGGTGGCAATGCAGTCCTCTCCTTACTGCCTCATATTGGTATCTATGCTACAAAACCTCAATTGGAAGAAAAGAGGAAAACATTGAAACACAAAGGTCATGTTTCTCCTTGCTTACTGTAAAGCAGAGATCAGGAAACTATAGCTTTAATTCAAATCCAGCCTGTCATATGTTTTTGTAAATAAAGTTTTATTGGTACCCAGTCATGCTTATAGGTTATATGTTGCCAGTGGTTGTTTCTGCCTTATAACATCATAGTAAAGTGTCTGTGACAGAGACCATATGGCCAGAAAACATTTGCTATCTGACATTTCAAAAAACAAATTGTTTGCTCACTCCTATTGTTAAAACATGATCAACACAACAGTTTTAGACACTAGAGAATTGAAAATATTTTATTTCCTGGCTTTAGTCTCTACCAAACAGTAAAAAAAATCCCACCCCTGTATGTTCAAAACACTAGAAAACTAGGGATAGAAGGACCATACCTCAACATTGTAATAGACACATGCTAAGCCCAAGGACAACATCATTCTAAATGGAGAAAAATTGAAAGTTTTCCCTCTAAGAACTGTAAGACAACAAGGATGCCCTCTTTCACCACTTTTATTCATCATCATCCTTGAAACTATAGCCAGAGCATTTAGAAGAAAGAAATTAAAGGGATACAAATAGAAAAAGAAGAACTCAAATTATCTCTATTTGCTGACAACATGATTCTGTATTTAGAAGACCAAAATATTTCACCAAAACTTCTAGAACTAATCAATGAATTCATAAAATTAGCAGAATATAAAATTAACACTCATAAATCAAATGCATGACTATACATTAGTGATTAATTTACTGAAAGAGAAATTAGGAAAACTACCCCATTTATAGTAACCTCAAAAAAAATATTGGGGAATCAATCTAACAAAAGAGGTGAAAGATCTCTAAGACGAAAAATACAGAAGACTAAAGGAAGTTTGAATCTATCCCAATTATTGTTTCCTGCTTTTATTTCTTGTGCTTTGGGAGTCATGTCAGGGATGTCTGGCTGTAGACCAATATGATGAAGATTTGGACCTACAATTTCTTCTATTAAGTGTAGGGTCTCTGCTCTAATTCCTATGTCCTTGATCCATTTTGAGTTGAGTTTTGTGCAGGGGAGAGATAGGGGTTTAGTTTCAATTTGCTGTATATGAGTTTACAATTTTCCCAGCACCATTTGTTGAAGAGGCTATCTTTCCTCCATTGTCTGTTTTTGGTGCCTTTTTCTAGTGTGAGAAAACTGTATTTATGTGGGTTTGACTCTGTGTCCTCTATTCTGTACCATTGGTCTATCTGCCTATTTTGGTGCCAATACCATGCTGTTTTTGTCACTATTGCTCTGTAGTATAGTTGAAGTTCTGGTATTGTGATACCTCCTGCTTCCCTCTTCCTGCTAAGGATTTCTTTAGCTATTCTAGGTCTCTTATTCCTCCAAATGAATTTCATGATTGCTTGCTCTATGTCTATGAGGTTCGTCATTGGGATTTTAATTGGAATTGAATTGAATTTGTATAGTGCTTTTGGTAGTATGGCCATGTTGATAATATTAATCCTGCCTATCCAAGAACATGGGAGATCTTTCCATCTTTGAAAGTTTTCTTTAATTTCTTTCTTTAGTGTTCTGTAGTTCTCGTTGTAGAGGTCTTTCATCTCTTTTGTTAAATTGACTCCCAAAGCACAAGAAATAAAAGCAGGAATCAATAATTGGGATAGATTCAAACTAAAAAACTTTTTCTCAGGAAAGGAAAAAATCAGCAATGTGAATAGAGAGCCTACAGAGAGGGAGAAAATCTTTGCCACACACACGTCAGATAGAGCACTAATCTCCAGAATATATAAGAACTCAAAAAACTTTACACCAAGAGTACAAATAACCCAATCAATAAATGGGCTAAGGAAATGAGCAGACACTTCACAGAAGAGCATCTACAAGCAATCAACAGATATATGAAAAAATGTTCAACATCTCTAGTAGTAAGAGAAATGCAAATCACAATCTAGCTATTGTGAATCGAGCAGCTATGAACATTGATGTGGCTGCATCGCTGTAGTAATCTGATTTTAAGTCCTTTGGGTATAGGCCAAGGAGTGGGATAGCTGGGTCAAATGGTGGATCCATTCCAAGTTTCCTAGGGAATCTCCATATTGCTTTCCAGAGTGGCTGCACCAACTTGCACTCCCACCAGCAATGTATGAGTGTACCCTTTTCCCCACATCCTCACCAACACCTGTTGTTGCCTGTGTTCTTAATAAAAGACATTCTAATTGGGGTAAGACCAAAAGTACCCTAAGATATCCTCTCACCCCAATTAGAATGTCTATTATCAAGAATACAAGCAACAATTGGTGTTGGCGAGGATGTGGGGGAAAAGTTATACTCATTCATTGCTGGTATGGTTGCAAATTGGTGCAGCCACTCTGGAAAGCAGTGTGGAGATTCCTTCAAAAGCTTAGAATGGAACCACCATTTGACCCAGCTCTCCCCCTCCTTGGCCTATGCCCAAAGAACTTAAAATCAGCATACTACAGTGATACTACATCAATGTTTATAGCAGCCCAATTCACTATAGCTAGATTGTGGAGCCAACCTAGATGCCCTTCAATAGATGAATGGATAAAGAAACTGTGGTATATATACACAATGGAATATTATTCAGCCATAAAGAATAACAAAATTATGACATTTGCAGGTAAATGGATGGAATTGGAGAAGATCATGTTAAGTGAAGTAAGCCAAAGGCCGAATGATTTCTCTTATAAGTGGTGAGGACACATAGTGTGGATGGGGGTAGGTTCGGGAAAAATGGAGAAGGGATGGATTGTATAGAGGAAAATGAAAGGTGGGGAGGGGGCGGGGAAAGAAAAATACTAGAATGAGACAAACATCTTTACCCTATGTATATGTATGAATATGCAAATTGTATGATTCTACTTTGTGTACAACCAGAAAAATGATAGTTGTACTCCATTTGTATACAATGAACTAAAAGAAAAAAAAGAAAGACTAAAGAAAGAAATCGATGAAGACCTTAGAAAATGGAATGATCTTCCATGCTCTTAGATAGGCAGAATTGTCATTGCCAAATGGCCTTACTACCAAAAGTGTTATAAATATTTAATGCAACTCCTATTAAATTCCCAATGACATTCTTCATAAAAGTAGAAAAATTAATCAAGAACTTCATTTGCAAAAATGAGACACCCAGAATAGCCAAAGCAATCCTTCACAAGAAAAGTAAAGCAGGAAACATCACAATACCAGATCTTAAATTATATAACAGAGCCATAGTAACAAAAACTGCATGGTTTGGCACAAAAACAAATACAGAGACCAGATGGTACAGAATAAAGGAAATGGTACAGAATAAAGGAAACAGAGACATACCCAGATACATTCAGTTGCTCATACTAGACAAAAGCACCGAAAGCATGCATTGGAAAAAAGATAGCTTCCTCAATAAATTGTGCTAGGAAAAATGAAAATCCATATGGAGCAAAATGAAATTAAACCCCTATCTCTCACCTTGCATGAAACTCAATTGAAAATGGATCAAGGACTTACGCACTAGAACAAAGACCCTGCACCTAATAGAAGAAAAGGAAGGCCCAAATTTCCACCATGTTGACTTAGGACTTCCTTAACAAGACTTCCAAAGTGCAAGGAGTAAAATCAAGAGTCAGTAAATGGGATGGATTCAAACTAAAAAGCTTCTTCACAGGAAAGGAAACAATCAATAACTTGAAGAGAGAGCCCACACAATGGGAGAAAATCTTTACCACATGCACCTCAGATTGAGCATTAATCTCCAGAACATATATAGAACTCAAAAAACTTAACACCAAAACCACAAATAACCCAATCAATTAATGGGCAAAGGAGTTGAGCAGACACTTCACAAGAGAAGAAACAACTGATCAACAAATACTTGAGAAAATGTTCAACATCTCTAGCAATTAGAGAAATGCTAATTAAAACTACACTGAGATTCCATCTCACTCTAGTCAGAATGGCTATTATCAAGAACACAAGGAACAATAAATGTTGTCAAGGATGTGGGGGAAAAGGTACACTCATACATTGCTGGTATGACTTCAAATTGGTGCAACCACTCGGAAAGCTGTATGGAAATTCCTCAGAAAATGTGGAATGGAACCATCGTTTGAGCCAGTTTTCCCACTCCTTGGTTTATACCCTAAGGACTTAAAATCAGCACACTACCGCGACAGCCACATCAATGTGTTTGTAGCAGCTCAGTTCACAAGAGCTAAGCTATGGAACCAACCTAGGTGCCCTTCAACAGATGAATGGATAAAGAAAATGTGGTACATATACACAATGGAATATTACTTGACCTTAAAGAAGAATGAAATCATGGCATTTGCAGGTAGAAGGATGGAACTGGAGATATTATACTATGCAAAATAAGCCAATCACAAAGAACCAAAAGCCAAATATTTTCTCTGATATGTGGATGCTAATTCACAGTAAGTGTGGCCAGGGGGTAGAAAGAATAGAGGTACTTTGGATTAGACAGAGGGGAATAAAGGGAATAGAAGAGGTATGGGTAAGGAATGATAGAATGAATTGGACATTATTACCCTATATACACGTATGATTACATAACCAGTGTAATTCTGCATCATGTACCACCAGAAGAATGAGAAATCATACTCCATTTATGTATGTTGTATCAAAATGCTTTCTACTGTCATGTATCACTAATTAGAACAAATTAAAAAATTGAAAAAAGTCATAGGGACTAAATAACAAAATGAATTTCAATATTCTCATGAAAGAAATTGATATCCTAATCATACTTTTATTTATTTGTTTATTTATTTTTTTGGTACTGGAGATTGAACTCAGGTACACTCGGCCACTGAGCCACATCCCCAGCCCTATTTTGTATTTTATTTAGAGACAGGGTCTCACTGAGTTGCTTAGGGCCTAGCTAAGTTGCTGAGGCTGGCTTTGAACTCGCAATCCTCCTGCCTCAGCCTCCCAAGTGCTGGGACTACACGCGTGCGCCACCACACCTGGCCTAATCATACTTTTAAACCAAATAAATTGTGCTTAGGATCATTAGTAGATAAATCCTTGCCAGAAATGCTGAGCTGTGAACTGTGGCTATCGTTTCCTTTGGTACTGTTGTAAAAGTCAGTTTTCCGTTCCTGTAACAAGGTACCAGAGATAATCAGCTCATACAGAGGAGAGGTTTATTTTGGATCACAGCTTTGGAGTTCTCAGTATGTGGTAATTTATCCCCACTGCTTCTGGCTTGTGGTGAGGCAGAACATCATAACAGGAGTGCATGGCAGAGAAACCCAGGAATGAAAGAGGGAGACAGGCAAAGACCAAATTTCCAAAATCTCCTTCAAGAGCATGCCCTCAGTGACTGGAAGACCACCAATTAGGTCCTGCCTCTTGAGGTTTCCATCACCCCCCAAGAGTGGCATAAGGTAGGGACCAAGTCATTAACACACAGACCCCGACTCTAGCACCATCTCACTAGCCATGTGCCACAGAACTAAAGTTTGAAGAACATAAATCTAAAGAATAACTGCATAGAAATGCAGGCAGGTCTTCCTTGATCTAGTTGATTAGAGAATGAAATTAGAATTAGCTTACATAAAACTTTAAATTGCTCATTGTCTTGAAATATACTAAAGCAGAGGAGGAGCCTATCTGAATGTCAGGGATGACTCCTTGGAGGATGGAGTTGGTGGCTCTTTCTACCTCTGCCTTAGTCCTTTCTATCTTGTGGGAGCAGAATACTTCCAACAGGGAAATTCATGAGGCAAAGAAACTTACATCTTGCTATTGTGGAGCTTGAGAAGTCCAAGACTGTGTGTCCACCCCTGGCAAGGGCCTTCATGCTGGACCTATCCACAAGAGAAAGTGGAGGGCAGGAGACAGTGAGAGGGAGAAGGGGGCAAACTCGTCCTTTTCCCAGGGGCCCTCTGCTGTGATCACTGGCCCACTCCCACAATCAGGGCATTCATCCATTCAGGAGGGCAGAACTCTCATGACTCAGTCACTTTTTCAAGGACACACCCTGGCTACCATTTGACTGGGAATGAAGCTCCCAGCACAGTGAACTTTGGGAGACACATTTAAGACACAAGGACATCAATCTTCCCAGGATCTCTCAGACTGCTGGCTTCACAGCCCCCTGCAGGAGTGTGGCTTCTTTCCCACAAGGGAATGTTGAAGTGTTCGCCCCAGTTTTGCTACCTGGAGAGGCTGAGCCTCTTCCTTGGTTGCAATGAGAAATGTCAGGGTGAGGGACTTGTAGCCTGGGCTTCCAAGGTAATGTGAGATGCAGAAACCAGGCTTGGGGAAATGTTCTGTCCACAGAAGAAAATGTTTCTCTCCTAAGAAAGTATGATAGATGACAGAGCAATGGCCATGTATGCTGCTGTGTTTTAATTACTGTAGACCATCTCTCTCTCTCTCTCTCTTTTTTTTTTTTTATCTAAATTGTCATTTCTACAAGGATTCCATCTAAGACAAATGATGTCTCTTTCCCTAGTGCCTAGCACAGTGTCGGGCTCAGAGTAGAAAATCAACACTTGAATACATATTTTGAGAAAAAAAAATACACAAATATGGGGGAATCATCTTAATTACTGTAGGGTCATGGCATCTTTTCCCCACCACTTGGCTGGTTTGTGCAACTAAATCTGCTGGTACATTATATTATAGCAGTGCATATCCATTCGGCTTAACATAATCCAGAGTCTAATGCCAGCCCAGCACTCCATAAATGAAATATAATAATGACATACTTCCTATGCACTTTCAGTATCCACTTTCTCCAAACCAGGAAAGCACTGTGATTTATTTGCCATCTTGGACAATAATTCTTTCCTTTAGGACATCTCAGAGTTTTCAGTACTCTTGACCTTTCCCCTTCCACTCCGACAGCCCTGGGGATGTAAGCCTAATGTCAGCTTGCAGGGCATTGCAGGCTCCCTTACTTTCTGGTGGCTTTCATGTGTTGCTTTGGGACTGCCCTGTATCAATCCACAGACATCCCTCTCACTCACTCCTATACCAGCATCCTACACATTTTTTTTTCCTTTGAATAGAGAAATAGCAAATGTCTGATTGCAACTGTATTTGTGTTTGTAGATAATGTGTGAATGATAGCTCAACAGAAAATCGCCTCATTTATTTTACCTCAAAACGTTAAAGTTTCAAAAGATAGTATGAACTCATGATTTTTCAACAAGATAGAAGCTATACAAAATCTACACACACTAGTACAACTCTTTCTTTACCTCACTTTTAGGCATCTCTATATCTAGTCCAACATTTTTTAATGAAATGTGAAGTCATGGGGAAAAGAAGTGGTAAATATCATATGCATATGTAATACAACAAAGAATAAAATGTCAAGCGAAAAAAGGTCTCACTAAAGCTGAGTAAATCTGAACTGTAGCATTGGCTGCACCTCTAAATCCTTGGGCAAGTCACTAGTTCTTGTTCCTTATAATTAAATTTGATAATACCTCCCACTCCACTGAGGAGGCAAAGCTCTAAGATGATGTGATACATTGTCATGTACATCATCATATATGTGGTGCTTAATAAAGTTATTAATTTCTTTATTGATGCATAAAATCTGCCTCAAGCATAAGTGTTGTCTTATGCTGTGAACAGGACTTCCCGTTTTGAGCTACATCCGGCCCAAATCAAGGTGTCAGCCAGGCTCAGCCCTGTTTGGAGGATTTGCAGAATAATCTACAATCTCATTGACTTTGAAGTTGTTGGCTTGCTCCATTCAGTTTCTTGCAACTATAGGACCAAAACCCCCATTTCTTTGCTGCTTGTCAGTTGAGGGTTATTCTTAGCCCCTAAAGTCCACCTGCTGTCATTCTTTGTCACCTACTGACCTCCCTCTTCAAATCCAGCAAGTGCACACTGAATCTTTATATGCTTTGGTTTTGAGGGTCCGACTTTCTTTCCCATCAATGAGAGAAAGCCTTATGATCTTAAATGCCCACTAGATTGGTTCAGGCACATCTGGATAATCTCTGAATTGTAAAGTCAGCTGATTCGAGAATTTTATTACATTGCAACACACCTCCCAAGCAGTATGTGCTCCCCAGAATAACTAGGGACAGGAAATGTTGGGGTTGGGCAGGGAATCTTCATCTGCCTACTACAATGAATCAGCTTTCATTTTCTAAGTTATCATATTAGAAAATTAACTATTCATAGACATACCTTTAAAGGATGAAACAAATTATAAATGTAAATGAAAACAGGATATTCTATTCTCATTGTATAATTAGTTTATAAAAAGCAAGTTAATACAATGGTTATATAAATTCTCATATGCATATTATATTATATAACCATTGTATTAACTTGCTTTTTATAAACTAATTATACAATGATTCTTGGTGAGAGAAGGATAAATATTGGTATGCAGAAGAGAATGATCAGAGAATTCAGAAATTTAGGTGAGATCACATTTTTTCTTTAATGAAAAATATAAAATTCTGAAGTCAATTTCCTGAGTAATTCATGCTTGTTCTGAAAAAAATCTCAAAATTTCTCAACAGTGAATTTCAATAAGTGGCATATTTTTATGAAATACTTTTACAAAAGGTCTTTTCATGAACACATTATGAAAGACCTTAAATTCTCTCCACAATAAGCTAACTTCAAAGTTAAGACTAACCAAAATTTTATTCAGTGATATTTTTCAGTGATCACGGTTGTGTTTGTGTAGAGTTTGCAAAATGCTTTACACAACCTCACCTCATTCTTTTGCTTTATATAAAATTATTCAGTCTTCCTAATTCCCCTATTTTCCAACTGCTCTTCATATATTTATCAATATCATGACTTCATGAAAAAACAGATATTTTTTAGAAGGTCACATTTAATTATCTTCCAAATGACTAAATTTTAGGTGCATGTGAATTAAATGTGAGCTAGGGAAGGTCCACTTCACCATCCTAATATGCCAATAGTCCCAATTAGTTTTTTATTTTATTTATTTTATGTTTTTATGTATACATGACAGTAGAATGTATTCTGGTATATTATACATACATGGAGTATAATTCATTCTAATTAGGATCCTATTTTTGTGGTTGCACATGATACCAAGTTATCCTGGTCATGTATTTAAATACAAGGATAGGAGTGTTATGTTTCACTAATTCTACTTCCTTTCCTATTCCCACACCCCCCTCTCTTCCCTTTATCCCCCTTTGTCTAATCCAATGGACTTTTATTCTTTCCCTCCCCAGCCTCCCTTGTGGATTAGTATCCACATATCAGAGAGATTGAATTCAGGAGCACTCAACCACTGAGCCACAGCCCCAGCCCTATTTTGTACTTTATTTAGAGACGGGGTCTTACTGAGTTGCTTAGTCCCTTGATGTTGCTGAGGCTGGCTTTGAACTCGAGATCCTCCTGCCTCAGACTCCCAGTCACTGGGCTTACAGGTATGCGCCATCACAATCGACCAGGTCCTATGTTTTTGCATCTTTTAGTTTCCAACAAGCAGAACCTCAGGCATGTGGATGTGAAATCATGTGCTCATGTTAAGTAAGGAGGCTGTGGGAAGGATAAATGAAAAGGACTTCACAAATGATTTTAATTTTAGGATCCTGGGATGGAGAGATCATTTTGCATTATCTGGGTGGGACTAATACAATCACCAGGGTCTCTAACAAGGTAGGCAGGAGGATGGAAGTCAGTGGTAGGAGATGGAATGATGAAAGCAAAAGATGGGGGTGTTGGATGCAAAGAAGGGATCAGGATCCCAGTACCCCAGGTAGTCTCCAGGAGCTGAATAGACCAGGAAGGGGTTCTACCCTCAGAGCCTCCAAGGAATACAGCCCTGCTGATCCTTGTGGTTAGACTTCAACCTCCAGTAACCTAAGAGAATAACCTTGTCCTTTTTTAAGCCACTAAGCTTACAGGAATTTGTTGCAGCAGAAATAGAAAACTAATGAGTTAGGTATTTCCACTGCAATTTCTTTTCTAATGTTAGTGAACATTTCAGTAATCAAAGTGTTGGCTGATAAAATTATTTTTAAGGGGAGTTCATATTGACTTAAGATTGGCAGATTGAATGACAAAATTGAAATCGATCATAAATAAAAAATAGTAATAGCCATAATCATCGAGCATATTCTTATGTCCCAGATATTCTCTTACTTTTGTCAATTGCACTAACACATCTAATTGAATTCTCACACCAGCCTATGAGTTAAGTGCTCATATCCACCATATGTAGATAAAAAAATCAGCTCCAGACTGGGAATGAAGTAGTAAATAGGAGGGTGTTCAACTCTGCTGCCACGTTTCCATTATCTGAGGGTAAAGGAGGGGATATAAGGACAAAATAAGCTGTTTGAAGATATGATGATTTTAATGTATTAAATCATTTTTGTGTAATTGTAATTAAATCATTTTTATGTAATTGATTTTAATGTAATTGTATTCTAGAATGAAAAATAAAATACATAACATTTGGTTACATTTGCCACTCATGAAAGGGTGCAAAGGTGCTTTCCATTAATTGTAGAGTATCTTCACTGACAGCATTAAACATCTCATTTCAAGTTCATTTCTCATGTATGATTGATATGAGAAACCAACCCATTAGATAATTCTGATTTTCCTGTGACTCTTAATCTGTCAACAGGGTTTTTTGTTACATACTGGTATTTATTTATGCTTATCTCACAACCATATTTAGACACTTCAAGATAGTATTTTGCAGGCAAGTTCACTTTATATTGCAATGGCAGTTGATTTTTTTAAAAAAAAAGCAGCATTTCTAAATTATGGCTCATATAGCATTGCTTCAATCTTTCTATTAATATTGTCTCTCCAATAATCTTTCTATGATAGCAGAGTGGTTCCACTTTCAGTGTCCTCAGAAGTCCTCCGTAATGAAGAATGGAAGATCGATTATTCAGCCCAGCACCACCATGCAACTGGATATTCATACTTCGAAGTTAAAAAAAAGAAAAAGACTCAACTTATTTTATAGAACCATGGATGAGACTTCACAGTAATGGTCATGAATTTTTTGGTATCTAATATATTTTTAAGTGCTTTCGTGTTCAACTAATTCTCTTCCAAACTAAGGAGTTTAATTTGATTAGCATATTTATTTTGTATATATCATTTGAGAATATATCAGGTATGTATCACTATCCTAATTTATTAATTTTCAATAGCAAGTAGAATTGTCAAGCTTACTTGGATAGTTTTTCAGCTCCTTGGCACTTTCTCCATCAGGGAGAAGATAAGATTCTGATGGTCAATTGTTTGCTCTTTAGGTCTTTTTTCCCCCCCTAGATTCCTTCACTCTTCCTTGAACATGCAGTCTACTCAAAAATATTCAGTACATTTATAGGAATGGCGATTTTTAAAACAATTCTTTCCATGATTCATCTGGTTGGGCATCTGTATCTAACAAATTTTAAATCAAAACCACAAATATTTGTTTTCATTTCTTAGGTGTTGACTTCATCATTATTCTTAATTATTCCTAACTGCTACCCCATGAAGGCAGAATATGCGTGCTCCATAATATCCACACCAGCCATCCCTTTCAGCATGAAAAGCACAGCTCTCGAGAACTTCCTCTTCTTATTTCTTACACTTTCATCATTGCACTATTTAGATACCATGTGAGATGATATCACACTATGGCAAGATGGTATCATGGCATGGCATGGGGTATCCTTCCACTCTGATAAAATGTCTGCTGATAACATCAGAGACAAGCATAGATAGAGTGGAGCACAAAAATATGGCATGTGGTAACTAAGGACCTGGCAGAGTCACTAAACAAGAGCTCTATTTCCTATATTAGAAATTCTTTTTTTTATTTTGTTTTATTTTTACAGACTTCATTTTGATTCATTGAACACATATGGGTACAAATTTTGATTTCTATGGTTGTGCATGCTGTTTATTCATACTATTCTTACTAATCACGCATGTACATAGAGTAATGATACCTGTCTCATTCCACCATTTTTCATACCCCCTTCCTCTCCCCCTTTATTTCCCTCTACATAATCTGAAGTTCCTCCATTCTTCTCACTCCCCATGCCCCCAACCAGATACTATATCATCATCCACTTATCATGGGAAACATTCGACCTTTGCTTTTTTGGGATTGGCTTATTTCACTTAGCATGATACTCTTCAATTCCATCCATTTATCTGCAAATGCAATGATTTTATTATTCTTTATGGCTGAGTAGTATTCCATTGTGTATATATACCACAGCTTCTTTATCCATTCATCTGTTGAAGGGCATTTAGGTTGGTTCCACAGTCTAGCTATTGTGAATTGAGCTGCTATAAACATTGATGTGGCTGTGTTACTGTAGTATGCTAATTTTAAGTCCTTTGGGTATAAACCAAGGAGTGGGATAACTGGGTCAAAAGGTGGGTCCATTCCAAGTTTTCTGAGGAGTCTCCATACTGCTTTTCAGAGTGGCTGTACCAATTTGCAACTCCACCAGCAATGTACAAGTGTGCCTTCTTCCCCACAGCCACACCAACATTGATTATTGTTTGTGTTCTTAATAATATCCACTCTAATTGTATTATGTGGAAGTAACCCCTATTATTTTAAGGCACTAGAGATGGGTGTTGTATTTCATGTAGTTTTTAAAAAACCTGAATAACAGTCCATCCATTATTTACCTAGTGAATAAATTGTATTTATTTATGAAGCACAATGTGGTGCTTCAACATATGCATATATTATGTAAGGACAAAATTAGAATAGCCAGTATAACCATCACTTAAATCACGTGCAATTTCTTCCTGAGAGCATCCAACATAAGGAGAGAAAGAGTGAGAAGTAGAAACAATGTCTCATTTATTATGTGCCTTCAGTAATGGCATCTTGCACGGGACACACAGTCTGACCTGATGTGTCACACCAGAAACTTCACAGCTATGAGCCCTACATAATTCTCTTAGGTCAAAACAAATGGCAAAACTTGAATTTACTTCTCATGCTTACTCGAGTTGAAAATGCATCTCAACTCACTCAATTCAGAAGTGACAATGATTCTTCTTCTTCTTCTTTTTTTTTTTTTTTTTTTTTTATGGTGCTGAGGATTGAACCCAGGGCCTTGTGCATGCAAAGCAAGCACTCTACCAACTGAGCTCTATCCCCAGCCCGACAATGATTCTTTCTTGGGTGTGGGTTTCAATATCTAGTTCTCTTATATGAAAAATCATTAAGAAGCAATTTTTATAAAGTATCAATGATAGACATTCTCATATATTTCATATGTATTATATATGTATATTTCTCATGAATTTGTCATGTATATTTCTTCCTTGGATTGCAAACTCCTGAACAAACAATGGAAACACCATTCTTAGCAGTCACACAGAAATCTTGATCTGAGATGCTTCTTAAACAGTGAAAAATTCCCAGAGCACAAAACATAACATCTCTCAAGTTTCCTTGCCTTGGGATGTTGACAATTGTCCAAGAAGAGCATTGCCTGAAGCGGTCAAGAGTACATACCTAGTATGACCACACCTGATTATTGTATATATCAGTGAAAGAGAATGCATACACAAATTACATTATTATTAGTTCCTGCTTTGAAGACACAACCTGGTATAACAAATGTCAAAATTTTTAAAACGTGACCTTAGGTATAATGATCCAGGCACAGAAAGACAAATGTCACATGATCTCACTCATAAGTGGAATCTGAAACAGCGAATCTCATAGAAGCTGAAAATAGAAAATGGTAACCAGATCCTGGGCAGTGTTGGGGAGGGGTGGGGTGCTTGGTCAACAGAACCAGGGTGACTGTTAGGGAGTAAGTTCTGCTGTTACCGTACACAGTCAACAAGACCATACAGTGCATTCCAAAACGACTGGAAGAAAGGATTTTGAAGGTTCTCATCACATTGAAATGGTTCATGCTTAACCTGATGGTTATACTGGTTACTCTAATTTGATCATTATGTAATAGATAGATATGTTGAAACATCATACTGCATCCCATAAATAACTACAATTATTAGGTCAAACAAAATGTTTAAATAATTGAAATGTTATATTAAATTTTCACTTCCTGAACACCTGCCCAGGCAAAGAGAACTTCCAGAGGACAGAATGGGGAGATAAAGATAAAGACTAACACTGTATTTCAATGGTCGTAACACAGTTCAGTCTTGGCAGACGATGATACGCTAAGCTTGCCTTTAGAACCAGAATATAGAGCACACTTGAGTAACTTGTATTTCTAGCCCAAACTTTGATTGAAATTTTCACCGAATTGTAAAATTTGCAAAGATGTGTTGACAATCTCTTCAAGCAATAAGCTGATAGAGTGATTCCTAGGGTCATCTCACCCTCTCAGATGGGCCTCTTTTCCTCATGATATGAACACCACCCTGTTATGTGATAGTTTTATCTAAAAAGGCACTTAGAGCACTGTCAAATGTTGGGTGTATGTGAATGTGTGTGTAAATAGTTTAATTTAATAACATTTCTTTGATTAAGCACAGAATATAATAAAAACTACCTCATTATATACCTACTAAAACTATAATTGAAATGCTTTGAGAATATACAATAACTTTAATGGGTGCATACTGAAAATCTACCCAGTGCAGAACCTCACTATGACATTCAAAGTAAATATATGCAAAATTAACTCCCAGTTGCTACAACTGCCTTTTTCTTTGGTGATAGAACCACCAGATTTGAACCAAGCAGAAAACATCCTAGAGAAAGTTTTCACTTTTTCATGACCTTGTGCGGCAGCAGAAACATTTTGGGTGAAACCCCAACCAAAATCTGGTTCAGATGTCTAGCTGATGGTCACATGTGGGCACACATGTGGGCACACATGCGCTCACACACATACACACACACACATACACAAATGCCTGAAAGAGTGTGAAAACATATTTCCTACCTAATGAAACTTTCTGGGCAAGTCCAGGTAACTCCTGAACAGGTCTGACAGAGGTGCCAAAGGAGACTGGCTTGGGGTTTTAGGACAGTGAGGCAGTGAGGATAGAGTGAGGTCCCTGTGCATAGGCAAAGGTTTTGGGACTTTGCATTTCCCACAGGAACCAATAAAGGGGGTTCCCAAGATATTTTACCAGCTTGCCAAAGGGCACAGAATAGGGCAAAGCTTAGAAATTGACAGCATTCAAACATAAAATAAGTGGAGTCAGACTCTTTATTATAATAGACACATCACTTCTGACCAAAGGGAAGTATACACATAACATATTCTACTTCTTGGAAATATTTGTAAAAGGGTAAATGTCCTTAAAAGTCACTATCCCTTTTCATTTTCTGCTAAATGGATTCCAAACTGAGCAATTGGAATTGGAACTGACATGCTGGAGCTGGATCAGAGAGTCACCTTGAGAGTGAAGTCCTCATCTAGACAAGCATCATGGAAGGGTCCAGGGTCTTGTCATTGAGCACCATGACCTACTCAATGCCCCCAATGCTCCCAACTTTTGGACTTACATGAGAGAGACAAATAAGATTGTTTCACTTAAGCTACAGGTACTGTTACTTCCTGTCACCCCCAAACTACAGCCAACCTGTTATAATAAATAAGACAAGACAGGAGAAGTTCCAATGAAACTGGACAGCCCAGCATAGAGGTTTCCCCTAGTAGCCATGATACACACCTACCTCTTTTACGATGATATGTTTTCTGTAGAGGAGAAGAAGGAACATCCAGTAAAGGGAGTCTTGGAATAGAACAGCTCCAAAGAGAGGTGATGAAATTTAAGTAGTACTAGAATAGATAAAGGAAAAAAACAGGTGGGAGAAGTTGAGAAGAATACACTTAACACAGAGAACAAGGGTTTACTTAACACAGAGAACAAGGGCTTACTTAGAGATCATCAGAAATAAAGTTTGGTGGTAATGAAGGTTATATATATGGTGGAGATAAAATGGGTGTGGGTTAACACTTTTATAAATTCATTACTATTTAGTTTGTTTTTTAAATTTAATTAATTAATTATTTTTATTTTTAAAGACTTTGATCATTTGTTTTTTAACATAAGCCAGGAATATATTCACAGTGAGAGAGTGATCTCAGGTACACAGAGCCATCTACCAAGGGGATGTGGTGGTGGGATCCTGGTAGTCTTTGATTACCATGAGCAGAAAGGAGGGAAAGATAGCAGTGAGGACTGGGACTGGAAAATACTCAGAGAAATAACAGGTCCAAGGAAACCATCCAGGAGCATATGCTGACAGAAATTTTCTAGGAGATGTGAGAAAATGAAACGGAGTTGTTCCAATTAGTGCCAGGCTGTATTAAGTACTGAATCTTCAAACTAGTAAAATGCACACCTCGGCCTGAGCCATAGATGGAGTTCTATCTGTCCCTGCATCCTGCATCTGCCAAGTTTTTATGACACTTTGGAGTCGGCCGTCTCTTTCAGCATCAGTTCAGAAAGGTGCACTAGAGAAATTCCTTATTCTATGGAACCAGTTAAAGCAACTGAAGGAAAGCATCTGGGCAGATGCTGGTCACTTGAACAACAATGTCGAGTGGGGAAGGAAAAGCAGGAGGCAGCGGAACCAGGACAGCTTCCTCAACTAGAGCCTCAGGCCAGAGATCATTGCCAATAAAAGGATACGAAAACTCAGCCACATGAAAAGAGAAATAAAGACAGAACTATTACCTTCCTGGATGGGAGTACATCGAGCATGGGGTAATGGAAGTGAAATACGACTGGACCACCATCGTGTACGTACTGGTTTGAGATATGGATTAATTCAGTCATTGAATTGGGCTCATATTCTCTGGATACTAGGAATTTATG
>JAJEJO010000907.1:302894-483164 GCA_020662805.1 Glaucomys volans
GGTTCAATCCCTGGTACCAAAAAAAAAACCTTTTTCTTTTCTGGTAATCTATCAATTGGCTTAATTATATACTGAACTCCTAATATCATACCTATGAGATTTACAAATGCCTTGAAGTCAGAGGTTGTTTTACTGCAATTTTCATTTAATGATGAATTAAAATCCATGTATAAGAGCTATTCAGATATTTAAGGGAATTAAATTATTAAGTGACTGACAAGGTTAAATACTGTAGAGGTGCATAGGATTGTAGAGTTGGAAAAGGTTGGTTTATTCAACACACTTTGTGAGGTACTATCTATGACTCTAAAGAAATCTCAGCAAAACTAAGTTTCTGTCCTCTGGGAGCTTAAAGAAGGATACAAATATTGGAATAGATTACTGTGTGATTAATGTTCAGAGAAAGGTATCATAAGGGAATGTGTTTGAACATCAGGGTTTTTACCCAAGTAATGAGTCATGCTAACAGGTCACTACATCAGTTTCACATTGCTGCTATAACAAATAATCACAAACTTTGTGGCTTAGACAACACAAAATTATTATGTAATATAGTTCTTCAGTTCAAAAGTTGAACCCCTGTCTTACTAGGTTAAAATCAAAGTATTAGAAGGGCTTCAGTCCTTCTTGGTGCCCTCAGGGAGAATTTGGTCTTCACCCTTTGCCTTCCTTGGTTAGTGAACCCCTAATTCCATCTTAAATGTCAGCAACATTGCATTTTCTGACTTATTTGATCTTCATATAGCTGTCTTTCTGACCCTTGCTGCATAAGGTCTCCATTCTTAGATTCTAAAATTAGGTGAGACTGACACAGATATTAAAGGACAATCTACCCATCCCATTGTGCATGACTTCAATCACATCTGAAAAGACCCTTTCACCATATTAGGTAATATATTAGCAGGCATTGAAGACTAGAAACCTTTGGGAGGCTCTTAGTGTGTGTACTGTAGTCGCCGTTACTTCTAGAATATCAGTTTGAATTTGGTGGATAAAATAGATTGAATTATGAGTGTATGAAAAGGAGTAAAATCCATGAGTTTAGCATTTTTCAAAGAACTTACAGAATAGTGATTTCAGGTGCTGCTGTGCCCAGGGTAGTATTCTGTGTGCATTTTGCTGTTTATATTCCAAAGGGTAGGGCATCACCATTTCTCCCAAGTCTTGTCCTTCTATGTCACATTTTACCGTGGCTGGCAGGTTAGTAGAGTGTAAATCCATTGGTTGCTTCAGTGTTGCTTTAGACGGGTGTCAGGAAGAGCAGAATTTTTTATATTTTATTTTTAATATTACATAGCGTTCCTTTGTTTCTCTTGATAGTGTGAGTATAAAAACTACACAGAACAATAAACATGCTTTTAGTAAAGCAGTTATAACTGTAACAAATTGTAATCTCTATTTTTAAACTTTTCCAATTTTTGTTCTGAAATCCTTAAGCTATTAATGCATTTTAATAAGGGGTTAAGTACTTATAAAGAATCATTATGTTAGATTCATAAGTCTGCCATACTAAAATTTAAGAGAAAATCACTATATTAAACTTGCAATTTTAGTTTGTAGTGTCTAAGGGAATTTAGTTAATGGAAATGGTAAAAGTCATTAAATAATAGGGTTGTTTTCTCTAAACTATATTAGTAAATCAAACCTAAAAACAAGCATATGTGATTGATTTTATATTTCCAGATACTATATTTTAATATTATTCTTGGCTTAAATATCAAAACCTATATATTGAGTTTTAAAGCTTAACATGAACCAGATTTTAAGTGTAACTTCAATGAATTCACAATTGATTATAAATAAATTCAATTGTAAATATTACCTTTCATGCCAAAGAGGAATATTAAAATACCATTTATTAGGAGGAATGACTAATTTTTTAAAAAGTTTAGTGAAATAATTTTTATTATAGTATATGCTATATTGCAACAATATTGAAAAGCCTGTTTCCAACATTATAGAATTTCTTAAATAATTTAAGGTCCATCTATGGCATGGACCACTTAACAATGAAGAATTCTAGTTAATAAAATTAAGTAAAAAATAGTTTTGAGCTGGGTGTGAGGGCTCACTCACACCCAGAGACTGGGAGGGGTGAGGCAAGAGGATCACAAATTTGAGACCAGCCCCAGCAATTTAGGTAGGCTTTGTCTCAAAATAGGAAATAAAAATAAAAGGGTCTGGGGTTGTGGTTCAGTGGTTAGGCACCCCTGGGTTCAATCCCTGGTACTATAAAAAAAAAGGAAAAAAAGAAAAAACAACAAAGAAAGAAAGAGGAAAGTGTCAAGAAAATCTCTTGTTCTATAAAATCATACATATATGAAAACAAAGAAAATTAAGAGATATTAGCATATTAACTGGCTGTGGCCACCATGGGTGTAGCAAACATGACTAGTTTTCCCATAAAAAGCTCTATGTCCCTCTGCCTTAATAATAAAATGCAAGCATGTGCCCCTTCAAATCCAGTGTCCAAGACCCAGTTCTGTGTGCAGCTGTGGGGCAGTACACCCCAGTGTCACTCTCTAAAAACTTTCTTTAAAAGGTCCAAAGACACTGTCAGCTTTGGTCTTCGTTCCTTTCACTCTCTGCCATCTAGAATGCTGTCATCCTGGAACACACCATGAGGTCCAAATCACTTCCTAGGATTAGACAAAGGGTGAGGAAGGGCAGGGAGGGGGGATAGGAGAAGGAATGAATCTGACACAACTTTCCTAAGTGCAAACAGGAACACACCACAGTGAATCCCACCATCATGTACATCCCTGAGAAGGGGTTTTAATTAGCATAAGATATAGTCAATGTTTGCATAATTGAATCAGAATGGACTCTACTGTCATGTATACCTAAAATGAACCAATAAAATGAAAGAGAGAGGGAAAAAATTACTTGTGGATGAACAAGAGGAAAGGAGCCCAGCTCCCTGACGACTTCTCTGTGAGGGTGAAATAGAACTCCTGTGTGTCCAGCTCATAAGAGAGATCAGTGAATCTTGGGTACCTAAAGACCTGTTGTTAAAGCCTTCGTCCCTGGGGTGGTGCAACCTAGAGTGGTGGGACTTCAGGAGGTAGCATAGGGGAGATTCTCAGGTCATTGCGGGTGCCCCAGAAGGGGATTAATGGACTCCTCTTCTTCCTCCTTTATTTCCTGGCTAACAAGTTTCTCTCCCACTATTTCCTGCTGTATCAGCACAGGCTCCAAGCTTAGGGGTTGAATCAGTCATGTACCACTAAAACCTCTCAAACTGTCAGCCAAAATAAATCTTTTCTTTTTATAGGTTAAATATTTAGGTATTTCATTATGCTGATGGAAAGCTGACTAATACAACCCACATCCTTAAACTTTATATACTATTTTTTATTATTTAAAATTTTCACTGATAAAATTTTCTAAGTTGCCCATGATAGTCATTAATATTATACAATATAAATAAGGTATCATATTTTAAAATAATGTTCTCAGAAACCAAAAGTCAAATATGATACTTATTTAAAATTTGAGTTAATATTTTATGAAAGTTAAAAAAAAATCCTTTTTCTTACAGAATGTTGACATTTAAAAATGATTGCTACATGCCAATAAAAAGATCTTTACATTATTTTCATGGTTTTTAAATGTTTTAATATGTTTTGATTGTCAAATCAGTATAAAATGAATGAAATATGCTCAGGTCTTACTGATAGCAAACTGTCTTACTTTCTTCCTGTTTCTTATATTTAAATGATAATTTGATTTAGCTGTTAATATCTATTGCCTTTTTTAGAGTTTTATGCTTGTAGATTCTGTTGTTTTGTATTAATTCTTCTTTAAATTCATTATCATAACAATCAAAAGAAAGGACATCCAGCATAGGAACGCTTGAAGCCTAAATGCCTAAGTGCTTCCTTCAGATCATGGCTATTATACAAGATGTTCTCATGGAACACTTACTAAGTGCCTACAGTGTGTCAGATCTGATGTTCAACTGCAAATTCAGTCGATAGAGTTTATATTCTTTAGATTCATCATATATTCATAAGGCAGCTTTTCTTACAGCCTCTGTTAGAGCACATCTGTACTCAGAGGCATCCAATATCTTTTTAATTGGAAAAAATCAAGCAAAATTAGTCAAATAATAGGTGCAAATCAATATACATTTATGTCCAGTCTGAGAAGTCAATCATACCATAGCATTTATTTAAACTTGAATATTTACATAAAAAACTAAATCAACAATCATTCTAGTTTTGCTCATAAGTAGATAATATTTACTGAGTTTTGTAATTTAGGGAAACATTATTTTCTTCTTCTAATTGTGAGATCTAGAAAAAAATATAATTCTTAATGTTTAAATCAAAATTGCTGCAAGTAATTTTAATGAACACTGCTAATTCCATTTTAAAAAGTCTGACATGCCATTGAAAGGATAATGACATTTTTAAATACTTCATGCTCTCGAAAATATTTTAGAGAAAAAGTAACAGTCTGCTATGCCTTTTGCATTAAAAAAAAAAAAAAAAGTCTTGTGAAATTTCGTGACATTTTGCTAAGGAACTACTTACTTACTACATTGGAAATGTTGGATGATCATAGTGCTCATGACCCAGAATTCTGAAGTCCCAGTGAAGAAGCAAGAACATCAGTGTCTGTCCCATTTGGTGCTCTCAGAGAGGCTAGGCCCTCTGGCAGGATGTGGATACCTAGAGCAGACTGACAAAGAAAGTCTAGGAGTGATTCAGGGACCCAGAGCTCCCAAGGCTATGAGGAGAGAGCAGCTTGATTTCCATGTGCCTTGGAGTGGGTGTAAATGTGGTCGAAGGAGACAGCTAAAAAACTGGAAGCTTCTGATAGTGGCAGATGAATTCTGTAAGCCTCAGCCCAGTGAAGAAGTGGCTGACTGAAAGGGTACCACCATGAAGGATGCTGGGGATATCTGCAGGTGTCTCTGTGACGGGCTGTCCATCATCCTTACGTTTCTAGTTTGCTACTGCGACTTAGGTGAGGATGCTGCTCTATCCCCAGGGTCAGGCATAGTGTCCACACTCAGTGAATATTTGTTGGTGAATAAATAAATAGCATCTTAACATGGGATCTAGATTCTGCTGGGCATATATTTGAATCCAAGTTCTATTACTAACCTGGTATATGTTCTTGATTCAGTTATAAATAAAATGCAAATACTTTCCCCAATGATAGATTCTTGAATGTAAAGAATTTCAGATAATATTAAGTGAATATAGATGTTAAAAATAATGGGTTTGGGGCTGGAACAGAGGCTCAGAGGTAGAGTGCTTGCCTAGCATGTGTGAGGCACTGGGTTCAATCCTCAGCACCACAAAAATAAAGGTATTGTGTCCATCTACACCTAAAAGCAATACATATTAAAAAATAATAATGGGTTTAATGTAGTGTTTGAAATACATGGAAACTTTTCATATTAGCAACCTCATATTAGCAATAATCACTTGAATAATGCATTACTGATTAGAAAATCCAATATTTGGCCAATTAAAGTTTTTTTTTTTTTTTAACTGTGTTCCATAGCCTTAATGTTCTCACAGAATAAAAACAGATAAAGAAAGCTTGAGGAAAGAATGTGTAAATGTGTAAACATAAGATCAAAAACAAAAATTGCCAGGCGCAGTGGTGCACGCCTATAATCCCAGCACTTGGGAGACTGAGGCAGGAGGATTGCCAGTTCAAAGTCAGCCTCAGCAACTTAGTGAGGTCCTAAGCAACTCAGTGAGACCCTGTCTCTAAATAAAATGCAAAATAGGGCTGGGGATGTGGCTCAGTGGTTGAGTGCCCCTGGGTTCAATCCCCAGTACCAAAAATAAAAATAAAAATAAAAATACAATAATCATATATATAATTCAGCACCTGGGCAAAAATCCTTCTCAACTCATCAGCTTTTCTAAACAGCGATGTACTAACCAACAAGCAGCTAAAACTCAGAAAGGGCTCACATGCTGTCACCGCCTGACACAACCTCATGGAACCCATGTCGGCAGCCTTGGCTACTGAATCCCCTCAAGTCGAAGACAAACATGAAGCCTGGAGCAGAATTTCTCAATTAATAGTGAACAGTACTTTCAAGTGATCAAATGAACTTTGATCTGAAACAACGCTTAAAGCAGCTGTAGATAGGATCTGTTGCTATGAGCATTATCAATCAAATGTAAATTCAATGTGTAATAGATAATAACTTTATCATTTAATCCTGAATTCCCTGTTCCTGATGGTCATAAATAATCCTTACCTTCCTTTCCTGAACAGCTGTCTCATCCCAAAGCTCAAAACCATGTGTGAAGACATTTTAGTAAAGGATTTTTCAAGAAAAGCTCCCAGATCACATAGCTCTGACCTCATCAGTGATTGCCTTGGGCTGTCTCTTGTGTGCTTTCTGTTTTCCATGTTTTCTCCGGAGGTTTTCATTATCCAACATCTGTAAATATTCCACACATTTGAACTGTATGCAATTAAATGAAAATGCTAAGGACCCCACCAACCGTTTTGAAAAGGGATGCATCAGCAGTACCTTGCCATCAATCCATTTTCATGTCTTCTGACATGTTTTCCCATATTGTCACAGAGTTGGATAAATTACTTCATTATGATATAATAGCAAATGTGATTCTAGGAGAAACCTTACAAGATTGCTAAACAATGGGAATAAATGATTCATCTTCCTTTATTTTGCCACATCATGGTTCACCAATATTCCAAGAGATCATGTTGCCTTGGGTACAGTGCAAAAGCATATGATTCCCTTCCTCTTCCAGGCCATTCTCTTTTTTTTTTTTTTTTTTTTTTTTGTGGGGAGGGGGATACTGGGGATTAGACCCAGGGCTACTTTACCACTGACCAACATCCCCAGACCTTTTTTTTTTTTTGTAATTATCATCTTTTAGTTTGAGACAGGGTCTTGCTAAGTTTCTTAGAGCTGTGCTAATGTGCTAAGTTGCTTAGGCTAGCTTTGAACTTGAGATCCTCCTGCCTCAGCCTTCCAAGCTGCTGGGATTAAAGGTGTGAGTCACCATTCCCAGTTTCTTTTCAATGTACTATCAAACAGGTGTGAAAAATTATTTTAAATGTTGTTTCTATATATACATACAGCCATATAGTGAACCTATTTCTCACCAGGATACTGCTGAGAATATTTCAAATGATTTTCACCAGGGTCCTGAAGCACTCCATGATGAGCTTGAAGCTAGAAACCAAAATAAAACAACTTTCTCTACTGAAAATAGCTTGCATTCTGTTTGAGAACTATTTCATTGGTTAATATGGTAACTGCTGTTTTTCTAAGAATTATACAGGGATTACAACAATGATGACCCAATTGTAGAATATAATGTGTTGAAAAAAAAAGTAAATGCATTGACAAATAGAGAGAAACTCCATGCTCATGGATAGGAAGATTCAATATTATTGTCAGTTCTTCCCATTTGTTTTTTGGAACCAGGGATTGAACTCAGGGACACTCAGACACTGAGCCACATCCCCAGCCCTATTTTGTATTTTTTATTTAGAGAGAGGGTCTCACTGAGTTGCCTAGGGCCTCGCCAAGTTGCTGAGGCTGGCTTTGAACTCGTGATCCTCCTGCCTCAGCCTCCCAGTCACTTGGATTACAGGCGTGCACCACCCGGTGCCCGGCATTCCCATTTTTATTTAGCAATGAAACGCAATCTCAATCAAAATCCTAACAAGTTCTTTTGTGAAAATTGACAGACTTAGTCTAGAGTTTATATAGAAAGGCAAAAGTCCTAGAATAGAATATGATGATGTTAGAAAAAAATGAACTGTATGGGTCATACCTCTATGCTATGGGAATCCTGTAAATATTCTGTAAGATAAGATTGAATCTGAGCATTCAACTGTACTCAGTGAGAGACCTGGCTATGATTCTATCTTTTGGGCAACAACTTACCCCATGTTCCAAATATATATATATATCTCCAAGATTCAGAAGACACCTGCAAGTTCGAGGTTGGGAAAGCTTTAGCAGAGGAAGGGATGTGTCTGTATGGTAAGAAATATTAGGAAAGTTGGAGCTATTGGAAATAACTGAATGTGTTATTTTAGACAAAGAGTAAATTCGGTTCCTCATCTAGTATTGTAGATAGCTTCATGCTGCTTTTTATGGATCTATAGCAGTGGAGGAAAATTATGTTTTCCTAATGGTGAAATAAAAACATCCAGAAGCCCTTTTATTTTAAGCAGTCTTTCAAAACACACACAAAAAAGTATCAGATGTTTTCAGAAGATTTAGAAGTTTATTTTTTATTTATTCTGAAGTAAGTACTTGAAAGCTAGGCATTCATAGCTCATGATAAAATACTTTATTACTTGAATGAGTGGCCGTTCTCTGGTGGGTCCTACCAGACTAGTGTCCAGAGCAATTAGCTCTAATTAGCACATTTATTGTGAAGGTTGGATGCGATCTGAGAATGGGATGGGCAGAAGGGATAATCCCCTTATCTCCACTATGCTGATCCCGGCAGAAAACAAGATGGAAAGACATTGTTAGGAATCCTAAGGTAATTTCACTGCCACTTCCCACTGGCAGCAGGAGCAGAGGTCTGCCTCCTGTGATACCTGCCTGGGCTCTCAGGAACATGATCTTCATTCCAGAAGTGTAAAATGAGATTCCAAAGAAATGGTAATGTTATTTACATTCATGGTTGAAAGCTCCCATGGAGTTCTAATGGGTATTTTACATTTTAACACTAAAGAATCTAAGTATTCTTGTATTCCTTGTGAATACAGTTGAAGGAAATAGGCAAGGGGTTTCCTATAATACACATGTGCAAAAATCCTCAAGTTTTATAGCCAGTAACAGTTCTCCCTTCCTTTTATGTTTCTAATCAGGAAGATATTTTTTCTCACCCCGATGTGGGTTATATAAATAGATGCTGAATCAACACTTAATCCCACTTTATATAATAGGGATTTTTATTATTGTTATTATTAAATTATTATGAACATCGAAATATGAACATGACTACACAGTGCAAATCAACTCGTTAATGTGATGTGTAGGAAATGTAAGATATTTCATTAATTTATATGGGTTGCAATTCTATTAATTTTATTCCTCAATTAATTTTAGTATTTATTTAATATTCTAATCCCCACACTATATTAGAGTTAATAAAAGAATTCATAATTTAGTTACTATAATATTAGAACCATAACATAGGAAAAATTAAGAAATCAGTGTGAAAATAATATAAATTGGTGTCTGCATCTGAGAATGAAAATGTGATAATATGTATTAAAAGACAAGTGACCACCCCTTTTGAAATGTGCTCTAACTAAAGTGAAACAAGCACTCCAAATTTGGGAGTGACCTTTTAAAATTATTTTACTTGTTTTAGCAATTCTGCTAGCTGTACATATAACAGACACACAGGTCAATGAATGGCATTTGTCTAATTACTATTTTTAAATATAATATACTCATACATGTTTATATAATACATATAGGTGCATATACACTAGAGATGTTATGCATATACATGTGTATATAATATATATATACATATACATGTGTATATATATATATGTATATATATATATACCAAGTAAGAGAGAGAAACATATATGTATCTATCCACCTGTACACAAAGGTGTTATACCCGACGAAAACAAGATCATCCAAGCTGCTCACTTAAAGCCAAAAGAAGCCTTTATTTTAGTTGGCCATTGATGACCACCCGAACACCTAAAAGTGGTATGCTGGGGGATCACACACCAGTTCCTTATTGCCAGCATTTATAGGGAGGGGAAGGAATTAGAGTGGGGCTCACTCTCCTTCCTGATGGTATTTAGAATATTTTTGAGGAGCATAACAAAAGTATCTCTATGTGTGTTTGTGTATATATGTATTTATATGGTAGAATTGTTAGCGGTAACAAAAGAAATGAAATACCTAATGGTCACCTAAATAATGACAGAATGAATGCTGCATATGGTTTACTGAAATAATGAACTATTTTAGTAACTAAAATCACTAAAATAATGATTTTCCAAAAAATGATCCATAGTGAATGGATCTCAAAAATAATGAATTCTTGATATGTGTATTAACTTGGAAGGATTTTTAAGGCATAATAAGTTTTAAAAATTCCACAATACCTCAGATTTTGAAAATAGGACATATCTGGAAAAATAAAAGATCGTCTGTTTCTGTTTGCTCTCTTATGCACCCAGTTCTCTAAAATTTCTTTTATAATCATGAACCCAAGTTTAAGTGCAAAACACACAAATAGTACCCCACCTCAAATTCAATTATGAACAAGTTGAGAAACAAGCCACCAGACACATGGTAGATTTAAAGGATGACAACACCAATAAGAAAATCAGCATTTTAATACAATTTGACTTGGTGTATTTTCTACATTACTGAATGTATTATATATATGAGACATTCAGGGATGGAGGTACTGCCTTGTAAATGTTTTTTAAAAATGGTATTTTTTTTTTTTCTTTTCAAAATATTTAGTGTCTACATTTCATCAGTGAACCAAGTAAATCATGGCTTCTTCAGGTGCAAGGATCGAAACCAATTACCATTAGTGACCATCGGGTGCAGCCGATCCTTTCTGTCCTGTTGCCTGAATCTCAATGATCTCCCAAGTGTGCCCATGCAATTTAACAGAAAGATCAATAGACCACAGCAGTTAGCAGCAGCTCTCTTGAAGTGCTTCACAAAACATGCTACATTTCTCTACCGAATAAATGTCAAAACATTCCAACAGCTACAATTCTTGGGAGAAATCGTTCTTCTGAAACATTATTGACATACTTTAACCCACATTTCCCGCTGCTCGCGGGCTTCCTACTGGCCAGTCAATTCTGATTTGGCAAGAGCCACATCGACATTTGTCCCCTGCTGACTTGCTTGGTGGGTATGAAAGATATCAGAATCTGGTAGATAGGTCTTGGGGTTCGGGGGTCAGTGGTCTAAGGCTGACCCAAGGTCAAGGTGGCGGCAACCTCTCTCCAGAGGCTTGGCTTCATCTCTAATGTGCCCTTGAAATCGATCAATATCATCACAGAGCTTGCCTTCCTAAGCACAAAAGACCACCCAATCTCAGTGCTTCCTGGTTACTTCTGGCAAGCCAAAAGCTTAAAAGTCATGTGGGAGGAAGGTGGAACAGATTTTATTTCTCACTTCAAAGAAACACTGTTTTTAAACCCGATAGTGAAGGTGATTTTTTTTCATATATACACATATGTATGTACACATTTATAAACATAGGTATTTTTTCATATACATTGCATATATGTATATGAGAAAGGAATACAAAATTAAGTTTATTTTTCTTTTTTTTTTTGGCTGTGTTGGGGATTGAACCCAGAGCCTTGTGCTTGCGGAGACAGGCACTCTACCAACTGAGCTAAATCCCCAGCCCCAAGTTTATTGTCATATAAATGGGTTATGTTTTCTCAGTTCACATTAGAAAATCTCAGCGTGACTACATTGGTCTAATTCTTACATAACGTGCACTCTGACATTTTTGAGCAATTCTTTGTGCTAGCTGAAAGTTTAATCAGAGAGGGAAATTCTCCCTTGATATTTGTTTTACTTTTGTTTTGTGCCTTCTCTCTCCTTCCAATCTTTCTATGGATGACTTTTTTTTTTTGGAAAATGGGAACATCCTTGACCTGGCATTGTGAGAAACAGTAGAATATGAACACAAGCAGAAAGCCATTATGGCTAACCTGAGCTCTATTTTGATTTTGGTAAGAACAGAAGCATCTTGAGAGGATGGAGCTCCCCCACTTAGTTCCAGATTCAAAGGAGAATCTTTAGGAATGTCCTCAGTCTGCTGCCTGGAGAAATGACTGATGGCATCACAGCAGATAAGCAAGGAGAAACAGCTATGCAAATAAGATAAGGCATAAAAACTCTGTGCTCCCAATATGGATTCTCTTAAAATTTGGGGAAACCAAGGTTCTTAGTTAACTACATTGAATTTAATTTCCACATATAGTAATGGTTTTACTATTCATAATGTTATAACAAGCTCACTGAGTCAATGGATGCATTTTTACTCACTCAGGCCAGTGGTATTTTGGGAATCTATACTTACAACAGATCTAGTCAGGATAAATTAATAAGAAGGGAAGGTCTATACCAAAAAGCAGAATGTTACTTTTATCTTCTTTGAGTTACAGAATGAATCACTGGAGTCAGCAAATTTATAAAATGTGATCATTAAAACATTCATAAATGGCAATAAAGACACCAGAGCTCTTACTCTTGCTATTTTTCAAGCAACACCAGTCAAGGTGATTAATTTTCCTTTAACTCCACTTGAAATTATACACTATTTTAAGCAAACAAGGCCCCTCTGTTACCCATCGTTAATTAATAGACCTTGAAGATGATATAATGCCAGTAATTTCATAACCATTCTTAGCCTTTTCTAAAGTCTTTATCCAAAAACATGGATTTAATGGAGAAATCAGGAAACACACACACACACACACACACACACAAAGGTTCAGTATAACTTCCTCAGTAACACAGCAAGTAGGTATGAAGAAAAAAATTTTTAAAAATCAATGCCACTCTTTGTTTCTACACACACATGCGCACACACACACATCAATCAGCAATGCTGTAAATCACTATTGCACATATATATTTTAGGTTATCAAAACATATCACTAATATGCAAGAATTACCTAGATCCACAAAATTACCAACAGGAGAAGAGATTAATAATACTATAATGATCAAGAGAGAATCTACCATGTATATTAATACACAAACAAGTTCTCTTGCCTCAAATACTGATGTAGTCAGGGCTGTCAAAAGAAGGCTTCTGTGAAGAAGGCAGGGGGCTGGCAGGACTAAGGTGATGATCTGTTGGATTATTTGGAACAAATTAGGAAAGTAAGCAAGTCAAAGTCAATAACACACATTTGGAGAAAAACCAATATAAACTAAATGACAAAATATAATAAACATAAAATGTCAACCATAGGAAAAAATTGGATCAGGAAAAAAATATACCCACAGCATCCTTCTCATTTTAAGTATGATTAACAATATTGGCATAGGAATGTTACCATCTATGACTTATTTCAACAAAATTATGAAGTGTAAGTGAAGGCAAATAAAAGATAATTCAAGGAAAGCAAATACGTGTACTTCACAATGTTTAAGGAAATTTCAACCTCAAACAACTCCCCTACAAAACACACAAACATACAGACATAGTTTAAGGGTTCAATGTGGTTACCTCTAGGAATTAGCTAAATTCCTGTACTCATCCTAATCCTCTTAGTAGTTGTTTTTGGCCAGGTTCCCTTGGAGCACAGCATGAGATGAGGATTGCAGGGTGTATAATACTGAGAGGATATTCCCAGGAGAAAATAAACAAGGGGAACAGGATGGAGCAAACAATGGATGTCTCAGCTGGGGGTTGGATGTCTCAGCTGGGGGTAGATTGGCCTGGTCCTACTGGAAGTGCTGGCCATGACTTCAGCACAGAGTTGGGGACTTCTCTGCCTGGAGGCTCAGGCCTTCCATAGCCAGTGCAGGCCTGTCCCTGTCTGCAGGTTGTCTTGCAGGCAAATGAATGGGGTGCTTGACCCAGAGTCCTTCCTCAGAGAAGGCAGAGCTGGACCCATAAGGGGCCATGAGTCACAGTGACTGGGAGAGGGCTGTCCAGGGCTGGGAATGGGGTTCTGTGCACCACGTTAGCAGCATCTACTGGAGAAAATATCATTTTCCTTTACAGTCTCATCGAGTGTCCTTTAGGACCTTGGTGTTTCTGGTTTCCCAGAAAAAGCAACATTTACCGCACTGGGAACTATTTAGGAAAGAACACTCTCAGGCTCCACCTACGACTGAAGGCAGAAACTGCATTTTGAGAAGATTCTCTAGTGTCTCAATGTTTCAGAAGTGATGATACCATGCATGATGCTTGGAAAGTTGTTTGGCTTTTGTTAGGTCCTTCACTATAGTAGAAACAAACCTAGGTAAACTTTCTGTACAGTATCCTATGAACATATCACTTCAGCTTTCTTCTGCTTCTTGTTTTATCAATCTGGAAATGACTTTAAAGATTACGTCCAGTTTAAATTTTGGAGACCTTTATCTACCTTTGCCATAATTCTATGATTTATATATATACACACACATATATACATACATATATCTATATACATGCATATATATTTATATATAGTATATATGACATAAGTGTCTATATATGTACTGAAGGGTTATGGAAAATAATATTCCTATAAAATAACTCCCCAAGAAAAATGAAGGGACAGTGTAGCTGGAGAAGTGGGAAAGGAAACTGGTCAACCATTAAACCTCTCCCAGTGCATTCCTGATAACAATGGGCCCTGGGGGAAAGAGGCAGATGCTGAATGCTGGGCCCTAAACCATGGCCTTCCCCCATGGCTAATCAGTCCTAAATGGAAGCACAGCCAACACCCATTGGCAAGATTTGAGTGCTCATCCCTGGGATCTGGACTCTTACCTCCCCAGACAACAAGTTTCAACCTTTTTACAACTGCCTTCCTGAATTAAGATTTTAACCTGTTCAAGTAGCCCCAGACTGTCAAGACTGTTCCCAATGATGACATCATTGTACCCTATAAAACTAAAATCTCCTCTGTAGCTGTTGGCCATTTTCCATCAGGAAAGTGAACCCAAATGGGGCCATTTTCTATCAGGAAAGTGGACCCAAATGGGGCCATTTTCCATCAGGAAAGTGGACCCGAATGACACTGGACTCTGGAAGGGAATAAAGACTTCTCTCTATCCGTCAAGGTCTGCCTCTTGTTTTTCCTTTTTGCGCTTACATGTACAACTATACATATTTATATCATATATACCATATATTATACATATTATAAAATATATATATTATATATTAAACACTTATGTATACATATAAATGTATATATATAATATATATATATGTGTATATATATATATATATATATATAAAATATGAGGCAACAGTCTTTACACCATGTTCAATATTGGGAGTTGCATATGGAAAGAAGTAAAGATCAGAGACACACAAAAATATATGTTAACATATTGATGTTTCTATGAATGAAACTTCCTTCACACTGCATTGCAATTTTTGTAATTTCTACTGCTTTTCTCATCAATATGCAATAAAGAAAAAGCAGCATAAAGATATTATTTCTAGTCAAGAGCAAAAACAAAAAAAGGAAATTAAGATTTTCTATTTTTTTAATCAAAAAGCAGGTTCATTTATATAATTGCCCCTAGCACTGGTTTTTGACCTTTTCTTTATACAATCAGATGTACAGAACTAAACATGATGATATTCTGTGATGGAGTTATTTATAACCTTGATATGTATGCAAACTCTTGCTCAGGAGTGAACTCTCCCCTTTGTAATTCTGATCAACATGTTTATAATGCAAACTCCTGTTATTCTTATTAATTTCTGTAGAATAAGTCAAAATGATGAATACTGAGCTATTTTATGATTGTCCTCAGAAATATTTCACTAAAATAGAAAATGAAAAAAAAGAGAAGACCGAAAACTACCCATAAGACTACATTTTTCTATCATCAGTGATTATTTGTAGCATTGATGATTTTTTTATATCAACAAATGTTTAAGCAAATTGTAATGCTTTTTCTAAAAAAAATCTCTTAACTAATGTTTGTGATTCTTGAATGTCCCTTAGATGCAAAGGTTTTTTGAACACAAATCAAAAATTGGTAGGGCAAGTTGAAAGAAAGGTTGTAGGGAAAGGCAAAAAGCTTTATATTTCAGTGCCTTTGGCAGTGCTTTCCTGCGTTTTGAACATCAGGTCCTGATATTTCTCTTGCACTGGCCTGGCTCACCACTTAACCGCAGCTCTGCAACTATGGTGGCTCCGGTCAGGGTGTCTAATCCACCAGTAGAGCACTGCCTGCTTTACAATCCTCCCACCCCACCCCTCTGAGACATACCTGACAGTATTTGTGTTTTCCCGTCTAGAATCTCAATTCTCTCATTTAGAAATAATTATAAAAATTTACATAACCTTCCTAGGTGGAGAGGCAATTTATTAGAAATGCAAGATGATGGAGGTCAAAGGCTCTCACTACCTCTGAAGGAAAAAAGTCAGGCTGGAATATCACTAGAAGGAATACCAAGAGGCTGGCTCCTTGTGTCATTCCTCATCTTTGGTGCCTCATGGGGAGGGTGACTGTACATCCTATGTCACCTTGTGTTTTAGTGAGCCTTTTCATTGCTATTACCAAAAGACCTGACAAGAACAATTTTAAGGAGGAAGAGTTTATTGGGGGGGCTCACAGTTTCAGAGGTCTCAGTCCATAGACAACCAGCTGTCTTCCTCAGGGCTCAAGGTGAGGCAGAACAATATGGTGGAAGAGTGGCTGAGGGAAGCAGCTCACATGATGATCAAAAAGCAAAGAGAGAGAAAGAGAGAGAGAGAGAGAGAAAGAGAGAGAGAGAGAGAGAGACAGACTCCACTCACCATATACAAAATATACACCCCAAAGGCACAGCCCCAATGACCCACCTCCTCCAGCCATGCCCTACCTGCCTTCAGTTACCACTCAGTTAATCTCTACCAGGTGATTAATTCGCTGATTGTGTTAAGACTCTCATAACCCCATCATTTCACCTCTGAATGTTCTTGCATTGTCTCCCATATGAGTTTTCGGGGACTCATTGAAATCATAACACCTGGGACATCCTGGGTACTGCTTGTGGATATGGATTCACCCCCTTTATCTCTCAAAAATCCCATGGCTTCAGTGATTACTTAATGTTCGCTGCCAACATGGACATAATAAGTGCCATCATGGGTACAGAAAGGCAGGAACTAGGAGTCAGGGGACCTGCTTTCAGAATGTCTGATCATCATCCTTCCAGAACACTGAGAACACACCAGGGTGACCCTTTGAGCAATGATGTGCGTAGTGACACATCGTGGCACTCCTTCAGAAAGACTACTGGCTCTGTCTGTAGAGTGCATCTAAGTGGTAAGGGATTTGTTTTGACTTTGGAATCAAAATTAGCAGAGCTCATGATGGATGACACCATATGAAGCAGAAGAGAAGCAGGGCTTGCTGAGGTTAGTCAGAGAGGGAGGATGGTTTACAAGGGCTGAGTGGGCTAGAGTATGTGCAAGGGGAAGCCTGGGAAAGGCAGGTGTGTTTATGTATATGATAGCAATATGATATTACAGATCCTTATGAAGACCTAATGGATCCCAAATTCAGTAGCACTGTACACATTGGACAGTTTTCAATTTCAGAAAACATAAAACTCAAAAACCAACTTCAAAGAAAGTAGGGGAAAAAAGGTAGTCATGAAATAAATGAACTCGAAGTACAAAAATTAACATAAAAAAATACAAAATGATGGACTCCAGACATAGTCCAGTGGTCACTACAGTCTATCGTTGAGGTTGGCTGCTGTTTTCCATTGTGATTTTATAGGCTTTCTTCCTTGGTGAAGATAATTTTTTTCCCCAGCAGTCCTTGTGGAAGAGAGAATCCTTTTTTAATTTTTTTTTCAAAAACCCTGAAAAATTTTTCTAATGTCTCATTGATCCATAAGTGAATGTAAAAATGGCATTGCTGTTGTGAGCTTCAAAAATATACATAGAAAATAAAATCACATTTTATAAAAGGAATAAGATTAGAAACATAGGTCAAAGGATGCTGGTGACCTTGGACCAGGAGGTAGGATAATGGGGCTGGAAAAAGACAAGAGGTCCTACAAGTTAGCTTGAAGTTGAGTTGCAGGCTCATGATGCTGTGAAACCAATCTGGAATAATGAGCTATTTAATTATTAGATAAAAAGAAACATAGATCATAAAAATAATATAATTCATAGTTTTATGAAATATTGACATTAAGAAAAATAAAATTTTACAGTAATGTTTCTATTTCCAAAGGCATAGAAATGGCATGGAAGTTTCTGTTAAGGTTGACAATCATTCATGCTTTGGTTTGGGTTATTTGTCTGCCAAAGAAGCAAATGTTGGTAGCTGGGTCTCCTGTGTGGTGATGTGACAGGTGGTGGAACGTCTCAGATGTGGAGTCTAAGGGGACATCCAAGGTCTACTGTGGTCACTGCTGTTGGAATAAATCACACCACCCCAGACACTCTGGTTTCTGGATTCTGTTTTGAGATACAGTCCTTCCTCCCACAGTGCCTACCCACCTACCATGGGGCTCTCCCCAGAGCAAATGCCATGGTGTTTGAACTTTCAGCCTTTAAGATGATAAGCTTCATAACCACTCTCTTTGTAAACGAGCTCACTTCAGACTAAATTATAACACGTCTATATTACTAAATTACTAACTGTAGTACTAAATTACTCTATTATATTGCAGTAATGTTAAGTGGACTAGTACATTCTTCAAAAAGGTATCATATCTAAATTTTTTTTATTTTCTTCAAAAACTCTTGATTTTATTCCCTTGTCCTGCATACAGTGACCTCATATATTTTATTCTTGAAAGTATTTTATCACCCTATCATAATGCTCTGATGTAAAATGTGAATAAAAGCTTAACTTCCATAAAAAATTAAGCTCTAAGTCTTTAATTTTCTAAAATATTGATGTCTTATTGTTAAATATATTTACTTCTAAATGTTATTAAAATACAGATTGAGTTATATTTCATATTTGTCAATATAAATCAACAAAACATACTAACATTTCTCAAAAATTAAGTAAAACCATTTTAACAAAAATGTAGTTCTAAGCCAGGTGCAGTGGCACACGCCTTTAATGCCAGCACTTGGGAGGCTGAGGCAGGAAGATCACGAGTTCAAAGCCAGCCTCAGCAAAAGTGAGGTGCTAAGCAACTCAGTGAGACCCTGTCTCTAAATAAAACACAAACGAGGGCTAGGGGTGTGGCTCAGTGGTGAAGTGCCTCTGGGTTCAATCCCCAGTACCAAAAAGAAATACATTTAGAAATACAGTTTTTTTCTTTCAATTACTTCATGGGTGTATGAGTAAATATGATGTTTTGCCAGAAGGAGCTAAAGTTTGAGTCTGTTCTATCCTTCACTGATTCCCTTTTTTCTCTATTTTTATCATGGTAAGCTTTGATAAAACTTGCTCATAAATTTAAAAATGGAATACATTTTATCATGACAATGTCATTCATTTATACTCTCCCTGTGTTCTTCCCTAAAGCCATCAAAATTTATTTTTAGACATCTCCCTGCTGAGTTAGATCTTTCTTTAGTTTATTGAAAATAAAGAATTAGAAATTCCTTGAGTTGTAAAATCCTTGTTACAAGACTTATGAGTTGCCTACTCTTATAATACTAACACTAATATTTAAACTGTGGGGGAAAGTGAAGGAGATGGAGAACCAACTTGGAGTTCTCAGGCAGATCATTTTCAGGAAGGCACAAACTGTAACTGAGGAACTGGGTACTGATCATCTTAAGATTCTTTGGAAAATATTAATCTACTCCAGGGTTACATATTTGGAGACCACTTTCCCAAGTTATTTTGGAAATTCTAGATACTTTAGGAGGCAAGAATGCAGGAATAGAAAAAGCCACAAAGTAATGATTACTTCAGTACACAGAGCAAGAAAGCCAAGAAACCAAATAGAGATGATATTTAAAAAACAAAAACCGGCAAATGAAAAGATTAATAAATTTAAAAATGTAGTAAAAAAGATAAAAGGGGGCACAATTTTGCCTTCAGTAGGCCTAGGCTGACAGTTCCATGGTGTGATATTATTCATCAAATTCACAAAAAGATCCACAAAAAAATTCAGACCTTTTGACCACATCTGTAGTTTTGAGATTAGGATGTCTACAGCTGAACCCAGAAATTTTAATTCTTAGTGTTTACAGTAGATTTTTTCACATAAAATTTGTGACTCATTTTAATATCCCATTCAATTGGCCATGTTTTCTATACACTTGTAGAAGGTGTTGTTTTCTACACAACCCACCGTGCTTGTGATAGCCATAAGCCAGCTTTAAAATTAAAAAAATACAAAATAAAACACCTTGATTTGTCAGATTTGCCCGTCTTCACATAGCAACTACTTTCACCAAGGCCAGATTTTCAGATTATTAAAATGATTTCACTGCGCAAACACTCGGGATGAGATGGGCACATTCAACCCTTGCTAGATAGTGTTGCTGCACATCACCAACAACATAAGGAAGAATTTCAGGGCAGTAACATGATTAGCTGGGAGCCGACTGGCATTCTCAGACACGATATTAGATATACTCCAAAGAACCCAAAGATCTTCTGTTTGAATGAATCGGGTAACTACCAAGTCAATCAGAATTTTAGGGATTGAGAAATAAGGGAAACTCATTTCAGTGTGCTCGGTATTCTACAGACCTGGGCTCTCAAAGAACAGGATACTCTTGAAGCAGGGCAAGAGAACAGTCGAGAAGCCAAGCAGTAAGAAAATGCAAACAGACATATAGTGTTTTCTGAATTTACCAAAACAAGATTTACTGGGGTAGAAGCAAAGAATCAGAAATTCGTGTCTTCTAAGGCAACCTTGATGTGGAGGGCTGCTTGGAAAAGTCAGCCATACACAAATAAGTATGAAAAACTCACCTGCTTTGTGGAAGACATGCTCCACATGGTCTCTAGCCAGGAGATGCCAAAGAAAAGTCAGAGAGAAAGCCAAGATATTGAGGAGTCCATGGAGTTTTGGAAAATACAAGCTAAGATCAGAGGTTTCAAAAAAAAAAAAAAAAATGTCCTAGAAAACATTACAGATGTGCAGTGGAAATACCTGAACAATGAGATCTAAGAGTGAGACTGAATAGGAAATAAATAAACCCTCCCCAAGTTGGAAACCTAGTCTGGAAGCCGCTTAGTCCCTAATTGGATTGAGATGATCTGTCGCTTTTGTAATTGTCTGTCAAAAGATCTACCAAGAGTTTATACATGTTTTTAATACACAATTTTCATCATTCATTAATGTCAGTGGGCTGTCTAAAACACATGACGAAAAAGCATATCAACCACCAGTCAAGTTGTTGGATCATTATACACAATCTTCAGAATAATCGATCAATTTACATATTAAACAACATGGACGACAGTTCTTTATTTCATGAATTCTGATTCTGGTCTTTATTGTTTCTTTGCTTCTACATTTTTTGTGCTAGTATGTTCTTTTTTCTTTTTCCCTAATAATTTGAGATGCATGGTTGTGTTATTTATTTGAAGTCTTTATTTTTTTCTAACATAGCCACTTACTGTTCTGAATTTCCCCTTTAGAACTGACTTTATTGTAGCCCCACATTCTTATATGCTATATTTCTAGTCTCACTAGATTCTAAGAATTTAAAAAAAATTTCTTCCCTGATTTCTTTAATGACCCATTCATCACTGAGAAGTCTATTATTCAATCTTCCCATATTTGCTTAATTTCTGCAGGTTTTCTTGCTATTGATTTCTAATTTCATTCCATTATTATACTATAAGATGCAATGTGGGAGAAGCCCCTGGCACTTGGCTGGCAGCAGTGAATGCCTGGAATGTGTAAGGGAGACCTACATTCATGCATGCCTGACAGGAAAACCTGTAGGAAGGAGTTTTTCGCTGCAGCAGGTCAGTGGAGCTGACCACTTTCCCATAATTAGCATACCTGTTGCCAGGGTAACCTTAGGGGGTCCAGATTGGACCCTGAGTAAAGACACAAGTAGACATTAGTGGAAACGTGATTGGACGAGGTACAATCCTTACTTTGCATACCTGGATGTTACCTGATTGGGCACAGTTGCAAACCCTGATTAGCATGAGTGTAAACAAGTAATAAACTGTGTAAACTATGACTATCTACTTAAGGATGAAACATTCCCTAAATAAACGAATTAACAAAGAGCTTGCAACACTCTTGTTCATTCACCAGTTCCCGGTGCCTGGCATTGGCACTGCTCCATTACCCCCGCGACTGAGTGAAGCTGAGGTGAAAGAACTCCATTAATGCAAAGAAATATTTTGATTTTTTTGTGTATTTGCTAAGATTAGCTTTGTGACCTAATGTATGATCTATTTTGGGGAAAGTCCCATGAGCTACTGAAAGGAAAATATATTCTATTATATTCAACCAATAGGTTGGAGTGTTTTGTAGATATCTGTTTAAGTCCATTGTATAAAAAAAATTTAACCAGATAATTTGTATTTGTAATCTACTAAGAAATTGCCACAAATTTACGTCTTAAAAGAATATATTTGTTTTCTCACAGGTTCTATTAATCAGGCAGTTTAGCTGGGTCTCATGCTCAGGGTCTCAAATTGTAATCACTTTACCCAGAATCTGTTTTCATCTAGAGACTTACCTGAGAAAGGGTTTGTTTCCAAGTTCCTTAGGGTAGTAGAACAAATCCATTTCCTTATGATTTTATAACTTGAGAATAAAGTTAATGCAATAAGATATTAAGAAATATGCTGAAACAGTAATATGGATACACACAAACTCACATATACATAGGAATCCTGCTTTTCTGAATGCATCACTAACTAAGTTTTAATTAGGAGAGTTGTATGAGTCATGGAGTATAGTAAAAATATTTGGATTTTCAAATTTAAAAAAAAATAAATATGCTTTAAAAATAGCAATGATAACTATGGGTAAATGGCCAAAAGATCAATAGAGGGAAGGGAGCAGAGAGAGGCGAATGGAAAGAAGGAGAGATCCTGGGGTCTGAATTAGAATAAGAGGTATTCCATGCTTATATAATTACATCAAAATGGATTCTACTGTTAAGTTTAACTCAAAAGAACCAAATTAAAAAAAAAAAAGCATATAGGACAGGAGAGAAAAGATGGCAGGGCCGATCTAGGCAGTAATACTCAACCCCTCTACAACCCAGAAAGGAAACAGTAGAAGACCAGCTGACCAGAGAGGTGGGCAGCAGAGAAAACACTCTAAAACTCAATATTGGAGAGTTTAAGACTTGCAGGGACTTGGATCTTGGTTACAAGAGCAGGATATAAAGACAGAATTCCTTGAACTGAATCCTGACCAGGGTGGGCTCAGGGAGGAGGGCAAACAAAGAGGAGAGGAAAAGAGGAAAAGAAAAAGCCCATAAGCTTACTTCTTGAACAGCAGTTGAAAAGAAAACCAGTCCAAATTTAAATGGGACAGCAGTAGCAGAGACAGCGTAGGAGATCACACCGTTCAACTCAGTTTGTGGGCTCCAACTAAACCAGACAAGGCAATCATTTTGCAGAGTTCACAACTAGCCAGGCTCCCTAAGAAAAAATGCAATCCAAGTAGCTACTCTCCATTTGCAGATTGTAACAAATAAAACAAGAAGGAATGCCTCTTAAACTGGCTGTCTCAAAAGTCCATCTAGAAGGTACTTGTAGAGGGATCCTTGTTAGCTGGAAAACCCTCCCCCTCACTGCAGAGAAGGGGAGTGGAGTGGAGCAGACTTAATGTACAGAATAAGAATAGAGTTCTAAAATCTGAAAGAAAAACAGCAGGTTATGTTTAGAGGTAAACCAATTAGAATTACAAATGATTTTTCAGCTCAAATCTAAAAGACAGGATGGCTTGTAATAATATATACCTAGCTCTGAAAGAAAACAGTTGCCAACCAAGATTACTTTGCCCATCAAAACTAACCTTCAGAATTGAAGGTGAAATAAATATTTTCCATGATGAGAAGAAACTACAAGACTCCATAACAACTACACCTATACTATAACACATAATAAAATATCTCATGCAGAAAAAAAGAAAAATAAGAATCATGATTCCCTGAATAGGAATGAATTTCACTTGAAGAATAATTAATTAAAAGAGAATCAAATCTGAATTAAACTTTAGAAAGAAATTGAAATGGCAGGAAATAAAATCATTTTTCTATAATAGTATTGAATATAAATGGCCTCAAATCTTCAATTAAAAGACATAGATTGACAGAATGGATTAGAAAAGCAAGACTTAACTACAAATTATTTACAGGAGACTCATCTTACAGGCAAGACCTCCACAGGATGCAGGTAGATGGATGCAAAATGCTATTCCATGCAAAAGGAGACCAAAAATCAGCACAGCAGGGTAGCCACTCTCAGACACAGTAGACATCAAGCTAAATTAATCAGAAGACACACAAAAAGGTCACTTCTTACTGCTTAAAGGAATCGGCTAACAACAAAATATAATGATTGTAAATATTTATGCACCAAACAACAATGCATCTACATACATAAAATCACCCTTTCTCAGGATAAACTGGAGTTAGAGAAAATCATGCTAAGTGAAATGAGCCAAACCCAAAAAACAAAAAGCCAAATGTTTTCTCTGATATGTAGATACTAATTCACAATAAGGGTGGGGGACAGGGAAGTATAGCATGACTTTATATTAGATAGAGGGGAGTGAATGGAGGGGAGGGGGTATGGGGATAGGAATGATAGTAGATTGAAACAGACATTATTACTTCATTTACAAGTATGACTGCAAGACTGATGTGATCCTCCAATGTGTATAATCAGAAAAATGGGAGAGTACACTTCATTTATGTATGATCTATCAAAATTTATAAATGCATCCAACTGTCATGTTCAACTAATTAGAACGAATTAAATAATTTTAAAAAGATAAAGAATCAAATAGATCACAATACAAAAATCCTGAGAGATTTCAACACACCTTTCTCACCATTAGATAGGTCATTGAAACACAACCAAGCTAAGACTTTTCAGAACTAAAAAATATAATTAATCAAATGAGCCAAATAGATAGCTACAGAATGCCTCATCTTTTGATCACTGATTTAACTTACTTCTCACAGACACATGGAACTCTCTAAAATATATCATATTTTACGGCACTAAGAAAGTCTTAGCAAATGCAAAAAATATTCAAAAAAGAAATGAAATAATTCAAAAAAGAAATGAAATAATACCTTGCATCCTAATAGATTATAATGGAATGAAATTAGAAATTCACAACCAAATAAAAAATGGAAACCATTTTAACACCTGGAGATTAAGTAATACACTGGGCAATGAAGAATGAATCATAGAAGAAATCAGGGGAGAAATAATTTTTTTTTTAAACAAATGAGAATAGAGATACAACATATCAAAATCTTTGGGACACTATGAATGAAATTCTAAGAGGAAAATTTATAGCATTGAGTTCTTACACTAAAAACAAAGAAATAAATCCCCCAATTATAATCAAGACCCTAGAAAAAGAAGAGCAAGCTAATTAAAAAGTCAGTAGAACCCAGGAAATAATGGAGATTAGAGCCAACATTAATGAAATTGAGAATAAAAAAGATCAATACAATGGATTAATGCAGCAAAGATATGGTTCTTTGGAAAGATAAACAAGACTGATAAATCTTCAGTCATACTAACCAAAAGAAAGGGAGAAGACCCAAATCAACAAAATTAGAGATGATAAAGGAGATATCACTAGGGACACTTCTGAAATCCAGAGGATCATTAGAAACTACTTTGAAAAGTAATAGTTCAATAAACTGGAAAACCTATTGACAAATTTCCAGACACATAGGACCTCCCCAATTTGAACCATGAGGATATAAAAAATGTATACCGGTCAGTATTGAGCAATGAATTTGAAGCACCTATTAAAAGCCTTCCAACAAGGAAAAGCTCAAGACCAGATGGATTCTCAACCAAGTTCTACTAGGGCTCTAAAAAAGAACTAATGTCAATCTTCCTTAAATTATTCGATGAAATAGAAAAGTAGTGAACAGGGGCTGGGGATGTAGCTCAGTTGGTAGAGTGCGTGCCTCTCAAGCACAAGGCACTGGGTTCAATCCCCAGCACCACAAAAAAAAAAAAAAAAAAGAAAAGTAGTGAACACTCCCAAATTCATTTTGTGAAGCCAGTATCACTATGATATCAAAACCAGACAAAGACACATCAAGGAAAGAAAACTACAGCCCAGTAATCCTCATGAACATAAATGCAAAATCCCTTAATGAAATATTTGCAAACTGCATTCAAAAATACATTAAGAAAATAATAGTCTACGATCAAGTGAGTGGGCTTCATCCTAGTGATGCAAGAATGGTTCAACATACACAAATATTACAATAAATTACAAATTAAACCAAATGTAATTCAGCATGTTAATAAAATTAAGGACAAGATTCCTTGGTCATTTCGTCGAAGCAGAAAAACCATTCAACAAAATACAGGGTACGTTCATGCTAGAGAAACTAAGGATATAAGGAACTTACCTCAACATAAAAGCAATATATGATAAACTCAAAGCCAGCATCATCCTTAAAATAAAAGCATTTCCTATAAAATTAGGAGCAGACAAGGATGTACAAGCACATCACTACTATTCAACATAGTCCTTGAAATTCAAGCAAGAGCAATCTGGCAAAGAAATTTAAAAGGTACAAACAGGAAAAGAATAAGTAAAATTATCTCTTTGCTGAAGATGTGATCCTATATTGAGATGATTCCCCCTGCCAAAAAAAAAAAAAAAAAAAAAATTCTACCAGAAAATTTCCAGAACACATAAACTCAGAAAATGTGCAGGATACAATATAAACATTCATAAATCAATTATTTTTCTATATGCCAATAATTAATTAGTTGAGAAAGAAATCAGAAAAACTATCCCATTCAAAATAATCTTAAAAGATAAAATAAAATAGTTAATAAATTTAGCCATAGAGATGAAAGACCTCTACAGTGAAAACTATCAAATACTGAAGAAAGAAATTGAAGGTCTTAGAAGATGTAAAGACCTTCCATGTTTTTAGACAGGCAGAATTAATATTGTCAAATTGGCCAGAGTGCTAAGAACATCATATAGATTCAATGCAAACCACATCAAAATAACTATGACATTCTTCACTGAACTAGAAAAAACAGTCCAAAATTCATTTGGAAGAATAAAAGATCCTGAAGAGTCATAGTAATTCTGAGCAACAAGATTGATGCTGGAGGCATAACTTAATTTTTTTTCAGATTAAAAGAATAACCTCAGATGGAATTTGTGAAAAAAAAAATGAAGAGTTGCAGAAAGGGTAAATAACAGAGCTACCTTTAAGTTAATTTATTTTAATTATATAAAAAACATGTCAGGTAGATTTAACCTACCAAAATTAGAAATGTGCATGACAAAAAAATACAAAATTGGAAGAGAAATAAGAATTGGAATGTTCTAGCATTTTCTTGTCCAGGTTGGATTTTATTCACTGAAGATACAAATATGCTTTAATATCTATTATAAGTACTAAGTAATATGCCAGGCGTGGTGGCGCATGTCTGTAATCCCAGCAGCTTGTGAGACTGAGGCAGGAAGATCCCCGAGTTCAAAACCAAACTCAGCAATGGTGAGGCCCTAAGCAACTCAGTGAGACCCTGTCTCTAAATAAAATACAAAACAGGGCTCAGGATGTGGTTCATTGGTTGAGTGTCCCCTAGTTCAATCCCCAGTACTCAAAAAACAAACAAAACAAAACAAAACAAAACTTCCTAACTAATAGTTGAAACCAGTAATCGGAGAAATAAATATAGAAAAAGAACAGAGTAATAAAACAAACCTGATTTATGGAAATAAGTTCATAGAATACATGGAATGCAGAACACATGGGGAAAATATAAAAGAAAAAGTCATATACCCAAATGCATGGAGATTAGTAACAAGAATTGAATGTGAATAAGATAATTTCTGTGTTTCAAATCCAAATATGTTCATATAGGATAAACAAATTATATTGTCTATCATACCTAGGCATCAATATTTTAAGACTAAAAGAATAAATACTATATGCTAGGTATATAAAAATGAATATAGATGATCTAGCTATACTAATATCAAAGAAAGTGCCAGAAACACTTTCATAAATACAAATTTGTCATAATAAATATTGATATTATACCAGGAAGTTATACAAGGTATTTTGCTTAGTTATACAAGGTATTAAAATGAGCAGAAATATATCCATACTATATATGATCTATAATTTCAGTAGGAGATTTTTAAGAAAAGTCTCTTACTGTGTATTTAAGATTTCCCACATATTAGACAAAAACTTTCTTGAAAATAGACAAAGAATGTGGCTCAGTGGGTAAATGCCCCTGGGTTCAGTTCCTGATACAGAATAAATAAATAAACAAAGAGGAAACTCTTCATAACTTTTATTGTGAGGTTAGGATTATCTGATATCGAAATACAGGGGCATGGTAAGAAAAGAAAATAGCTAAATCTCTTTCAAATAATATAGTTTTCCTTTCTGAATATTTTACTAAATATTATCAAATTAAATTCTATTTGTAATTAGAACAATATATCAAGATTGAATGAGTTTTGTTCTCGAAAGGAAAGATTGGTTCAATTGTCAAAAAACACACAATTCATTATATTTACATAAAATAAGATAAATGAAAACATATGATAACCCGTGAGACTTAGGGGAAAAATTTATGAAATTAAACATGGTCTATGATCTTAAAAGGAGAAACATCTAGCAAACTAGGAATATAAGGTTACTTCTATAACATGAAAAATGTGTCAACAACAACAACAAAACTCTCTTGAAGGTTCATAATGACAGTGAACACTGAATTTTTTCTTATGACAATAGAAAGAAGAAAAAAATACTCCTCTTACCCTTCTGTACCATTCTATGCTGATACACAAGTACACAACATCTATAGCTTGATATATACAATATTGCTTTTAGTCACTGAATAGATATTTATATACATAGAAACACTTCATAGCTTTGGAATAGGCAAAGATCCCCTAAACAGAATCAAAAAATGAAACAATAAACAAAGTTCAGGAAAGACAAGAAATTAAAGATAATTCATAATATCTTAAAGATACACTTTCATACTTATATGCATACTTAATAGTTACTGTATGAGAAACTGAAAAGGATTTGCCCAGATTTCCAATTTTTATTGCCAACACTTAAGAGCTTAGAAATTGTCATTCTCGTCCTTACAGTAAGAACAAACTGAACAAGATGAAAATCAATTCAGCATGGACTCCTCAACAATCACTCCAAAATCTGTAGAAGCGTGTATATCCAGAAAGATAGTCTGGACCTGCCGAAACAGAATGTGCCAAATGCCTTGCTAGGACACACAGTAATTCTGACAATTTGATAAAGGCAAAATGTGAATAACCATGACAGCAAGGAACTTGTGGGGTTGCTGTCCTTGGTAAGGCCCACAGATCTGAAGTTTTACTTCCAGGACCCTATACAGTTCTTAAGGTGAGACCCTGAGCAAGATCTTAATGGCTCTGACTCAGGGAGGAGACTAACCCTGATGAGGCATTCCAAGAGCCTTCCAGATAACAAAGGTCTACCCACCAGGAAAAATCTATGCCAGTGCTATATCCAGCTGGAAGAAGGACATTATGGCCCCCGTGGCCCCCACTAGTCTTCCTGTCTCACATAATGGGGAAAATCCCACATAGTCACCAGACATTAGGACACCAAAGACATGGACTGGCGTCACTGAATGAAATAATGGGGAAACTATACAACTGGAGAAACATATTGGAAGGTAACTGCTCTGAAGGACAGGTCTACTAAAAGACTCAATGAAATCAGAAGATGGTGAGCAACCTCTTTCTCCCACACTTTTCTGTCACATCAATACTTCTAGTATAAGAATTATGTTTGCAATGGAGAGAGTTGAAGAAGCTGAAGAGGAGGATGTAAGGATGCTCAAAGTCAAGAGGGGAAGAGAAAACACAAAACCTAGAAAACTTCTGTCATGGATAGCTACAACACACATTCTAAATGGATAGCCTAACTTCTTCTGCATTGCCATAAGTCCTTGCCCTAAAGATATCTTTACCTCCTTTGCTATTGCCAATATCATATGTCCAGTTTTCACCAAGAAATTAATAGGCATGTCAAAACATACTGAAGAGATGAAGCAATCACTGAACCACTATCACCTATGACCCAGGTGTTGGAATTATCAGGCAGGGCATTTAAAAGAGCTGTGATTAATAGATTAGGGGATATTGCAGAAAAAATAGATATGCATGAATAAATGGGTAATACCAGCAGAGAGATTGGAAGTCTAGAAGAGAATCAAAAGGAAATGTTTGGCAATAAAAAAACCCACTATACCAAAGATGAAGAAATGCCTTTGATGGGCTTATAAATTGATGTGTTAAGGAAAGAATAAGTTAGCTTAAAGATTGGCAAATGGAAACCTAATAAAATGAAATATTTAGAGAGAAAACAGAATGAAAAAAATTGAAAATCCAAGAAGTGAGGGATAATTTTCAATACTATATATATATATATATATATATATATATATATATATATATGTCAAACATAGGCAAATACTTAAAGTAACAATGGCTGAAATTTTTCCCAAACTAATGATAGAAAATAAACTTCTATTCCAGAAGCTCAGAAAACACTGTGTAGGAAAAATTTCCCAAATCCCCATTTGGAAATATCGTATTTAAACATCAGAACAAAGAAATAGAACATCTTAAAAGGATACAAAAGAAGCTCCACCTTCCATATACAATGAACCCCAAAGGATTACATTTGCATTTCTCTTCAGAAATCATGCAAAGAAGAGAGAGGAGTTAAACCCTGTAAATTTTTGGAAGAAAAAGCACCAACCTAAGATTTTGTATGTAGTAAAATAATCCTTCAATGAAGTAAAGGTGAGAAATTTCATCATACTTACCCTTGCATTTCAAAGTCCTTCAGACAGAGGAAATTTGATTATGGCAGAAACTTGGGGCTACATAGAGAAATATAGAGCATCAAGGAAGGATTATTTTTTCTTATTCTTAATTCATTTAAAACATATCTGTTTAAAGGAATAGTAAGAATATCTGGTGTGATTATACTATAGGTAAATAAAATGAATGAAAGCAATGTCACAGGTATTGGAAGGAGAAACTAGGAGTATTCCTCACTGTGTGTAACGTGATATGTTGGTATTTGAAACTAAAGTTAGAGTAGTTAGATATGTTTATTTTAAATGTAATATTTGATAAAGAAATATAACTGATATTCTAAAGGATAGGGTAAAATGGAATGATAGAAAATGCTCTAATAAGATCAGAGAAGGTGGAAGTGGGGCGAAAAAAGAAATAACGGGAAAATGAAATGAGTAGAAAAGTCACAGATGTATTACTATGCCATCCAGTTATATCAATAGGGTTAGGGTTAGGGTTAGGGTTAGGGTTAGGGTTAGGGTTAGAGTTATAGCCAATTTAAATGTTGAATAACATACAAATATCAACCAAAAGGCAATGTCAGTGGACAAAAATAGCCTAAACCTATGTTGAATTCATGAAAACCCCTTTTAACATGAAGACTCAGGTAAATAAAAATCAACTAAATTGAGAAAAGTAGACCATGCTAAAACTAACAAAAATAAAATGAAAACAGATTTGCTAATTTTAGATATCAGACTTTAGAAAAAGGAAGGTTATCAAGGATAAAATGGCACTAATAATGACAAGAAAATAAAACCTCTAAAAAGTCACAAATATCCTAAACCCACGTGTACCTAACAACACTAAAGAACATACAAGAGGTGAAAAGGGAAGGAAGAAAACAGGTAACTTAGAGGAGAAATAAACAAATGGAATACGAAAATTGGAGACTCAAGTATTTCTGTTAGTAATTGATAGATCAAGCATGCAGAAAATCAGTAAAAAATACACAAGATTGAACAGGACCATACATTAATTAGATCTCCTTTGTATTTATAGGCTACTCCATGGAATAACAGAATACTTACTCTTAGTTCCCATGAAAATTGCACTAAAATGGGCCACATTCCTATGATAAAACATACTTTAATTGTGGAGAAACGCTCTATAAAGTATGTTCTTAGCATGTATAAAACTAAAATAGAAATAAATAGTAGGAAGAGAGAAGAAAACAATCCTGAAATATTTTAAAATAAAACAGATAAATAACTCATGAGTCAAAGAACTTGCAAAATTAAAAATGCATTTGAATAACACATTTGAACCACATGAAAATAAAAATATATCTTATCGAAATATGTAGAATGCATACATCAGTTCTTAGAAATTTACTGCATTCAATGCATATATTAGTAAAAAAAGAAACATTTAAAATAGTGACCTAAGCTTCCACGTTAGGAAACTAAATTTATAAAAGAGAAATTTCAGTCTCAAGAATGAAAAAAAAAAGGATCTGGGCATGAACCTTACATCTTTCACAAAACTAACTAAAAAATAACTCAAGAGTCTATAGACCTAACATGCAACACTAAAAAAATTTCTGAAGGAAACCTACAAAAAAACCTCTGTGACCTTGTATTTCACGATGGATATTCAGATACAACACCAAAAGTTCAATTCATTAAAGAAAAAATGTTACTGCAAACCTCTCAATTTTATTCTCCTTTTTCAAAAATGTTTGGCTATTCTGAGTAATTTTCATTGACACAAAAATTTTAGCATTAGTTTATTAAGTCCTGCAAAATATATATAATATTCATGGATTGGAAAACTCAAATTGTGAAGACATCAGTTCTCACCAATTTGAGCTACATAGTCAACACAGTTCATCAAAAATCCCAGCAGGGGGCTGGGGATATAGCTCAGTTGGTAGAGAGCTTGCCTCTCAAGCATAGAGCCATGGGTTCAATCCCCAGCACTGCAAAAAAATAAATGAATAAGCAAATCAAATATAACACCTGTTTTTTTTAAGATATTAACCATTTCTAAATGTTATATGAAAAACTGAATTAAAATAATGAAATATTTCAGAAAAAGAAAAAAATCCAAGCTATTGTCATGCTATTCAATATTAACCTTATAAAATTGTAATGATCAAAATAGAGTAGTAACAGCAAAAGAATATACATATAAGTCAGTGGAACAAAATAAAGACTCAGATGGGTTCATGCTAATATAGTCCACTAATATATAAAAGTTCAAAGGTAATTCAATTGAGGAAATTGGTGATAGAATATTTCCAAGTCCTTACATAAAAGAAATAAATTTCAACACAAATCTCATACCTTAACTAAAAAATAGATCATAAACCTAAATCCAAAAAGTATAAAACATAGAAAATTCTGTAAGGAAAAGCACAATCTGTAAAAAACAAATACATTTAATGCTATCAAAATTGAAAACGTTTTTTCTTTGTAAAAGTCATTAAAGGAGGGCTGAGGTTGTGGCTCAGTGGAAGAGCACTTGCCTAGCATGTGTGAGGCACTGGGTTCAATTCTCAGCACTGCATATAACTAAATAAAGGTCCATGAACATCTAAAAAATATTTTTAAAAAGTCATTAAAGGAATAGAAACATAAACAAAAAAACGGGGAGAAATGTTTGTAAGTCACATATGTCATGAAAAATTATCTATACTATATCTAAACTTCAATAATAGTGAAAAATCCAAATTTTAAAATATGGTCAATATATCTGAATAGATACATTAGCAAAAATGTTATATGGACGCCAAATAATCATGAATAGATGCTCCATAATTTTTGCCATTCATGCAATATAAATCAAAATTGCATTGAGACATAATTACACATTTATTGCAATGGTCATAAAAATAAATAAAACCAATCCTATCCAATGTTGTTAAGGGTACGCATTTATTTTTAAAGGCTGCCATAATGAATTACATGAACTGGGCAGCTTAAACAACAGAAATGTATTGTCCCACCATTTCATAGGCCAGAATTCCAAAATCAAGGGTCCTGGGGGTTGCTCCTTCTTCGGGCTACTTGGGAAGGGTCTGCACCAAGCCTCTTCTGTGGCCTGTAGATGCCATTTTCTCCCTAAATCTCTTGACAGTGTCTTTCCTCATGCATGTCTGTGCATCCAACTTCCCTTGTCCATAAGGCTGCTAGTCACGTTGAGTTAAGAACCACCTTGAGGTCCTCATTTTACTGAGTACCTCAGCAAAGATCCCTTTCCAAATAAGATCACATCTTGACAAGTACTCAGGGTTAGGTGAACTTAAGGATGTGGGGGAGTGCTCAATTCAATGCATAACAGGTGCCAAAGACAGGGAGTGCTCACTCATTACCAAGGAAGAGTGAGAAATCATACATTCACTATGGAACACTGCCAGACTCTCACAAAGGTAATAAAATACCAGGTGAGCCACAAGTATACCCTGAGGTATTTACACAAGGAATTGAATGTTCATTCACAACTACACAACTCATGCTTAAGAACGGACTGCTGAATCACACAATACCACTAAAGCATGCTCAACATATTCTGTTGAGTGAACGAAGCCAAATCATAAGAGCGCATTTTCATGATGACATTATGAGGTACTTGACTACCAGGACAGAAAACAGATTGGCAGCAGACAGGGACTGGAGGAAGTGGGTGAATGCCTGACTACAAAGGAGTCGAAAACTGAAATCACAGAATGAAAGAACTGGTTTGCGAGTAGACACCTCACATATGGGCTTGTCCACACCCATGGGAATAGACACAACAAAAAATGAATTTATCTATCTTCGAATGAAAACCTATTACCCAAGATGTGGGCTGATTCCAAGGTTGAGTGGAGGGTGATGAATGACTCTACCTGGATGACACGTGTGGGACATAACCACATTGAAAAGAAAGAAAAAATAAGGTAATTTGAGCAGTTTTGGAAAGCAGTGTTTTGACCTGAAGTTAGTAAGCTAAAGACCAAAAACACTAAATACAACCATGTAATCTAGTTATGAAATGTGTTTCTCATAACATGCAGTTTAGCAGTTTGGAAATGACTATATGTGTGTGTGTTTGTGTGTGTGTACACACACACAAGAACCTTTTTCTCTTCCCCACATATAAATTATATATATATGCACATATATATATATGTATACATGAATTTTTTCTTCAATCAAGCAAGAGTTTGCACATAACAAAATGTGACTAGGTTGGAAACTTGCTACTGAAAGAGTGTCAGATATTTTAGTGATTTTATAATTAACCAATGTTCATTATAAAGTAGACATACAGATAGCCTGATGCAAAAATAAATATGTGCACATACACAGGTTAATAAAAATACACAATTTCCTAACTGTGTCCTTGGTTTTGGTGTGTAGACCTCTCTTCCTGGCTTCCTGGTGGCCTGGTCCTGAACTGCTTGCCACTTACACTCTGATGTTCTGCCTCACCCTAGTCCCTCAGCAATGGAGCTGGTCTTCTATGGACTGAGACCTCCAAAACCTTAAGCTCCAAATGAACTTTTCCTCCCTAAAGTTCTTCTTGTCAGGTCATTCGGTCACAGTGTTGAAAAAGCAGACTAAAACATACAGAAGTCCTAGGCTTTTAGCTGACTCATTCACACACACCGAACACACCCTCACATACAAGAGGAACAGAGCATTAGTAACATCTTAGGAGTGTCCTTTGGCCCTTGTAAATCAACACATATCACAAGGGTAACAATTTGCCTGGCATTGACCACCTAAGGTTAGTTCTATTTTGAACTCCAGAAAAGTATAACCACAGAGTAGGTACCCAGTTATATCTGGTGATTTTTGCTCAATATCATGTTTTTAAGGTTCATTTAGGTTGGAAAGGAAGTGATAAAATTATTCATAATTGCCAGTTGTGGTGGCACATGCCTGTAATCCCAGTGGCTTGGGAGGCTGAGGCAGGAGGATCACAAGTTTAATGCCAACCTTGGTCACTTAGTGAGGCCCTAAACAACTTAGTGAGGCCCTGTCTCTAAATAAAATATAAAAAGGACTGGGGATGTTGCTTAGTGGTTAAGTGCCCCTGGGTTCAAACCCCAGTACCAAAAAAAAAAAAAAATCCATATTTGAAGAAGTCTTAATTATATATCTGGATGATCTGGTAGCTTGTGCAATATATTTGATAGCTATTAAATTATCATTCATACAAGCAAACAAAAAGCAGACAAAACATGAAAAAGCAGATCTCATTTTCATAGCAAATAAAAAAATCTCCATGGGTGTTTAGCAAAGGATGTTTAAAATCTGTTGAGGAAAACTATGATACACTTTGAAAAAGAAAAATAAAACAACCTAAAAATGTACAGGAGGACTCAAGATCATTAGCATGTCCTTTTTCTATAAATTACTGTGCACAGTAAATGTAATCCTGACTTAAAGATACCATATTTTCTTCTTAACTAGACAAGGTGAGTATAAATTTTGTTTTAAAGAAGAATGTGAGCTGTACCAGAGATGAAAAATACCCTAAGTTTCCTGTAATCAAAATACATTTTAGAAACATGGATAGAAAGAAAGTCCAATGAAACAGAAGAGACAATCCAGGAAGGGCCCCGATTTTACTCACACACACTTAGTATATGTTACTCATCCATCTTAAATCAAGGATGGTACTGAAATAGATATTCACAAGGAAAATAGATGTGATGATATCAGAATAATTCTACTTATCAAAACCAGAATAAATTTAAAAGAACCAGAGAATCCAAAGATATGTTGACAACAAAACAAGAAAAGACCATAAAACACCCTATTCATTGCAGAAAAACACCAACAGATAGGGAACAACTCAAATGTCCATCTATTGAACTGTATCAACTATGGTCCACCAAAATAAAAGAGTCCAGAAAGTTGTAAAACTATCAGAGTTGATTTATTACTAACTATTTTTACAAAGCAATCCCCAAGCTACATTATTTGGTATAGACAATGGTAGCAAAAAGCATGTGTCATATGACACTATTTATCTAAGTAAGGAGATGAATGGATAGATGAGATGAGAGATGGGAGATGGTAGACAGATGACAGAGAGAGTACTTGTAATTATAATTTCAAAAAATAAAAGTGGAAGCCATAACGCAGTAAAATCGTTTTTAAAGAAGCTCTCTATAAAGAGAAAGGATGTTCTCAGAGAATTTCTTTGACATATTTTACAGAGATTTGACTTTGGAATCATGTAAATAGGTAACTATAAATGAAAATTCAATTATAAAAAGAAATCCCTAAAAATACAGGAAAAGCAAATGAATATAAATGAGCATTCAATTTGTGTCATAAACATCAGAGAGGAATTATGCCAAGGAACTTTAAAACATAGTAATTAACTGTATATCTCTTGTGTAATATGCAGTGAGAACAAAAACTATCTGAAAAAGAAATCTTAAACTGTTTTCTCTATGCACACCATTGTGATTATATTCATCCATTTTTCATTACTATAAGAAATTACCTGAGGTAGTATAACTTTATGAAGAAAAGAATTTTATTTAACTCACAGCTTAGGAGGTCAAAAATGTGAAAAGCATAGGCTCTGATGAGGGTTTTATAAAGGATGGCAGGAACTTGTGCTAGAAGAGATCATATTTTGAAACAGGAAGTCAGAGAGGCTGAGTGGAGTCAAGTTCAGGTTTTTATAAGAGTCCTTTTATAAGAACTAGGGTCCCACAAGAAACACCAAACACCTCCAACCCACTGAAGTCATATCTTCTTAACCCAAGCACTCCCACTAAATGCCACCTCTTAAAGATTCATGCCATCTCCGCACCGTCACCCTGGAACCCAAGCCCCCAACATGTGAACCCTAGGGCAGAAATCACATCCAATTCATACTAAGAGATAGTCTGTTATTGCATTCTATGACCATTGTGTGTTTTTTAGGGAAAAAATGAATAAACTACAAATTATACAAATTCTACTATTCCCAGGATTCATAAGATGAGAATTCATGGAGAGGGTCTAGATAAAGTTGAAAGACAGAGGAAATTAAACCAAAGCAAATTCAGCTTGACAGCCTGAGTATGTTAGATGTTTATCTCGATCCTATCCTCCATTCATTGCCTAGACACAATGATCACACCAGTTAGCACTCTCATCCCAGCCCTGAATGTGGTCTTGTAATGCTATCTTCAGAGCTTCTGGAAGAAACAGGGGTAACACACAAAATCAACCTGAACATCTTATCAAATCAGAAAATAAGGACACTAACAAAGACTTTAAAGGGTCATGTCAAAGGAGCTGGGTCACCTGGAAGAGACCCCCCGTTACTCCTTGTGGGATAATCTGAATATCAGTACAGACAACTACCATGAATTGAAACGCATTGAATATTTTCAAGTCACTGAATTCACAATGACACTAAAGCAGCAATGATGACTGTTAAACAATTGGTGAGTAGAAAACAAACTTATTATTTGGAAATCTGGCAAATAAAAGGAAAAAATCAGCTATTTTGTTCCCCTTTACTATATTACTGGTAAACAAATAGAAAGTGTGGGACTTTAACATTTTAACATTTTTTCTGAGTTATTCCAAATTTAAAAAATGGCATCTTTAGAATAAAGATTTTCAATGTACATGACAAAACACAACTTCATATTGATCATTGATGGTTGGTAGCTTCATAGAAAGGGAAAAATCAGGCATTATATGTCTCCTGAAGGGAAAGTATGACTTCTTTGATGTAATTTGCCAAAAGTGAGCAGGGAAGAAGAACAGGAAGTAGAACTTCTAGGTACTTCTAGGTGTAACTAATATATTAAACATAACCACATAGCCACTGGCACCATGGAGAAGCACTAAGGAAAATATCACTCTTTGTAACTCACTCCAGGAAATTGTTTAGGGTTTTTCTATCCTTTTTTTGCTTGCTTTTTAACAAATATTAATTGCAATGGAAAACAGAAAAGATGGAATTGGAACTTTAAAACACTTGAGACACATCAAAAATCACAATTATGAAGCACTTGTGAAATCTCACATAAATATCCTATAAAAATAAACACCTTTATGAAATAGAAAAATCTATACTTGAATAAATATAATATTAATGAATGATTATTGATTTTTTAGGTTTGATCATGGTATTATGTTTGTGCTTCAAAATAGATCTGGAGGATTACCCATACTGAAAAGATGAATCTATTGCTCAAAGTTCAATTCGCCCCCACACCAAAGAGCAAATACTCAGAATCTTCTCATATTTGTTGCAAGTCTCTCCTTTCTATTCCTAAAATACTTGTCAAGAAGCATAGCTGGGACTGGGGTTGTAGCTCAGTTGGTAGAGTGCTTGCCTCGCAAGCACAAGGCCCTGGGTTCAATCCCCAGCACCGCAAAAAAAAAAAAAAAAAAAAAAAAAAAAAGCAGCATAGCTTGTTTGGCAATTGCCAGCCATAACCAAGACAACCTAACTAAAACATTTCAAACCTTATCTGAATTTCAAACTTTATTTAATGGCGTATACATCTCTCTCCATTTCAAATAAAAGTTACGTTTAAGTGCTCAAAATGAGGCTGTCCTACAATCAATGAGGCATGCTATTAGTGCAAAAGGAAAGTCAGTGGACTAAAGAACACAGGAGGGAAATGGGTTGGGATGGAGTGATTTTTAGTAATAGGACTCAATATTTGTCTGTTCTTCTAGCGCTAATATGAGTAATTTCAATATGGAAGCTCTACAGAAACAATAGAACACAAGGAACTATTTTCCATAAAACAGAATCCCCTATCTTCCATTCCATAGTGTTTTTCCTTGTAGATCGAATCTCATCAAGGAAGCACAGTCCCTGCTGTCTCCCCCTTGGACAAACTCATCACAGGTGCTGTTGAAAGAAGAGGTAAGGAGCAGCTTGGTTAAGCCAGTTATTTTTTAACAATAGAACAGCCTTTGGACATTTCCACAAGTGTGATGTTGTTTAGAAATTTAACCTAACTTTAAATATCAATTTCCGTGTCCCAAAGGGAAATTAACAATGTCCAGGAGCCAGGCATGCAGAAAAGTCAGCATTTTAAAATGAAAATATATGATATTACTAGCATCTTTTTACTCACTCCTCCTACATATTATTCATTTAGACAGCTTGTGAATTGGATTTGCAACTACTGTTATGTCTTGCACAGGGTAAAGAGGGAGGCTGCCTGGTGGACTTTACCTCTTCATGGTATAATACATGATGTCAGATCTCACATAAGGCCCAATTGGCTGGGCTTCTCTGACCAAGTTCTTACAAATATTAACTATGTGCTTTCTCTATGCATTTCGATAACTCTTAAAGAATAAGATTTCTTGCCCAGTCTTAGGTACCTACACTGTGCATTCCCAGTATACATTGGTTTAGACATTATGTGGAACCTCAGTGATTTTAGATGACTTTTGTTCATGACACCCTAAATTAGGTTTGGATCACCTCCCAGGGCAAATATGACCCACGGAAGTAATGTGAAGAAAGGTTAATTTTAAATGACTGAGAAAGAAAAAGTTTCTTTCATCTATATTTTTTCCCTCTACTTGTTAGTTAATGTGTTGTGAATATGGTGGATAATTAGAAAAATCTCAAAATGTGGTCTCGATTCCTAATTGTTTTGCTTTTCTTAATTAACTTTGTGCATTCTTCTTCTTAAACTGATACCCCAAAATGATGATCGAAAAGCCAGGAGTCAGCTCCTGCCCTCCATAAATCAACATTTTGGGGGCACAATGAGTTTGCATTTATCTCTGATATGCAGCAGTTAAGGATTGATGCGTTTTCAGTGTACTTTTAAGGACAGATTTTCATGTGAATACAAGCACTGGCATTTAAACAAAGAAAATCATTAATCTGAATCTAAACTTCATATTAACCATTCAGAATTTTATTTTCCTCGGTTTGTCTTTCTTTTCTTTTCTTTTTTTTTCTTTCCCTTGCTCAAGGTCACTTCGGGCCCTTTCCAAAGGCTGTTTACATTTTACCTAGAGTTTTCTGTTGCTTTTTAGATGAAGGCTTTAAATGATTATTTTGCAGTAAGAAAATGAAAGTTAGATGAACCTTGACATACCACTCAGGGTATAATTCTATCACCAGGATTTATCTACTTTAGAAACTAAACAGTTAACCTAATCATCTCATTTTATTGCCAATTTAGAAAAGCTTCCCCCACCCCAAGTACACTCTCACTTTTCTAAATTCACTGCTTATGACCTGAGCCTTTTATCCACTGTGCTATTACCAGCAGCTAATCCCTCTCACGTATTGATAATTGGACAAAACTGAACAAGTTGCCAACTCCTGAACATGGCAAGCCACTGAGGGTTCTATTCAGTTATTCCCCCCAAACCACATTGGTTTCCAAGTTCGATTCTTTTGTGGCATATCAATGGGAAACAAGCGAGAGATTTTCTCATTGCTTAGGAATTTCGCCAATTCTAACCTGCTCGTTGAACATTCTTTCTTAAGGAATAACATTTACAGTTTATATAGTTCACAGATCTTCCTTTTCTTACAGTTCAATGAATAGACTGCAATTCCTGTTTACTGAAATAATTACTTTAGTGCATATATTTAAACTATAATTATACAATAAGTATCTCTTCCAGAACTTAGTTTGTTTTGTGGATCCAATGCAAATTCAAAGGAGAGATGCCCCGGTGTCTGGGGCTCATGCAGATTGATCACAGGATTAAGCTACAGGCTCTACCTTCTATTTGCTTAATTAGTTCTTGAAATTATAGAAGCCTATGATTTGACAGCACATAGAAATCAATGCAATACTTTCTTAAGGGGATATTCCATCAAATCTTGAAACAGCATTGCCACATATATGCAAGTTTAGGAAGTATTTTCTATCTTTAAGCTTAATAAACATATTTAATGGCATCTGCTTGCATGAAACAAGCCTTGGGGCATATGTTAGGAAGCAAGACAAAGACTTTGGCAACTGAATTATTGTAGAATGAAATTAAATGCGTACAACGGGGTAGCATTCAGAGATGCACACAAAGAGAGTACAATGCGGTTCACACATTCATGGCTTGAATTTATGCCCTTCCCAATTCAATGGGGCAGTGTAAGCCGCCTTTCACTCCCTCCACACAGCGCTGAGGAGCAAGGCCCAGGAAGGAGCTCACAGCCTTCTCCGCTTTGCTTGTCCCTCAAACCTTCTTTTCAATCTTTTAGCCCAATGTGACCATGTTTTCTTACAGCCTTTAACATGCTTCACATGTTGATTTCTCTAGAAGTTCGATATTAAAACACAGATGGGAAGCCATGCATTTTATTAAATTTGAGCACTTATGTTTAGAAGGGTTGGGAAAGTAGCCAGTACATGGATTGAAATGACAGAGTTAGAAAATTGGCCATTTAAAGAAGTTAACTGACTCAAGACAGAGGAAGAAAAAACAATGGAATGCAAAGAAATTTATGTGTGTGTGTGTGTGTGTGTGTGTGCCACAACAAATAACAATGTGTGAGGAAATCAGTAGTACTCTCTCTCTGCAATATGTTAAATCGCCAAAACCTACCCCTTCTAGGTTAGAGATACACGATGTTCTTTCAGAATGCTTACATCTTTTATTTGAGAGTAGCTTTATTTTCTAAATTATCAGCACTGATGTTAATTAATTAATTCACTTATGTACCAAATACAATCTGTCCCCTCCTCTGTTTTAGGAACAAGGAGAGCAAATTCTTCTTATAGAAAATGTTAATTTCCACAAAATGTGTCAAATCCTTGGCATTCTTCCATCTCTGAGGGATTCCAGTGGTGGAATGGCAGTTCTGTCAGAAAGGGAACCATCTCAGTCATAGAGGCCACAGAAGGAAGACCAGTGCACTGGGGCCCTGGCATTTGGCTCTCCTTCTCAGGTTTCTTCCTGGAATCAACAGCACTTATCACATGTAAGGCATTAACTTCTCTCTTCCCCTTCGGTTGGTACTGGTGCCTTGAAATTGTTGAGAAAATAGCCTTCTATTTTTTTTTGTTGTTGTTTTGGGGTTCAGATGAAGAACCTCAGTTGAGAAAAGTCATTAAATTTTGTGCCAACTGCCCCAATAGGGCTTTGTATCTTGGTTTTAGAATTTAAGGCTCAGGAAGTCTGGGGATGTAGCTGAGTGGTGGAGTATGCGCCCAGCATGGTAAGACCCTAGGTTCTTTCCCTAGCACTCCAGATAAAATGAAAAGAAAAAAAAGGTACCCATAAAAGTGTTTTGATTTTGGGTTATTCAGTTTATTATAAACAATGAAGTTTTTCTCTTTTGCTATTTTGCTAGTTACTTTCTGATTCCTTTTTCTCCCAAGACAGATTCATTTTCTCCTTACCTCTCCACCTCGTCAGTGCTGGATGCTAAACTGCATGGACTCCTTGCTGACTTTGAGTGGAGCTTCACCAATGGGAAGCATCTTCAAGGACTGGGAGGTAGGAGGTAGGAGGCCTTCTCGCATGGGGTGGGAGCCTGGTTCTATTAGAGGTTGTCTGTGTCCACCTCCTCTCTGGCTACTGTAGTGAGTCTCTTTCCTCTTCTGGTCTTTTCAGTCTGAGGGAGGATAAAAGACCCTGAAGAGGCTCCAGGTCCATCACTGTTTCCCTCAACCTGACCCACCTCTCCCACTTCCTCACTGCAACTGTCTATACAGGATCCTCTTAACTCTGGATTAATCTTGCTGATTCAGATACCCAGAAGCAGAACACTAAATAGTGAGGTCCAGTTTTCTTCTGTGTCTTTTGACTGTCAAGTTTTCATTTATCTAGAAGAAATTGTGCTTTTCTTCAGTTTGTAGAGAAGATATGTTTTTATTTCCAAAATATTACATTCTTTTTTCTAAACAGGAATCATGAAGAGAACAATGTCCATATTAATGCCACATAAAAATAGTTTTTATTTCCTAATTCTTGCAGCAAAATTTTTTCAGCTTGAATTGACATTGACTGATAGAGCTCTTCTGATAGTTTGTTTCACTCTGGACTTTTCAGGGTCCTCTTCCTTCCTTCATCATCAACTCCATTTATTTACATCTCACATAAAGAAACTGGATATTTCAGATCTTGCACAGCTAGGATCAATTTTTCACTCTGTAACCTGGAATCCTTCTAATTTTTATCATTTTTACAGTACTGATGATAGCAAACAGGACATGTGCTATAACTGAAAGTTCTCCTCGAAAGAAAAATGGGCAATGATGATCACTGATTTACTAATTTTGCAATTCAATAAACATTAAATTTGAGAAAGATATTATATGAACAAAGTCCCTCTTAATGTTACTTTTCTCCTGTTATTCCATAAATAAATACAGCAGCCAATGCAAAGGCAAATTCTAAGAATAATGAAAAAATATCTATTGCTTACTTTTTTCCTGAGGTTAGAATTTCCAGTGCTGAGAGTTGTCTAATGTTTAAAACCTCAAAATTTGCAGTTTTATGCCTGACTCAGTTTTAATAAAATAGCATTTGTTGCAGGCCTGCATTAAGATTTTGTGTAGAATTCCAGAGAACTCTGCAATTCACTTACCCTTATCATTTTAGTCTTGTATTCCTAGTATCATTTTTTAAAAAAATTGTCTTATATTCTTAGCATCAGCAATTAGCTTTAACTTGCAAATCACTTCTCTATTTACATATAAAGCAACTACTAATATCACCAGTTATCCAGTCAAAATAAGCATGTTAAGTCATGATGTCCCAAAACAGAAGCAATGGATCTCTTTCTTTTATTACTGAGAACAAACAATATTATGTGGACTCATTGTAATCTCATTTTGAGTTAGGTTTTGTTCAACTCTTCAGAAGTCTGTGACTGAAGCTGGGGAAATACAAAACAGTTATTTTCAGTAGTTCCTGAGCTTTCAACCTTGCGAAGGAAAACCCAGGCGAACAATAAACAAAAAATAACGACAACACCAGAAGCTTAGAATTAGGGAAAAAAATATTGTCATAAGTGAATTGCTCTTTTCATTCATGATAGTAGCCCCAAACAGGATATGAGATTTAGTAATCAAGCAACATTTATAGTTGACTTATTTATTTGTTGGAAAGTAAAACTGACAGTTTGAAATGTAGGTGGCTGTACCTAAGAGGAAACTAGGAGGGATAGTGGCAAATGAACTGAAATAAATTTTAAAAAAATAAATTAAGAAAAAAAGAAGGAGATCTACATTGCACCAGACAAGAGTGGGTGTGACTAGGTGAGGGCTCCTGGGGTGTGAAGTGACATCTCCGGCCATTCCTTCCCAGGGCCAAATAGCCCTAATAAACACTAGTCAACCTGCAAGCGGAGCCCCATCAGTTTCAGCCAAGGGTCACAAAAACAGAAGTGAAAGTGTTAAAGAAGTAATCCTATTTAAACTGGGTTGCAGAACTGCTATTAAAAATGGCAATACTATAAATGTTCTAGTATTGTCAGGAATGTTCTGTTGGATGACACTAGGCTGTGATTTGTACACACAGCGGACCAGAGTTGATGGGTGAATGAAATGATCCATAACCCTCTCTGACACATTTAGAGCAGTTCAGCTGCACACGGAGAACAGTCCATCATTTGCACCCTTCTGTGAAAGCTGGCTTTACCAAGTGTTTCAATGAAATATGTGCAACTTCCCATTTAAATTAGTACCACATGAACCATGAAGAACACCACAGGTATCTCTTGTAGTACCAGCCTAATGTAAAAGTGGCCTGTCTTGTAATGCTCTAACAGGAAAGACATACAACCATTCATCTGTAACATATTAAAACCAGAAGAAATAAATTACTCCATAGATGAAGAATTATTGCTTGTGAGGGAAATGTGCAAAGGTAGCCCTAAAAAGCAGCTTTTACTAAAAAATTATCGCAACAGCATTTGAATTCTTAATGCGTATTAAACTGAGAAACGCGCAACTATAAATCATCATTTTTAAATGGAGGAAATCTGGTTAAAACTTTTAGCAGAAATTTGTTTCACTTCTTCAGCACAGTTTCAACCCCTGCCTGGATAGGAGACCACCTGCCTTACGCCAAGAGCAGCGAATCAGAGAGATCACAATAAAGGGAAGTCACAAAAAAGGCACAAACTTATTAGTTTTTTTTTTTTTTTTAATATTTGTTTCATAGCCTGACATGATTGAAGGGAGTTTCAGTGCAATTTACTTACAAATCAAGATGTCTCCAATGTTATGATAAAAGCGTGCTGGTCAAATAAAACGCTAATGAATGAGTCGTCCTGTTCACTGAAATGTGTGTGACTTACACGTTTAGTAAAAACCATAAATACCATTCCAGGGTATGTAGACTGTATTTCAAAGACGTACAAACGGTCAGTCATGATTTAGTTTCACTCCCTTCCTTGACACTCGAACTACTTATACAAAAAGAATAATGCAAAACCCCCTCTTAGGCTGTGGCGATAGATTCAGTACATTGCTAAGAGTTTTACACACCTTATCTCATTCAGTCCTTACAGTGACCCTGTCAGGCACGTGATTTTACTATCTCCTTTTTTTCCCTGATAAAGAATTAGGGATCAAGAAATGAGGTTGCAAGGTCCAAGTCAGCCAGGCCAATCCTAGAGAGAACTTGGTGGGGAGTCCCCAGGTCCCAAAGTTCTTTGGTGAAAATGTTCCCATTTGATTGTCATCACCAGCCCACGATTTGAGGGCCACCTCATTCCATTTTACAAATGGTAAGCCTAATGTCAGAAGGAGGAGGGCAGGAGGGTGGTGGGCCCAAGCTCAGAACAAAACAATAACCAGCTAAATGATAAGAGCCAGGCCCGGGGCTGACCTCAATGAAGCGCCTCTGCAGATCCCTCCTCATATAAGGCCAACCGGATGCACCCAAACCCAGGGGCCGCTCACTGCAATCTCCTCAGCAAATCTGTGCCTCCCAACTGAATGGCAAAGTATGCATGAAAACTTTTTAAAGGGAGTCTGACTATATGACTCAATAGATTTAAACATAGCTTATGCGATGATTATTTGTTTTTGTTGTAACTGCAAAAGATCTTTTGCTCTAGTTTAAAAAAAACAGGTTGTGTGTAAAGGAAATAATCAGACTTCAGGAATAAATATGCTTCTTTTCTGGTCACAGGTAAAGCTATTTCCTATGTTAAGCCAACCTGATGCTTTTTTATGTTTGGGATGGGCCTTTGGATTCCAGCACTATTGCAGCTTCATAGGACCTAACATACACAATGTAGGATAAATGCTGGGCTTTTGAGAATTCCTTGAGTGGTCATTATAATGGTTCTAAGATGTTCATGGAAAAGGTCCCCAAGAAGATGCGCAGTATATTCACATGATGGAATCACGTCAGATTTCTTTTCTTCATGGTGTAATCACATTGCCCAGCTGAAAATTGTGCTGCTCATATTAAAGCCCTTGCCTGTTTGTACAAGAGCTTTCTTCAAACACACCATCTGAGATAGCTCACATCTGAAGGAAATGTAATTATAAGCAGCAATTTATCAAAACTGCCACTTTTAGGTTTGACGTCACTTATTAAATAAAATTCTGTCATGAGGTATCCAAAGGACAATTCAGAAGCTGTAACGTTTAACTGAAAGATGTCTGAATAATCAAAATAATGGAAAAGGGCATCTACACCTAATCATTTTCCAGGACCTACAAAATTAAGAATTTCATGTATTGGAATAGAAACCTCAAAGGCAATTCTACTTTTATCTTATTCTTCTCATTCAGGCTTCTCCCATGTAATTTGGACCTAATGCAAAATACAATGCCATAGAACACAATACAATACAATAAAACAGTGTAGCTGATAAAATCTTGCCCCCATGTCATTCCTCAATCTAATGAGGTGCATGAATGGAGGAGTTTCATGATCTATGTATAAATAGGAGGTATTTTAGGAAAGGAGGAAAAAATAAATTGTTTCTTGCTGTTCATGCTTATTCATGATTTATTTTTAAACTATAAAGCAAAGAGAAGCACATTATCTAAAAATATCATGAGGATACTGGATCTTTCACACTATGTAGGAAGCTTTGGGAATACTCAGTTGGAAGAATCAAGGGGATTTAATGAAGTAAGGGGAAAGGCAGGGATAAGAGAAGCAGCAAGAGATGGAAATTATTCCAGAACTCTCTATGGCCATGTGGTAATAAGAAATATTTATCTGGTCTCTGTCCCCTTTCACTGATGGAGAGCTTCTAAAATACTTGAAATTTCCTGAGAGATAGCAACATGAGAAGTATCATTTTTTTGTCATTCATCATAAGGGCCTTTTAGGATGGGACTGTTTGCCAAAGGAAAGGTTTAGAACTTTCAGCTCCACCCTGGCCTCCAAGGAGAGGCAGGAACAGGAGATTGGGTTAGTAACTGATTGTGTCTTCCTGAGGACACCCCACCACCATTAAACCCTCTAAACAGTGGATTTGGAGAGCTCCTGAGCTGGTGAACAAATCCAGGTGCTGGGGAAGTCTTACACCCAAGGAGAGCTCAGCATCTCTGTGCCCCTCTTCCCACAGCCTCCCCTAATGAAATGCCTCCATTTGGCTTTTCTTGACCTGTATTCCTGATAGGTAATGGTAAGTAAAGTGTCTTCCAGAGTTCTATGAGCTGGCCTTGCAAGTTATTGGATCTAATGGGAACCCCTGATTTTATAGGCAGTTGGTCAATAGTACAAGAGATTTGAGATGTGCACCTGGCATCTAAAATAGGGCACTGTGGTCAGACCAAGACCTTAACCTGTGAATCTGCCTCAGCTCCAGAAGGTTGGCCTCAGAGTGGAGGTGAAGTGTCAGACACACATTTGGCATCTGGAGAGCTGAGCTGGGTAATGTGAAGGAAACACACACACACACATTTAATGTCCGAAATGTTGTGGTTGAAATAAGCTTGGAGGGCTGGGGTTGTAGCTCAGCAGTAGAGCACTTGCCTAGCATGTGTGAAGCACTGGGTTCAATCCTCAGCACCACAAATAAATAAATAAATAAATTAATTAATTAATTAAAGGTATTGTGTCCACCCACAACTAAAAATTTTGTTTTGGAAAATCAGCTTGGAGGCAGGATTTACTATTGCAGATATTAAACTTAGTTCAGCTGATAATGGAGGTATGATATAGAAAACAGCCCTTCTTTGAAACACATTATTTAATTAACTGGGACAGCATGGGATTTTCTGCCCAAGCCAACTAATTGCTTCTCTTCTATATGTCTCCTCATTACTCTGTTTACATTACTAAGAGAGCAATTGCCAACTTGATAGGCTGCTTTAAAACCACCCATCTCCTCCATTCCTAGATTGTGTTTCTTAAAGAGAGGATCATTTTCTTCCTGGAGGGGGATGGGAATAGGAAAGATGGTAGAATGAATCAGGCATAACTTTCCTATATTCATATATGAATACAGGACCAGTGTAACACCACAACATGTTTAACCACAAGGATGGGAAGTTATACTCCATGTACACATATGTCAAAATGCATTCTACAGTCATGTGTAAGTAAAAAGAACAAATAAATCTTTTTCAAAAAAATCAGTAAAGGAAATAAAATAGAACATGTGGAAGTGGATGTCATATTGATTTGAATATCGATGTAAACTTGATTGTGCAAATATACACACGTGTGCACATGTGCACGCACACGCAGGCACACTCATTTCGTGTTTCAAATCTGATCCCCAGGCTTTTGTCTGGGGCCAGGAGAAGGAGAGCAATTATTAAAATTATCACAAAGTTGACGACAATAAATCTCCACTTACTCATTTAAATCTAAAGCGATAACGCGGCAGATCTACTTTGATAGTTTCTGCTCTTTCTGTTTCTTTTGCTTGGGGTCTGGGTGCACCCTCCGTATTGCGTTTTCCTCCCAGCTCCAATTATCACCAGCCAGTTACTACAAAATAATTGTCAAATGGTCTCTTAACCCTACGTTGGTTATTCATGTCTTTTAGTTCCCTCCTGTTCCCTTCTCAATTACACTGCCCACACCTCATTACCTTCCAAGATCTTCTCCCAGTGATATCCACTGAGAGCCACAGGACTCCTCCGTTTTCATTCTCTAAGTGTCTCTCTGCTCCTCTCCTTCTCTGATTAAATTTCTTGGCAACTCGGAGGATTTACACTCCAGCTAATTTCTCTGTCTTTGGTTTTTCATGTCCCCTCTTATTCAGTACCTGCTGCTCTTGATTTTCTCCAAATGCCCTGTCCTGGGGTTCATCCTTCATATGTGATTTTGCCTGCCAGGGAACAACAACCATCCCTCCAAGTCAGAGCTCGGAAATCCAGTTCGCTCCCCTCTGCCTTGCTTACTTCTCTATAGAGTCTTTCCTACCTCAATTTGTTAACTTCGTTATTTTTGTCGATTAAAATGAAAACACTCTTTGCACAGTGGTTGACACGTGATTGGCAGGAGTGTTCCCTCATTTCAGATTGGATCCTATCTTTCACTCTGCCTAGTTTGGGTCATATCCCTCCTACACCTCTCTCCTGCTCAGTGAGGACCTTCTCTACCCTGGGGCTACCTTTCATCTGCCTGGGTTTTCCAAGCACATCCATCCTCCCCTCCCCTCTACAGATATTTCACTGACCACACAGCAAAAGTAGTAAAGTTCCATTTTCATTGTGCCTTAAATTGATCAAATCACTCCCCCGCCCCTGCCAGGAATTTAAAAAAAATAAAAAAATAAAAATAAAAAAAACAGGATACAGAATTTACGATGTTGTTTTGTTGGTGGTAGGGAGAAAGCTGCTAGAGCTGATGTTGAGTCTGTGTGAAAAAGTTTTTGTACTTTTTATTTTGAAAGAAACCGAAGGGAAAAGGAAGATCTTAACTTCCTCCATCTGGGTAATTTTTTATCACTCTGGTGATGGTCTAATTTTTAACCATCACTTGAAGTATATGCATATGTGCGTGTTTATAAGATTTTTTAATAAAATCAATTATTTTATATATATTTTAAAGCCTCTGAGGCTTTTGTGATCATGGTTTGCTTTGGCAGAGGCAACGCCAATGGTGCCGGGAGAGAATTCACTCATCCTCTGCAAACTCTCCACTCTTCTGCCAATATTTGATATCCCATCTTCTGTCTTGTTTATTTTGTTTGTGGCAAATTATCATTTTGGCAATGTGCCCTTGAAACAGACTTCATTGATACAAAAATGTGTCTGAGCTGGCCAGCAGGAAAAGAAAGGCACATAATTCCTCCTAACAGCCATTCTGGGGGGAATTCGATAAAGGGCTTGGTTCAGATAATGACATTCTTAACTCCACAGCTGATGCATATCCAATCGTCTTTGCGGTTCCATCTCGAATTGTTTAAAAATAAGTAATGATTAAAAAAAAAAAAAAGCAGCATTGTGCTTATACTCATAAAGTGATTTACACAGAGAACCCAAATAACTCCTGGTTGCAGTGGGATTCTCTGCAAACTCATTGGTCTGAAGAAACTCTCTTTCTCATGCAGGAAACACTATCTCCAGTAATGGGTGGAATTACCCTAAGAGTGTTCCTAATACAGTGGTCTGCGCTTGATGAGCCTGCTACAAAATGCCATCCAGGAGCATCACCTAGAGTGGTCTTTTAGAACTGGAGGCAAAGTGAAATATTGCCAGTATCAAAATTTTATGTACCTGAACACAATGATTTCAAAGAATCAAAGAAGCATGGTTTGCTTATTTAAAATAGCCAAATTGGTAACAATAGTGTCACCTGCCTTTATAATTACCACATGAAAGGAATTAATATCCATGTAACCAAGAAAATATTCAGAAATCCCAGATCAACTTAGATGTGACACAGTGTCAACTTCATAAGTGTTCAAAATTGATGTTCCAGACAATGTCTATAAAACTCCTTGTTGTTTCTGCTTAAGAAAAATAAAATTAAATTAAGTAAGGAAAACTTGCATTGAAAATTTGGGGGCAAAACTGTAGGTTTAAATTCTTAGACAATTAATTCAAGTTTTGGCAACTTATGGAAAAATATTCTGAATAAAGAAAAAAATAGTAGATTGGGTAATATATACATATGTCCGTATAAAATGTACGTATAGCACTATCTTTCAAAATATTCATCTACATCTCATCTTACAACTCTATTTTTAAAATAATTATATATTTTAGTTAAACCTATCTAAGTTTCCTGGTACTAACTGTAGCACTTTGATGTTTGGATATGGACAATATTTGAGCTCTTAGGACACTCAAACTCTGATTTCAGGAAAGTAAATTAGATGTTAAAATCCCATTATATTTACCATAGGCCTAGAAGACGTTCACTGGAAAACAAAAACCCACTTTGGATTAAGATTTTACTTCAAGTGACCAAGAAGTCACACACACACACACGCACACACACACACACACACAAAATCAATTTTCAAAATGAACATCTTCTGACCTGATCACATGTCAAAAAATAAACAGACTTCATAGTTGTTTTTTAATTCCAAATTATTTCTGGAATTTGGTCTAGAAGCCAGAAAAATCCAGTGAGAAATAAATATATATATGTATATATTTTGCACTGCATTGTATCATTCAAGAAGCTTCTGGAAATAAGTACACAGGACAGGGCTTCTGAGGAGCAATTCAGAGGTCATATTGAAATGAAGTTGAGATTCACTCACCAGGGTTGCTTTATCTTACAGGAGTGCTTTAGCATGGTTTCTATAATTATATTTCAATTCAGTGTTTTAAGAGAGCACAAGAACAAAACCTCAAAGGAAATTATCTTGATGTGATTTTTATCTAATACTAGCATGCATGTCTCTGAGTAAGGCACCATTTGCAAGGGTCAATCTGAGAGTAAACTTTTTCATTTCTATTGCAAATAGTATGCAGACTCATAACATCTGAGATTATGAACACAGAATATAGTAGCCATTTAACATTTTAGGTATATTTTATTTTATCACAAAATAAGCAATGAATTAGTGTTTAATAAAATATAATTGGTGGGAATTATTCCCTTAGAATTTCAAAACTAACTATAGTCAAATTCTGGGATTATCATGTGTTAGAATAAGGAACATTTTTCTTTTGGGTTCCATGTTTGAATTAGTGATATTTGTGCTTTCCTTTTGAACAACAGGTAGTGTGTTCAGAACTGGGGATACAGTGCTGAGTAAGATGGGAAAGATTCAGCTCTCAAGTAACATATAGCCTAAAAGGGAATGGAACCAAAAAGGTTCATTACATAATCACATTACATAAAATTGTGATAAGTGCTGTTAGCAGGGAGACATGACTTAGCATGAGGATCTGCTCAGGTTTCCCTGGGGATGTGACAATTGAGATGAAATCCAAGTGCTTACTAATAAGGAGCAGGGGAAAGAATGAGGGAAAGTTGCATCATTGGATTCATTTCAAGCTACCATTAGTATTTTGGGATATTTTCCTCTTTGGAATGAAGAATTACTGAAGAGTTTTGCACAGGAAGAAATATTTATCAGATATTTAAAAAATAATTGTAATTAGCATGCATAAAATAAAGTGAAAGGTATGGGATTGTATGGCCAAATATAATAGTTACTCTTAACATGAGGCTATTGACGAGACAAAGACATATCAAGGAAAGAAAATTTCAGACCAATATCCCTCATGAACATAGAAGCAAAAATTCTTAATAAAATACTGGCAAATTGCACACAAACACATATTGAAAAGATAGTGCACCATGAGCAAGTGGGGTTCATCCCAGGCATGCAAGGTTGGTTCAACATATGGAAATCAATCAACATAATTTATCACATCAATAGACTTAAACACAAGACTCACATGATTATCTCAATAGATGCAGAAAAAGAATTTGGCAAAATATAGCATCTATTCATGTTCAAAATCCTAGAAAAACTACAGACAGTAGGAACATACCTCAACATTGTAAAAGCTGTATATACTAAACCCAAGAACAACATCATTCTAAATGGAGAACAATTGAAAGTGTTCCCTCTGAAAACTGGATCAAGACAAGGATGCCCTCTTTCACTACCTCTATTCAACATACTCCTGGAAACTCTAGTTAGAGCAATCAGACCAAAGAAGGAAATTAAAGGGATAAAAATAGGAAGAAAGGAACTCAAACTACCCCTATTTGCTGATGACATGATTGTATATATAGAAGACCGCAAAAATATCATCAGAAAACTTCTAGAACTCATAAATGAATTTAGGAAGCTATCAGGATATAAAATTAACACCCATACATCTATTGCATTGCTACTGAAAGAGAAATTAGGAAAACTATTCCATTCACAATGCTCTCAAAGAAAATAAAATATGTGGGAATCAATCGAATAGAAGAGGTGAAAGACCTCTACATTGAAAACTAAAGAGCACTAAAGAAAGATATTGAAGAAGAACTTAGAAGATAGACAGATCTCCCATGTTCTCAGATAGGAAGAATTAATGCTGTCGAAATGGCCATATTACTGAAAACATTACATGGATTTAACATTACATTTACATGTTTACTGAAAACATTACATGGATTTAATTACTATTACAGTTCTGATGACATTCTTCATAGAAATAGGAAAAGCGGTCACAAAATCCATTTGGAGAAACAAGAGACCAAGAACAGCCAAAGCAATCCTTAGGAAGAAAAATTAAGCTAGAAACATCACAATACCAGACCTTAAATTATACTACAGAGCTATAGCAACAAAAATGGCATGACCTTGTCACCAAAATGGACATGAAGACCAATGGAAAAGAACAGAAGACACAGAGACAAACCCACATAAATACAGTTATCTCAAACTAGACAAAGTTGCCATAAACATACATTGGAGAAAAGATAGCCTCTTTAACAAATGGTGCTGGGAAAATTGGAAATCCACATGTAATAAAATGAAATTAGACCCTTATCTCTGACCTTTTACAAAACTAAGGTCAAAATGGATCAAGGACCTAGGCATTAGACCAGGGACCCTAAACCTACTAGAAGCAAAAGTAGACCCAAATCTCCATCATGTTGGCTTAGGAACTGAATTCCTCAACAAGATTCCTAAAACACAAGAATTAAAATCAAGAATCAATAAATCGGATGATGTCAAACTGAAAACCTTCTTCACAGCAAAGAAGACAACCAAGAACATGAAGAGAGAGCCTACAGAATGGGAGAAAATCTTTGCCATGTGCATCTCAGATAAAGCATTAATGTCCAAAATATATAAAGAACTCAAAAAACTAAACACCAAAAACAACAACAACAACAACAAAACAATCAATAAATGGGCAACGGAACTGAACATACACGTCACAGAAGAGGAAACACGACCAATCAGCAAATATATGAAAAAATGTCCAACATAACTAGCAATTAGAGAAATGCAAATTACAACTACATTGAGATTCTCACTCTAGACAGAATGGAAATTATCAAGAATACAAATAACAATGAATATTGGCTAGGATGTGGCAGAAAGGTACACTCATACATTGCTGGTAGGACTACAACCACTCAGGACAGCAGTATGTAAATTCCTCAGAAAATCTGGGATGGAACCACTATTTGACCTAGTTATCCCACTCCTTGGCATATACCCAAAGGACTTAAAATGAGCACACTCTAGTGACACAGCCACATCAATGTTCATGGAAGCTCAATTCACAATAGCTGAGTTATGGAACCAACCTAGGTGTCCTTCAGTGGATGAGTGGATAAAGAAAATGTGGTCCATATACACAATGGAATATTACTCAGTCTTAAAGAAGAATTAAATTATAGTATTCGGAGGTAAATGGATGGGACTGGATACTACCATGTTAAATGAAATAAGACAATTCCAAAAGTCCAAAGGCCTTGTGTTCTTTCTGATATATGTATGCTGACTCACAATAGGCAGAGGGTGAGGAGGAGGAGGTTCACTGGATTGGACAGAGGGGAATGAGGAAAAATGAAAGTGATGGAGGATGGGAATGCAAAAGACAGTGGAATGAATTGGACATCACTTTCCTATGTTCATATATGAATACACAGCCAGTGTAACTCCACATCATGTACAACCACAAGAATGGGAAGTTATACTCATGTATGTATATGTCAAAATACACTCTACTATCATATATAACTAAAAAGAACAATAACAAATAATAACACAAACTGAGATGAATTCTCTGTGTAAAATATACCCTGGAACTAAAATACTCTTTGAAAAAAATATAACTATCCCAACATTTATAAATAGTATCTGTTGAAATAATAATGGGAATATATTTTGTGAAATAAATTGTGTTAATAAAATTTAGTTTAGTTGTTTCTGAATTTTATTTTCAATATTACTACTGGAAATGAAAAATCACATAGATGTATTCTGGACAACAAGGCATATTTTATATTTTTCCTATTCCTTTCATTTGAGTACAACTTTAAAACTTGAATATAATGCATGAAACAACCAAGTAGTGTCTAAAGAAAATGAAAAAGAAGAGGGAGACATCAGGGACTCCATCACTGGAAATACAACACAGTGGCAGACTGTCACATTAACATCATTCGGTGGAAAGTGGCGCAGGCTCAAATTTTCTGAACCCCAACAGGGAAATATAAGTTGATCCAGATGCAGTCATTCATCCCCAAAATAAAATCAAGAAATCTCATCACCACCAGCCAAGGGCATGGTGGCAGACCTGCTGGCAATAAATGAACAAGAGGAGAGTTCTCTTCTCCTACTGGTCTGAGACTCTCTTGCATTACCAAGAGACACTGCATAGAAAAAGGGCAAAGGCAATGAGCAGCCCCGCCTGGGAAGATTTTGTAAGCAGAAACTTCCTTCTCCCATCTGAAAACACCAGGTGCCTCACCTGGGGAAGCTATGCCCTCTTGGTTCACACCAGGTAAGAGCCTGAACAGCAAGAACAGCTTCCTGAAAACTCTGACAAACTTTCATGAAAACCATGACTTCTAAAAGTAGGCTGATATCTGAAGGCTAACCATAAAAATGGGCCACACTCCAAAATAAGAGATTTACACTATGGTGAAATGTCCAGAACACAGTTGAAAATCACCCATCATCCTAAGAACCAGGAAAATTGTGAGAAAAAAATCACCTGACACCAACACTGAGATGAATTCAATGTTGCTAATCATCTAACAAGAATTTTAGAGCATTGGTCATAACAATGCTTCAACATTTCATCATAAAGCTTCTTGAAACAAATGAAGTTATAGAGTTTCAGCAAAGAAAAGGAAAAGATAGGTGTGGTCTAAGAGTTACACCAGGAATTCTTGTGGTGATGCAGCTAATCTGTACCTTGTCTGTGGTAATGGATTCATAAGCTTACATGTGGAAACTGCCTAGAACTAAACACAACCCACACATACACACACAATTAATGAATACAGGTAAAACTACAGGGATTTGGATAATATTGGTGAAATACTTTCACTGTAACATAGTTTTACAAAATGTTATTACTAGAGCAAACTGAGACCAGGAAAAAAGGAATCTAGAATCTATAATTATCCAAAACAAAGCAATATTTACGTAGGACATTCATATTACATTCTTAATGACCACTACTAATCTACAGTAGCCAATAGATTGTTTCCATGGCTTTATCAGTTGCTTGGGTGAGAGATGATGATTGAATAAATAAGGGAAATCACCAAAGATGAACAGGTAATAACATACAATTCTTTAAACAAGACTGCTTCATTTGGGTATATCAGGGTCTTCAAATGAAAGCATCTTCAAAATGAAAAATATCAAATTAAAGTAGAAACTCCTATTTCTGTCCCTATTTCTTGTCTAGCATATAACAACATTTGAGTTATTCATTTCTTAGTGGAATGAATTAAAAATGAAATAGTCCAAATCTATAGAGACAGCTTAGGTATGTAACCACTTGGAAAAAAAAATTCATATTATTACTGAAATTCTCTTCAAAGGTACTTTTTGGGAAAATTCTTAATACAAGCTGAGTGTCTAAACAAAGCAGTCTGGAAACCAAAAAAATTTCTGCATTTGGGGGAATAATATTTGTGTACATATGTTCCTTTTGTATTTAAACTGACAAAACTCTAAGAGTTCATTATTCATGAAGTATCTTTTTGAACAATTTTTTTAGATTACTGGGGCTCTGATTGCCTTGACCCTGGCTTGCTTTCTATGGTGATGGTTCTACTCTGGGATGGACAAGTTGAGAAGCCTCATTTAAACAGAATCAGGAAGAAAAAACCTAAGGGCACACTTGAGAACAATGGACAGTGTCATGGTAACCAGTTTGAGGAGGCTACATGCCAAACTGTAGGCAAACTAGTTTACCAGAAACAATTGCTGGCAAAAATGCAACACAGGATATAATTCAGGAAAGATCTTCAGTTTGAAGCAAGTGGACCAAGAACATAATTCAAATCCACATGAAAAATCAGAACACCAGTAAAAGTAATTGTACAACTATAAAATAAAAATACAAGTGCATGCTTCCTCACCTTTCTTCTCTTAGCTCATTTCAGAAATAACCATTGACAATGACATATGATAAATTGGATCTATAATATTAAGAAGTCTAAAATATTCTTTGAACAGAAAGGAAGAAGGTGAGAGCAAAGCTAATTTTAATAAAGAAATGATACCACATAGGAAAATAAATGCATAAATGAAGAGGATTCAAAGAGGTTTTTAAGGAGGTTAAACTCTTCAAATGTATGCTTTCTCTTCTTTCTTAGCTCACTTCATCAGTGAGCATGAAGTTATGTCAAATAATCATTATAACAATATGCTATTGATTGCTGAGTCTGCAAATATATAAATGCAATGTGTTTAACAACAATAACATTAAATAAAGAAGCAATTTAGTTATTCATGAATTAAACTCCTCTCTCACAAAAGTGAATTAGTATGAATTAGATTCTGATAAAATAAAATACATATTATGTGCCCCAAAGAAATCACTAGGGAAACCACTAAAAAATAAAACAAAGCATTAAAAGAGCAAAATTTTACACTAGAAGATATGAATCTAATACAGTATTTAGAAAACAAAAAAATAAAATGGCAGACATACATCCCAATATGTCCATAATAGCATTAAATGTAAATAGAATAAAAGCTCAATCAAAAGATAGTTTTTTTTTCAGATTTGTTAAAAAATCAAAATTTAGTTGCATTCTATTTAGAGGAGATAAACTTTATATTCAAAGACAGAAACTGATTGAAGCAAAGGAGGAAAAATTTTATGTGTTTTGGTTTTCTGAAGTTGCCGTAAAAATCTACCACCAATGAGATCACTTAAATAAATACCTCTTTTCTCAGTTCTAGAGGTCCGATGACTGAAATCAGTTTCACTGAGCCCAAATCAAGGTTAGCATGGCTATATTCAGGTGGGCACTGGAATCCTTTGCTTTGTGATGATTCACTCATCTCCGCCTTTTGGGTCACATGGCCCACTCCTTTCCTGTATGCCAAACCTTCAACTCCCTCTTACAGAAACACCAGTGATTGGATTTATAGCCCACCCAGATAATTCAGGATAGCCTTACTCTGGAATGATTGGTAATCATACCATTGAAAAGACAAGTTTTCCTCATAGACTCGGAGATTCCAGGAATTAAAATCTGGTGCCAAGGAGTGGGATAGCTGGGTCAAATGGTGGATTCATTCTGAGTTTTCTAAGGAATCTCCATACTGCTCTCCAGAGTGGCTGCACTAATTTGCAATCCCACAATCCCATGTACCAGCAGTATGAGGGTACATTTTTTCCCACATCCCACCAACATCTATTGTTGCTTGTATTCTTGATAATAGACATTCTAATTGGGGTGAGATGGAATCTCAAGGTGGTTTTGATTTGCATTTATCTTATTACCAGGGACATTGAACATTTTTTCATATATCTGTTGATTGCTTGTAGGTCTTCTTCTGTAAAGTGTCTGCCCATTTCCTCAGCCCATTTATTGATTGGGTTATTTGTTTTCTTGGGGTAAAGTTTTTTGAATTCCTTATAGATTCTGGAAATGAGTGCTCTATCTGAAGTGTGTGGCAAAGATTTTCTCCCACTCTGTAGACTCTCTCTTCGCATTGCTGATTGTTTTCTTTGCTGAGAAAAAGCTTTTTAGTTTGAATCTATCTCAATTATTGATTCCTGCTTTAATTTCTTTTGTTTTGGGAGTCATGTTTAGGAAATCTGGTCCTAAGCCCACGTGATGAAAATTTGGACCTACTTTTTCTTCTATTAGGTATAGGGTCTCTGGTCTAATTCCTAGGTCCTTGATCCATTTTGAGTTGAGTTTTGTACAGGGTGAGGGATAGGGGTTTAGTTTCATTTTGCTGCATATGGATTTCCAGTTTTCCCAGCACCATTTGTTGAAGAGGCTATCTTTTCTCCATTGTATGTTTTTGGTGACTCTGTCTAGTATGGGATAACTGTATCTATGTGGGTTTGTCTGTGTGTTCTCTATTATGTACCATTGACCTACCTGCCTATACCCAAAGGATTTAAAATCAACATACTACAGTGATGCAGCCACATCAATGCTCATAGCTGCTCAATTCACAATAGCTAAATTGTGGAACCAACCTAGATGCCCTTCAATAGATGAATGGATAAAGAAACTGTGGTACACATACACAATGAAATATTACTTAGCCATAAAGAATAATAAAATTATGGCATTTGCAGGTAAATGGATGGAGTTGGAGATGGTCATGCTGAGTGAGATTAGCCAATCCCCAAAACCAAAGGCCAAATGATCTCTCTGATAAGTGGATGATGATACATAATGAGGGGTGGGAGGGAGGCAAGAATGGAGGAAGGATGTATTGCATAAGGGAAAAAAGGGGGGTGGGATCAGGCAGGGGGGTAAGAATAATAATGGAATGATGCTATGTACATGTATGATTACACAAATGGTGTGACTCTACTTGTGTACAACCAAAGAAACAAACGTTGTACCCCATTTGTGTACAATGAATCAAAATAAATTAAAAAAAAAACAAAAAAGGTCTGGTGCATTTGGTTGACTACAAGTCATCCTACCTATGACGGCCATTCCTCTGGCCCTGATTTTCTTCCATTTAACAAAATGGGTAGGTGCTGAAATACTGTAGTGTCTTGAATTTGAAGATAGGCTAGGTTTCTTTTCCTTTTTTTTTTCCTTTTAATGCAGTGCTGGGGATTGAACCCAGGGCCTTGTGCTTGGGAGGCAAGCACTCTACCACCTGAGCTATATTCCCAGCCCTAGGTTTCCTTTTAACAGTCACAGATAACCTCACTGTTGCAGAGTCACATCCATTGATCCCAGCCCATTGACCTCAGCCAAAAGTTATTTAAAAAATAACTGGAAATTGAACCCAAAAACATTCTGCCACTCAGCTATATCCTCAGTTCTTTTTAATTCAGTTTTGGAAAAAGTCACTAGTATGTCAAAGCCTTGAATGTCTGAGCCTCCATCTTCACGCAGCCCAATGGCTGGGAAGGGAGTGCCATTTGGCCTGACCCAAAAGTTATTTTGATTGAAAATATTTTACTCCTCTCTTTTCTCCTGTATTTTCCTGTGATGTCTTGCTCATCAGTAAAGCTCTTTATTGATCCCCACATTATGATAAATTAATTCATACACATAATATTCACCCAGAATCATGGGACAAAACAAAGTTTAATATTTTAGGAAATGTCTAGTCTCAAATCAAGAAAAATAATAGAATGAATTAAAGGTACTAAATGTTTAAGAGGATGTTCTAAATGAGAAAAAAATTCAAAAATTTTTTAAATGAAAAACAATCACATGTTGTTATAGCTTGCATGTGAGGTATCCCTCAAAAGATCCCGTGTGAGCAGTGCAAGAAGGTTCAGAGGAGAAATGATTGGGTTATGAAAATCTTAATTCAATCAGTTGTTTAATCCCCTGATAGGAATTAACTGAGTGGTAACTGACGTGGGAAAGTGATAACTAAGGGTAGGAAAACGGGGTGGAAATCCCATGAAAACAGGAGGTAGAACAGTGGATTAGGGAAGGGGATCTAGGGGAAGGGAATGGTGGAATGGAGTTGACAAAATTATATGGTGAATTTCACCTTTATGTATATCTATAAAGCACTAATTTAAAAGCATATAAAAAATAGAAGGAGGATCAGTAGAGTAGAGGAAGGGGAACAGGGGGACAGAGGAAGGGAGGAAAAGGGAAAGTACTGGGAACTGAAGTGGAGCCAATTATATTCTGTGCTTGCATGCTTATGTCAAAATGAACCCCATATTGTGTGTAACTAAAATGCCCTATAAAACTATAAAATATCAAGAAAGAATTCATAAATAGTAGCAATTTTTTTGGTATTTGGTGTTTAAGCCAGGGACATTTTACCTCTAAATTCTATCCCCATATTTAAAAAAATCAATTAATTAATATTTGTGATTAATCAATCAATTACCTGTGAGACAGGGTTTTGCTAAGTTGCTTAGGGCCTTGCTAAGTTGCTGAGGTTGGTCTTGAACTTGTGATCCTCCTGCCTCAGTCCCCCCAGTCCCTGGGATTACAGGCATGCACCACCACACTCAGCAGCAATTCTTTTACCATCAACTCCGTGCCCTGCCCACACACTGCTGTCTAGACCCCAGGCCCTGCAATTAACCCTTCTGACCTAAAGTCTTCATTTCTGCTTCCACCTCTTAACAGTCCTGTGACATTTGGTAGTATATGTATTCTCTCTCTGCTTCAGTTTCCTCATCTATAAAACAACTAAATTAGTAGCACAGGGATGGTGCACATTAAATTAGAATTCCTATCAACTGTTTAGAAGAGTGTTGGGCATTTAGGAAGCAGTCAGACTCTGATTCAATTCAGCCTATCCAAATGAGATCTTTTTTCTCTATTTCCTTAATGATACTACATTTCTAAGAAACTAACTTAAATTCTCTTCCAAAAATGAAAATGATGCAGAGAAAAATAAAATTCCTTTACTGTAGCAAAGCAGAAGTCATTGAATCACTGAGGGTAGGTATTAGCCTACTCTAAATCACACATGATCTTCCTGGCTGACCCTGGACCAGCCTAGCAATGAGGCAAGTTGGTTTCCTCCACTGAGAATCTAGCTCTCTGTGCATCTCTAAACTTGCTCATGCTTCCCAAGCTCCTTAAAGGAAAACTAAAGATGGATTGATGACCTAAATGGATTTCTTCCCCAATAAATACTTTAGTTTAGTTCTGCCTCTATTCTAAACAGGAAATGACATCAGTTTGCATTATGTCATCTTCACCAATCACTCTGGGCCCAAACCATCTGTTAGTGGCTTTTACAGTCACTCACAAGATAGTAACTGCTCTATGTGAGAAAGGGAGGAGACACAGTCACACAGCCCTAGAAGTCTAAAGGATCTATTTCTTCACAGCACAAAATTTAAATGATTTTTTGCATGGTTAATATAATGGATGAGTAACTCATAGATATTTCTAAGCCAAGAAATATTAAGGGATATATTGCTGAGTTTTGCTAAGTATTTTTTTTCCCCAATTTACTTACAAATAAACTCCTTGTGAAGTTATTTTTGCAAGTAGAGGGTCATCTGTATTTTTCCACCTCACCATCTTTTCCATGAGTATTTGGAAGCAGTCAAAATTTGTGGCAAAATTCTGAGATATGTTTGCTGTTAGATAGTCATTTCTGGAAAGATCTGAAAAATTATTCTTTGTTTTTGTGTCTGTTAAATTACACTTTTCACTGAACATTACCTAATGGTAATCCTCTACAGTCTATAAACTTTTAACAATCTTTCATGAGCTAACACCTCATTAAACCAGTGTCTTGATTGAGAATAGTGCATAATTCAAAACAATCACTATTCCCTAGTCAAATAAAATTTCTAATATTATCAAACAAAATATCAGGAAATCCAAACTGGCTAATTAAAGCTTTTTTTGGTTCCTTGCATTTTGATTTTAATGGGGTTTTACAAAATTGGTGTTGTATCTTTTTACCTAAATACCTCATATACAAATCTGTATGATCATTTATATTAATTTAGATATTGTGCAAATTATGTTCTCATACAAACACATTATTTTATACACGTATATGTTTAGCTGCATAGCTGACAGGCCTTTTTTAGGTTTCACAATATTATAAAATTTTAAAGCAATATGTCCATTCATTATCATGACTGATTTGAGTCTTAGAAGAGATCTTCAGGGCATCTTCATTCAAGACTGCCATGTTTCATTTTTATGATACTCACTTTACTGAGCCAGAATTTTGCACAAAATCAATTTAGTATATTTCAAATATGTTAATCCTAGACCGACAATTTCTTATGTTTGGTTATGCAGAGTACCAAATTCTCTTGAAGAGCCTGTAAGGGTGATGTCCCTTGAAGTAGATGCATCTTACTCATAATAAAATGTCAAAAAACATAAGTAAGACAAAGCAGATCATGGCAAATACCATTAAGTGAGAATGGTGGATTTTAGAAAATAGGACATTAATTGTGCTCAGTGAAATTTTAAAGACCGTTGGTAAAATTAGGAAATTCTAATAAAGGCAAAAACACAAGATATAAAAGTCAGCATTTGCACTTATTAAACACAAATGAGGAAAAACAGATAATTTCACATGTAAGATTATGCAAAGGATTTCTGTAATGAGGAAGCAGTTTTCCTATTGACTAGCTTCTGCTGGGCATTTCCTGGAGTTGTTAATTTCATATAACTGTACAGTTGTGAACTTGCTGTGCCTTTCTTTATTCTTCTTTAATCTTTTCCTTTTTTTCTTCATTTTTATTGCTTGGAATATGTCTCCTAAATATAGCCATTCTCATTAGCCTATTTGCAAACCCTCTCAGACAAGACATATTGCAGACTGACAAGTATTTACTTATATTTTGTCATGTTTATAAGGTTAGCTAGTCAATGAATATATGTAAATATATATGCACATTATAAAAATTACGTCATTTATACGTACTTTTCTGTGGATTTAAGCACAATGATTGACTTGAAGAATCAGAGAATATCATTTAATTTTATGTTAATGATATGTTATTGCATAAACAATGCTACAATAGATGACCATATACTTACAAATTCTAACCTCAAGGATTTTTTTTTTTTTAATTTTTTTTGCTGGTCTGATGTTCTGATGTGAGGCAAGATGATGATCTTTGTTATTTCCTTACTTTGAAGTTCCATGCCTGCTCTTATGAATTTGTTCCTCTGTGCGTACACATATATCTTTTGCTTTTTTTTTCTTTCTGTGCTGGGGATCTATCCGAGGGCTCCTGCAAGGACCCCGGCGTGCATGGAGGCAAGTGCTCCACCCCTGAGCTATATCCCCACTCCAGCTTTGCCAGATTTTCTGCTGGGTTCTTTGTTGTTGTTATCATTTTGTTATTGTTGCAATTTATTTGCTTTTTATTTTAAGTACTGCTTGAATATTGTGAATATCAGTACTTTTTTTGGTCTGTTATTTTGTAACACATTGTTTAGCTATCTCCAATTGATATTTTCTTTTTTTTTTTTTTTCATAGCAGGGATTGAACCCCGAGGCATTTAACCACTGAGCCACACCCCCAGCACCACTTTATATATATATATATATATGCATATATATATATTTATTTATATATATTTATATATGTTTATATATACAGGTTTTTTATTAGAGACATATATTTATATATGTTTATATATATACACACACATACTTTTTTCATTAAAGACAGGGTCTCCCTGAGTGACTTAAGGCCTCACTAAGTTGTGAAGCTGCATTTGAACTCTGCCATCCTCCTGCCTCAGCCTGACGAGTTGCTGGGATTACAGGTGTGCACCACCATGCCTGACTCTAATTGAATTTTGATAGGGAAATACCTCAAATTGGCGGTTTGGGATTTTCAGTTTTAATTAAAAAGTTCTTCCCACCTACATCGTTGATTATTAGATTTTTTTCCTCACAAAAAGTTTTCACTTTTTAGAAATAATCTAGAATTTACTTTTACAGACACAAATTGGTGCCCAATACGCCAGCTTCATTTTTGACGTAGTTTTGTGCCATATTTGATCCTTCCCTTACTTTCCTTGCCTGGAAGATAGCCAAGTGCTCCAGTTGTTATGAGTTTGAATCTGGATGTCATTAAGATTGACACCCAGCACCTTTTCTTTCTAGCTGTGCATCTTGGAGTAAGTTCCTTATCTTTTCTAACTTTTGATTTTCTCATAATTGGAATGGGTCCAGTGACACTTATTTATTAATGTTTTTAAGATTAGATAAGACATGGGAAAAGTTAGCACATAGTCTCCTATGTAAATGCTCAATCTGCGTTAATTCTAATCATTACTCTTCGTTGCCATTAAAGTCATCTGACTGTACCTAATAATTACTACTATGCTCCTAAAAAGCTGCTGAACCAAATACATTGAATTGTTTTATTAAAATATCTAATTAGCTGTGACCTAGGATGCTCTTAAGATGGGGTTTCTTAAATTTGGAGGAAACAATTTCCATTTGCAAAAGGTCTAGCTTTACCACAAGAAAACTTCAAACCATATCCCAATTGTTGATCCTCCTGGCTATGCTGTCTCAGAGACAGGCCAGCCTCCTGTCCTTCCTCTACCTAATGTTCTGTCCATGTTCATAAGGTTATCTTCATATTCCTATGGTTATCCCAGTCCTTCTAAAGCTCATCCTGTTCCAAAAACTGTCTCACCATTCCTATCACAATATTCATACTATTATTCTATTCTTTCTAAGCCTCTCCTAACATTGTAAGTATACACACTTTATCTTAGTAACACTCTCCAATGTATATTTATTACTTGAAAACAATAAAAGCTGACACCGTTAACAACAACAAAAATTATTATCCCAATGGAAATTCAAATGACAGCTACATTTTCAATTTGCCTTCTACAAACACACTTTTAAAACTTAAGTATCCCTCTGCCTGTGATTCTGATTCTTCACATGCAATGTCTCATCCACTTTTGGTAATTATCAATTCTCCCTTTCTTACCATAACAGCCCAGATAAATTTCACCGGAAAGAATCATAGAAAACTGATTTTGAGATTTCTTTGTTGGGTCATATTCTCATTCACATGTTCAAAGATGATGAGGGCACCCTTTAGGTAGAGTTTAGCTAAGGCTTTGGGATTTTAGAAAAGCAAGCCAAAGGACATGCCTGAGGGACAGAAATGAGCTAAACTTCCATGCTAGCATTTGCACAAAGGCCAAAACTTGCATTTGGAGTGGGTCAGAAGAGCCTGTAAATAGTCCCTTAGGAAGTTTGACATCTGTTTGCCATTCTTCCCCATGGATTGACAGATTTTCAGAGTTCATGGCAACCCTCAGAGTTGCACGCTCTTTGAGCACAATTTCAGTTGACTTCTGAACCCTAAAAGGACCCCCGCTCCTGAACAGAAATGCAGGTTTTCTGTATGTGGTTATATCCATTTTTGTGCTTAGGTAGCAATTGCGTCTGGTGCAGAATGTGGACTCTGGTAAGTGTGTCATTGGCAGAGCAGTCAAATGACAGAGCAAAATTGCTGCATGGTGAGCTCAGAGGTGGCTCAAGCCATCCATCTGCTTAGCCATGCTGAGAAAATCCTACCTTTTCATCAGCACAGATAAATATCCTCTTTACTATCTAAAAGAGCATGCACTGAAGTCTTCCCTTTGGGTTTTTCAAATCAAATATAATTTTCATTTTGTGGAATATGGTAAGTTGAAGATTTTGTAGTTGAACCAAAGGATTCTGGTGAACTAAAAATAACTGAGAGGTCAAATGATTGAACGTTCATGGTTCAAATGATGAGCTATAAAGCATATAGTTTTATATCATATTGAACTAGATTGCTCACATTCCCAAAATTGATAAACACATTTTATGCCCTCCTTAGTGAGTTCTCTAGGTGACACTAGAGATAAGAGATTCCGTGAAGATTAATTTGTTTTGGGAAATCATCGCAAGGAAAAGGAGTAGGGGACTGGAAATGCAGAGGGATAAAATATCAAGAGTCCTCCTTGGTGTCTGCAAGGGACTGGTTCCAGGACCCCTGAGGACACATAAATGCTCATGTGCCTTATATAAAATTGATTGTATTTGCATGTAATCTACACAATGCTTTCGTACACTTTAAATCCCATCTAGATTACTTATAATGCCCAAAACACAACAAGGGTTAGGAAAACAGCTATTATACAATATTGCTTAAGATATAATGACAAGAAATAATGTTTGCACATGCTCAGTAGATGACTTTTTCTTGACTGTTCTGGGTCCATGATTGATGAAACCTATGGCTTCAATTTTCATGGATGAAGGGCCATATGGTTTTAAAATATTCACCACTGTGGGAAACTGGGACTCAATCCTATCAGAACCTTATGAAAAGCGTAACATAAATACCAGAATTATTGACCAGAGGGACTGAGAGGTGAAAGCTCTCTCATCTCAAGGATACCCTATGGGGCATTAATTCAGTTAGGCCTCCAGGGTTCAACTTCTCCTGGGATCTGGACAAACAAAAAATTGAGAATAAGAAATGGGCAGTGCCACCAAGCAGAGGTGCTGCAGTTGCATGCGTAGGAAGCAATCCGAGGACAGGAACTGTAGGTTAGTAGAAAAGAGGTGAGGTAGAATATGGTAGGGGCCCACTACATTGCCTTGACCATCAATGTTACACCAGATCCCTCTAAGGCAGGCCTTGCAGTTGCAGTGACCCCAGAGTCGCCCAGATCTTGTCCTTCCATCATGCTGCCTGATGTCCCTCTCTTAGAAAAGGAAGGTTGGTTGTAACAATGTAGGACAGATAAGGCTGGACACCCAAGGAATTTTCAGTAAGGAGGTTTATTTTAGCTGCAGTGATCTTGAGGGGCCAATGCCTAAAAGTCTCTGGATCCCAAGTCTGGATATTCTTTTATATTTATATTCAGTGGTGGGGGTGGGGAGGGTTTGGTTACATGTCAGTGGGTGGGAACTTAACAGTTACTCTTGGTCCCATATTCTTAGGCTGGTCAGAGGTTTCACATGTTTTGTCTGCAAACCTGACACAAGAAAGAAGAAACATCAACCCCATGGAGCTCTCTCAGAATTCCTGTGAAATACTGTTGACACTCTTTGTAAAAATCTTTGTGACAAGAGAAGAAGTTTAGGTGTGGTAGGGGGTCTTTCGGGTGAGGGTACCTGGTTTGCTTCAGTAAGTGATAGCATCTCGGAAGTTATTTTACTCAAAGCCAGAAGTTATAGAGACCATTACATCTTGTTACCCAAATTGTAGCTTAGTGTTAAAAACAGGAAGGGAGTGTTCTAACATTAGAATGAATATCATCTCTGGGAAAGAAAACATTTGAGATGGGTACCACCTCAAGACATCACAGGATTGCCTGTTTTGTTTTGTTTTGTTTTGTTTTGTTTTGTTTTGGGTACCAGGGATTTAAGTCAGGGAGACTCAACCACTGAACCACATCTTCAGCCCTATTTTGTATTTCGTTCAGAGACAGGGTCTCACTGAGTTGCTTAGTGCCTCACCATTGCTGGCTTTGAACTCATGATGCTCCTGCCTCAGCCTCCTGAGCTGCTGGGATTACAGGTGTGCACCACTGCACCTGGCAACATCACAGGTGGTCTTGTCTTTAAAGGTGGTCTTGTCTTTGCCACTTGTCTTCTGTTCCTGGTGTGGGGCAGGAGGTCAGTGGGGGGATTGCAAATCCTGGTGTTCCAGCATTTATCTAGATTACTAACGCCCACTTTCTGCAACTGTAAGTGCAAAAAGGAAAAATGGGAGGCAGACCTCAAAGGATTCAGAGAAACCTTTATTCCTTCATAGACTCGGGTGTCATTCGGGTTCACCTTCCGGATGGAAAATGGCCCCATTTGGGTCCACTTTCCTGATGGAAAATGGCCAACAGTTACAGGGGGAATTCTGGTTTTATAGGGTATGAGGAGGGTGATGTAACCATTGAGTGGGTGCAGTTTAAAATTAGATACCAAAGGATGAGTATTCAAATCTAGCCCAATGTCATTCAGGATTAGGTTGACCTGGGGAAGGTCAAGGTTTAGGGCCTAGCATTCCATATCTGCCCTTTTCCCCAGGGCCCATTGTTATCAGGAATGCACTGGGAGAGGTTTAAAGGTTGACCAGTGTCCTTTCCCACTTCTCGAGCCACACTGTTCCTTCATTTTTCTTGGGGAGTTACTTTATAGGAATATTATTTTCCATAACCCTTCAGCAACTACTTCAGCCCTTTGTCATCTGATAGAGGCCAGTCAGTCATGGAAGAAGTAAGAACTTCAGATATACGCTGGTGTTTCAGAAGGGCAAGAAATATTCACTGTCTAAAATACAAAATGAGGAACTCTGGATGAACAGATTAAAATGTTTTTGTCATAATTTATATCTTACATTGTAAATCAACACCCATCATTTTCTGTTGATGCATTAAAAAAATGTCCAAGGTTTTGGGACCTGCAAAAAGCAATCCCATCAAAGAAACCAAGAATTCTACTGGAAATTTAGAAATCATAGACATCTAATGCTCAGGAAAGTGGTCTTCACTCTTCCATTTTCATTTTCTCTGTCTTCTAACAGTTCTAAAACTGTCAAACTATTGCCTTAAAAACTCATTTCTAGCAAAAAGAGGAAGAAAAGTGAGAACAATAGCCTTAAATACACGTTTAGAATTGAAATTCTAGAAATCTCACTGTTTTAATCATTATCTTTAAGACACTGTAATATCAATAGCTCTCAAAAGAATAGATTTAAAATGCTTGTGTAGATATTTCTCAGAAAGAAGACATTTAAAGTACACTAGGTGAGGTAAGAATTCAATGTACTATAGTCTTGTATTAGATATCGCTCTACTTGAGCCTCTTAAAGTAATGTATTATGCCTTTACTTATGAGGGATCGATAAGTACTACTTCTGTTTCACCATTTTCACATGCCTTTATGTGCAATAACAATTATGGGTTTCTTCACATGATCATATTTAAATATAAGCAACTTACTGTGTGGGGACTCTTGTGTATTACTACGCTAAAACAAATGCTCTCATTGGACTTAATGAAATCTACACTCTCGAGTGCCTGGGAAATCGTTACAAATAAGGTAAACTCAAATAAAGCAAAGCACAATTATTAGGTTTAATTCCTAAAATAAAATTAGTCCATCTAAAAGTAATAAACACAGCAACCCTGACTTAACAACTCCTTCACCAAACAACTCCTCTGGTGTACGTTATTAAAGAGGTTTTTTATTCCTTTTTGTGCAGCTTTCCTCTTAACTTCACTATCATTTGAAGCCTTACATTAGAGATGACCTTGACTTCATGAAGTACCTTCCTCATTGCAATGCATAGATTCCTCAGTTTTCTATCTAAGACTCCTTTGACTTAAGTATTGGAAGAGGATGTGGAAGGATAAAGAAATGGATTAGGAAAGAGTGGATATTAAGACAAGTCCACGTGATCCTTGGAAAAGGTCATCCTTAAGAGTCTGAGAACAAATTCATGCAAATGGAACACTCTCACTTCCAAATGGAACTTACTGCATGAACTGCTTTCTCTCACTGCAGGTGTTAACTGGCCTAGACATCAAATCCCTAACTCCTTCAGTGCAGAGATAAATTCTTCAGAACACATGTTTGCATTTGCTACCACGGTTCACCCTGGTCTTTAAAATTTAGCAGATTTCTAGTTCAAGATAGCAAAATATATTTCGTCTATATCTCCTCCTTGCAAAATTCATTCACAAAAGATGTGATATTTTACACACACACAAACGTGTGTACATACACACATATGTATATGCACGCTGACACACAGATGTACTGCCATGAATATTTATATAATAAATGTTTGTCTATCGACATGCAATAGCATGAAACTACTCAGAAATGTAATGTTTTAGCAATTGTTTTAGCAATGTTTTAGCAAAAAGGGAAGTCTGAAGAATTTCTAAAAAGCAAACATATTTAGATTTGTCAAAAGCAAAGAACTGAGAAATTCATGGTCTGGAGCACTAATGGTAAAGTCATTTGTTCCCAATAAAGGATCTACAAAGAAGAATCTTACAGCCCCCAAATAAAGACAGATGGGCCTGAGACCTGAGGAATCATCAAGATAGTCATTGGACTCCTTATCTCTCCCTGTCAGCTCTGACTTTTATACCTGGGTCAAAAGTCAGAGAATAACACTTGAAAATAAGTGAGGGTTTAGCATGAAGTCCACTGAAGAGGAGTAATGAGATGGAGGTAACAGGATTTCCCAATGTGCGTGCACAGAGTAGGGTGGAAGAAAGAAATAATGCAAAGGCAGAATCAGCTCAAAGTGTTTGTAGAAAATCCAATCTTCTGCAAAATGTTCTCCTGCATGTTCAGGCTTGGGCATTTCTAATTATATTGCATCCACCCTTGTCGTGAGAGAATACATTTAACAATACCCACATTGAACTGTTTGTTCTGGGAAAGACTTATGAGGGAACCATACCTGCATGTCTATTAAAAAAATCTAATTTGGTACCTGAAATAATCAACCTAATATTTAGCCATACAGGTAAAGAGTGAAATACTGAGGAAATTGTATAAAACAGAACGAGAAAGAGTGTCCCCCCCACAAATTCATAAGGGGAGATCACCCAAGTGATGGTATTAGGAAGTAGGAGTCTTTAGAAGGTGATTAGATCATGAAACACCCTCTGTATTTTTCTGCCTTGGGAGGGTACAGTAATAAGATACCCAATCTGTTGTCACCTTGTTTTGGGACTCCCCAGTCTCCTGAACTATGAAAATAAATGTTTGTTGTACAAGACAAACTCATCCATGGTAGTTTTGGTACAGCAATTCAAATAGACTAAGGCAAGGATTGATACCATGAAGACAGAATACTGCCAAACAATAGTTAAGGCATGTAAGTTGTTTGGAGTGCAGAATGGATAAAGGGTAAAAAGGTTTTTTGGTGCATCCTGGGGATATGGGCATTAAGGTGATTCTGGTGAGGGTTCAGAAAGAAAAGAGAAGAGCTGAAGAAGAAAAAATTCAGTCTTCTTAGAGAATGCCTTAGCAAACCTGAAGTCAGTGTTATTTGAAACAGGGATGGTAAAGGCCATCCAAATGAGGTCTCAGATGTAAATGAAGGATGTTACTGGAAACAGGAGGGAAATCTGATTTTTGATATAAAGAGACACAGGACATGGATGAATTATGCTTGTGCTCTAGTATTTCATGGAAGGAAGAACTTTTGAGTGCTAAAATTTGGTATGTACCCAAAGACATTTTTAGATGTTGAAGGTATGGATTGGCTCCACCTGAATGCTTATTGTACAATTCAAAAAATAATCCATGAAGTAATCACCTAAAGATGGATTGTTTAAGCAGAATTTGATGATTTGGGAAATTTTTCAGCTTATTCACATTGAAAATAATGAAAACGCTTGGTCAGGCTGGATTTTTTAGCCGAACACCAAACTTCAGGAAGGACACAGAGCAGTGAGAGAGCAAGAGGCCAACACATCCCAACCAGCTGAAACACCTGACCATCAGTGGGTGGAAAAGAATGGAAAGCCAGAAATAAATCCAAGCATTTTTGCCACTGATCTTCACCAAGGTATCAAGAATACACAATGGAAATAGAATAGTCTCTTAAACCCTGCTGGGAGAAACAGAATATCCACAGGATATCCAAATAAATTGGATCCATATCTTACTCTAAAAAACAGCAAACATTAACACATAATGGATTAAAGGCTTAAATGTAGGACCTAAAACTATACAACTTCTAGAAGAAACCATAGGGAAAGCTTTTGAATACTGGTCTTGAAAAAGAATTTTTGGATACAACACCAAAAGCACAAACAACTACAGTAAACACAGACAAGGGAGACTGCACCCATCTAAAGAGCTTCTGCACAGCAAAGAAGGGAACAAAGAGACAACCTATGGAAAGGGGGAAAATAATAGGGAACCACACATCAGATAACGGTTCATATTTAAAACATATAAAGAACTCAATGGACAGGCAGAAAACAAATAAGAAAAATAAAAAATGGGCCAGCTAACAAAGAAATACAAATAGTCAACAGGTACATGAAAGAAAAAGCTTGATATCATTAAATATTAGGATATTATTAAATATTAGGATATCATTAATATCAGTTACAACCACAGTTAGATGTCATCTCACATTCATAAAGATGCCTGGGATAAATGTTGGCGAGCATGTGTACAAAAGCAAACCCTGTCACCCCAGTGGTAGAAATCTAAATTAATACATTTACTATGGAAAACAATATGGAGTCTTCTCAAAAAAGTTAAAAATTCTACTACCATATGAACCAGCAATTCTGCTTTGGGAAACTCAAAGGGTATGGCACTGATAGGTCAAAAAGATAACTGTACATCCATGTTCATTGACACATTATATTCATAATAGTCAAGATATGGAATTAACTCTCAGGAGGCGAATGGATAAAGAAAATGTGATATATAAACACAGAGAAATTCTACCTTGCCACAGAGAAGAAAGAAATCCGGTCACTTCTAAGAACATGGGTGAGTCAAAAGTTCATCATGTTGAGTGACATAAACCAAGTATGAAAGACATTGGATGATGTGCCTTATCTGTGGAATCTAAAACTGTTGAGCTCACAGAAGCTGAGGGTAGAATAACACTCCCTCCCAGGTGATGGGGTGGCAGGATGTTTGGGAAGATGTTGGTCAACGGATACAGTTTTTCACTAATACAGGAGGAATAAGTTAAGGATCTATTGGACAACTATCAATACCATTGTACTGTATACTTGAAAACTGCAGAAAGTGAATTTTAAATGTTTTTACCACAAAAACATGGTGTGAGGTAATAGATATGCTCATTAGCTTGATTTATTCATTCCCTAATGTATGCCTGATTCAAAAAAATCATGTGTACAATATATATACATATATATATATGTAATTTCATTCACAAAAGAAAAATTAAAATGATAGTGAAAAACTTTAGAAAGAAGGCCTAAAAATTTAAAAATATTTAAACATTTAGCTATTTTGAAATACTATAGCTATGGTCTAAACTCTGCATACAAATACGGTCAAAGCTAAACTAAATTTCTGGTCATATGATGGGAATACATTTTGCTATTGGTATGTATTTTTTCCTATTGGTGCTGTTTCTATTAACTCAGGAGTTATGGAAAGTGTAAAATGATTAATAATATTCCATAAAAATGTTGTTTTATTAATGGAAAAAGAAAACTTGCAAACACTTTGCAACTAACCTGTCCAACTGGGCTCCACAATCTTTCTCCAATCTCTCCTCAAATTGAATATAATAAAGAATGAATCATTCATTCATTTGATTGACATTGAACATTGCAGAGTTAAAAGTTTATAAGAAAAAAAAGAAAAAAAAAGTTTATAAGACACTAAGAGTCTAGAGGAAAAATAGATATGTAAAAGCACAATCAAATAATAATATAGTTGTGTTTTAATATGATTTTGCATAAGCATTATGTGAATACCCATCACAGAGAATCAAGAAAGGTCAGTAGGAGATGGACACTGGAGTTCAACTCAAAGGGTAAGAAGCAGCTTGAAGTTTGTTTTAGAGTTGCAGTGGTTCATGTTTCCTGAGAGTCAGCCTGCCTTCCCCAGCCAGTAGGTGATAGAATTAGGATTACAACCAGTTCATCCTTCACCACCATGCCTCACCATCTGTGACCATCTCTGAGTCACATAGACATATATTTATAAACAAAGCCAGAGACATCATAACAATTAGAGTTGGGCACAACCTAACTTTTTCCCAACACTGGTCAGTAGGTAATAATGACGATGGCATTACTAAGAAACTGGCAAACACTTGTGTCTTCATTTACAAAATTGGATGAGATAATGAGGAGCACTATGACCTCATCACATGCTTTCGCCAACAACCTTACTTTATTCTACTGATCAAACCAGGCAAAAACCAAATTGCAAAGCTGAGTCCGTTCCAGCACTTAAATCTGCAATTCATTTACACAATGTGTGCCTGTAAATACCTGCTCTGTGTCTGAAACTGTGCTTTGGGGATATGGTCTCAAAAGCTAACCTTATTTCACCTCTAGAGGTAAAAGGAACAAATTCCAGTATTAGCTCAGAGCTGCTCACCAGAACCCTGTAAGTTCACATGCATTTTCAACACCAGCATGATACTCCTTAATGACTGTACTAATGATTGCTATTTTTTTTTTTTTTTTTTTTACTAATGATTGCTTTGTTAGAACACTGAAGGCAAAATAGATGGCAAGAGGTAGCTTCTGTCTCGAGTCACTGGCATTGTGCAAACGTGTAGCTACAGAGGATCCTTGAGATATGACACCTCAATATCAGATATGCGCACTTGATTTAGGTAGAAGTCATGTCCAATATCAAAGTATATGTGTGCCTATTTTTACTTACTTTATGGGATTAGGTACCAAAATTATATGCTTTCTCGAATATTTTGATGATCAATTTAATATGATGTAAGGACTTAAGAGGTCTTTCATTATGAGAGCAAATCATTCATTTATTCATTAATCAGCATTTGTATAAATATTTTTGTGGTATAAACGTCTATTGAATGACAGGCAATGCATTACTCATATGATAGAATGATGTATTATACAATGCCCTTGGGTAGCTCTGCAATCAGTAAGGGGGAGAGAGAAGTTAATAGATAACTATGGAATGTCAGGCAGGACCTGACCCTAAGGGACCCCAGGCATGGTTTTAGGAAGAGGGGCCTTCAGAAGACAAGGACAGCTTTAGCAACATCCATCACGGGCCAGCCAACTCAGGATGTATGCCTCACCTTCTCCCTGCAGACCTGGGGGCCTCGCTCCTCCGTGATGGACGGATCTGCTGTGTGCGAGGTGTCTTTTCTCTGGCTTTGGTTCTTCATTTAACTGTGTCTGCCCTCGTGGATTCACCGCGCTGTCTCCTTGTTCACAGCTTGCTCTCTGCTCCAAGTCCCTCAGCCAATTAAGGATGATTCCGTTCTAATTGACATCAGCCGGGTCTTATTGTGAATGAAGACAGAGAGTGGGACTCTCATTCAGGGAATGATTAGAAAAGACAGGATCGGTCTAGATTTAAAAAGTGTGTGTGGTGTGTGTGTGTGTGTGTGTGTTTAGAGGGGCATAAAAATTAGGATAAAAGAGAAGAAAGAATCCAAGAATATGGACACATTTTTAATTTGGGAAATTGTCTTAGTGATACAAAATAAAGAGGGGGCAGTTTTGAAAACATGTTTTACTATATGAGCATAAATATGATGGTTCATAAAGTATAGATTCCTAGTTCCCCCAATAATGACTAATCTAAATTAGCTAATATAAATATTTGCTTTATGACTTTTTAAGTGAAATTCATTATTGTCAGAATCCCTGAAATTGGCCTAGGTAAGATAGTCCTCCCCTGCCTTTTTAGAAAGTAAGCCTAATTTAGATTACTAATACAAAATGTCTTCCCGTTATGTGTCAACCATACAGTAAATAATTTGGGGGGGCACCAGGGATTGATCCTAAGGGCACATTATCACTGAGTCACATCCCCAGCCATTTTTATATGTTCTTTTTTATTTTGAGACAGGGTCTGCATAAGTTGTTTAGAGCCTCACTAAGTTGCTGAGGCTGGTCTTGAACTTGTGATCCTCCCGCCTTAGCATCCTGAGCCACTGGGATTTCAGGCATGTGCCACCACAAATATTTTTGAACTCTTACTATTCCAGGAGCTGTAAAGAAAAAAGAAGTAAACTAACATTAAATGCATCACAAGCCATTACATGCTACAAAGGCAAGGTCAACAGAGGGCTCCATGGGATTTCGGAGGGTATTTTGGGAACACTGGTCTCAGAACTCCTCTCTGATGGGATGACCACAAAACAGGAGCCAGAAGAAGTAGGGAGGGAGTCAGGTAGCTCTCTATAGAAGAGGGCAGAGGTACTAAGAATGGAAGCATGCTAGGTCCATTAGAAGAAGAACAGGGAAGCTGGCTGTGGGGAGTTGGCCATCTCCACTCCACAGGTGGTTCCAGGGTGGAGTCAAGCTACTGACCAGCCCTGTGACCTTGAAAACACCAACTGTGTGGATTCAGTTTGTCCATTGATAAGAAGAGTACCATGATAGTGTTTCCCTCCAATGTGGCCCTGAGGATGCGTTGAAGTTAGACACGTTAACCAGTCTTCTTACTGACATCCTAATAGGAGCATGGGGCAGGAGGCTCAATGGCAAATCTGGAATGTTCCATGGAGAAAGCAGAGTTGGGGAAGGAAGAGCCACCTCTGGCACAGGCAGGAGCACCACAGTCCCCTGATCCATGGTTTCGGTATCCACAGTTTCCATTAACCACTGTCAACAATAAGAGCAGCAAGTACAGTACAAGAGATTTTGAGAAAGAGTCCATATTCACATAACATTTATTACAGCACATTAATACAATTGTTGTTTCATTCTTAGTCATTATTGTTAATTTCTTACTCTGCCTAACTTAGAAATTAAACTTCATCATAGACATGCATGTCTAGGAAACAATCATAGTGTATTTAGGGTTTGGTATTTTCTATACCTACAGGCTTCCACTGGGGGGTTTGAAAGGCATAACTCACAGGTAACAGAGTCTACTTGCATTTTTTTTTAGAGGAGAAGAGAACCAGGATGTAGAGGTGGGTAGGTACAGGGTTAGATCTGGGGTTAGGAAAAATGCTACTTGTTTTCCTTGTTTGTGGGTGATAGGAACTGAGATCACTTATTGGTGTCCTGTCAGGAAAGATCTTGTGAATAGGAAATGTTGGATAGTAGAAAAGAGGTCAAAGACATTGCAGCTTAAAGACCTGAGTCCCTGAGACATCTACCTCCAAGGCCCAAGTGAAGAAGGCAAACTGTACTTGAAAGGTTGGGTAGTAAGTGGGTAGCTGGTATATTCTGATTATCTGGATATCAACATTACTCCTCTTCATATAGCAAAACACCTAAAAACTAGTTTAAACTTTCTGAAGCCTGCATTTGAGAGGATCTTTACTGTTCGATTTCAGTATATCAAAATGATTACCATCTCTTTCCTACTTATGGCAAATTTTATGACAGTATCTTCTCTTCAAGGTCACCATTCACCAATGGTGACTAGTTTCATCTATACTCCTCTGAACATTGGATACACCAACCCTACTCTCATCAGAATGTCTGGAGACTGACAGACATATGGAGGTTTGGATTAAATCTTGTAGAAACAGATTTTCAGGCAGTGCCCCAGAGCTGATGAATCAGAAACTCTTAATGTGGAGAATGTTAGTTTGTCTTCAAAAGCCCTTCAGGAGACTCAGAGGCATGTTTGGGACTCAGATGAGACAGAAGAATGCATAAAAGGAAAATAAATCAAAGCTATCTCATTTCAGACTACTAAAACACTAACTCTACCAAACACTAATTTAGAAGAAATACATACTACATGCAGGCTTATAATAGAAAACTGAGAAAATTAGAAAAGATTCTAAAGATTCACCCAAAGACTGCCAGGGTTAACCTTTTGTTCTTTTAAGTTGAAAGACTCTGCTGTGCCCTTGCCTCCACCAGGCTTGCAGCTGACACTGGCTACTTTCTCTAGTGAACTCAAGCCCTTAACACTTTGGAATTAACTTGAAGCTTCGAGAAGCATTCATATTTTTGTTTAGCATAATGCACTTTGCTTACAGGAAGATGCACTTGCATTTCTGGAAGATGAGGATCTCTCTGTGGTCAGATACATGTTGTTTACCTGCTTTCTGTGGGCATCCGCAGATTATTTATGCAGTCAAGGAGCGTCTTATAAGTGGCTACTCATTCAAGATGAATTGCTGTCTGTGCTAACTGGAAAAGAATGTTGATTTTGGCACTTTGTTACCTTGCATCTTATAGAGGGGATTTGGTAAAAAAATAAAATAAAATAAATAAAAATAAAAAGCAAAAAGCAGGACTGTTGGTGACTCCCTGAAGCTTTCTGAAACAGGGGTATGAGGGAAGGGAACCCAGAGCCGGGCTAATTAATGCACTGACTGCCAAGTCAGACTCTCCTGAGCCTGGCTGGGAGGTGGGAGGTGGGATGGGTGCCGGTGTGCAAGCATTCATCATATTGGCCATGCCGCTCATTTATTAATTCTTGTCAATGTGTTTCTTTCTTTCGATTCTTCCGTCTCTCAACAGACTTGCTCCACCACTTCTCTCTTCTCTATGTTCTTGTCTTGCAATTTGTCCTTTTCCCTCCCATACAGTTCTTCCCAAACTGCTTCATCTCTTCAACATACAAGATACAGTAAATATCTCTGCACCATCTTTCTTCTTTGCATTAACGAAAAGAGAATTATTTCTCATTCACATTTCCGTTCCTGTTACCTTCTTGTAGGCATAGACTGAATCCTTTTGTGCAGTGGATTTTTCTAAAACCCTTTAAAAATGTTCATATAGAAGTGCACAGTTTTCTTTTATGCTAGTGATTTTTGCCAACTAAGATTTATAAAAATAACCTGAAAAAGAACAGATGAGAAAAGCATCTCTTTTTAAAGACAGGAGAAATCAGTTTTCACAGCTAGGGCTTAAGCAAAACATACATTTTTTTAAAAAATTTGCATTTTTAAATTTAAACCTGCTAACACCCACTCACCTGAAGTAAATATGAGTCAGGAAAGTAAACAGAAAGCAAAAGGAGAGTAATAGAGTGAAAGACAACCTTTGTTGCCACATGTTTACTGTACCATGCAATAACAGGAAAATACACCTCGTACTTTAAGTCCTCTGATAATTACTTAATGTGAACCAAAGGTGCTATGTTTTATCTCAGGTGCTCATTGATTTAGCTTTGCTGACTTCTCTATAATTTTAGAGACTTAAAATCTTTAACTTTTGAGGAAAGGACATTTTAGGTCTAGCAGTTTAATTGCAGTACAATTTTTCAATTCCAATTGTGTCTACAATTAAGAAAGATATTATTTAGACAGGTTGAGCATCCCAAATCCAAACTTATCTGAAACCCAGAACTTTGAGCGCTGACATGATGCTCAAAAAAGCTTTGAATTTCAGAGAATTTTTGGATTTCAGATCTGCAAATATTCCAATGTTCAAAATACCACGGAATCTGAAAATGTTCTGGGTCCACACATTTCAAATAAGTGATGCTCAATGCTTATTTGTTACATATAAAATCAACAATATTTTTTCCAGTAAATTCAAAGGTAAGAAACTACGTTGCATTAGGTGGGTAAAATGCATTTCATTAATTAGGCATCGTATTGTTGTTTTTGCTCCACCCATTCCTGGTCTGCTAAGATCAAGTGCCCTGAAATGAAACACATATCAATCTGATATCAATAAAATTATGCAGACCTTAAGGTCAGGAGAGCGTATGAATTCCTTGTGCAACATGAACACTCTCAGGTGTTCACTTTGGCCCAGTCAGTGTAGCAGGTGGTCTACACTGTTGGTTTCTGTTCTTAATCACCTTGCCCTCTGCTCTCAGATTAGGTCAATCAAGGTCAAAGGCCTCTATGTCCTTGTTCTGGCTTTTGTTTATTTATCAGGGACATGCAGACAATGCAGAGTGACGGGGGTAAGAACAGTCCTCTGTACGTACTGTAATAGTTTAGTCTGTGGTCGTACCAGAAGTACATTTTGTGTCACTGCTTAAATGTCTGAATTATTCTATGTTACCCATCAGGTTATTACAGCTTGGTGCTACTAACATTTTTAAGTCGGTGCTGCAACTTGGTGATAATAACAGAACAACGTGTCACAAGAATGTGCTTGCTATGCCTGAATTTCTCACATAATGTTCATGTTTGTGTATGTGCATTTGTGTGTATTTGTGTGTGTATGTGTGTGCCCATGTGTGTGAGTGGATTGGGGGACAGATATAACATTGGAGACTTGAACCAATTCATAAGGAATTCAAAGGTCTGGCAATAAATCGGGACACTCAGGAGAGCAATTTGGAAGAGGTACTTCAGATTAAGCACTTGGTGCTCAACACAACTGCTTTACTAACTTACAGATCTTTACCTAGTGATTGACTTAGTATTTTTCAAGATGATACCTGTCTGTCAATTCTACCAGTTGACTTTTCAAGTAGCAAATCTTGAAACCACAATCAATTAGGATGGGAGGGAAAATAAATGATCAGTTTCATTTTGTTTTCTCCATTGTCTCCAAACTATTTAATAATTGCTATTTTCTCAGATAATAAGACAATAAACAACTTTTTTTTTAGAAAATTGATTCATAACTTACTTGATCACTAGTAAATACAAGTATGTTTAGGGGTATGTGTGTGTGTGTCTAAGTATGACATAAGTATGACATTATTGTTCATCAATGTAGTCTTTTTCCCATTCTAAAGAAAGTTAAAGATTCAACAAGATTGGAGGGATTAGATACTGTGGTTAACCAATGTAACCAGAGAGAAGTCTAAAATACTAAAACTATTGTAAATGTCTGTGCTTCTTAACTAGATCCTTAAAGAATAGATTGATACAATTGTGGGTGAAATTTCTACATATGTTTACAGGTTATAGGTTGGAAAAATAGAGAAATAAAGAATTGCTCTAGGCATGAAATTCCCATTTCTGATCATATCTGCTGTCTCAGCTGATGAATTTTCCGGTGACGACTGAGATTCCTCATTGATTTGTCTAGATTGTGGGTAGAAGAAATTGAACAACCGAAGATGAAGAGACAAATATATGATAGTGTAGAGGTAGGGGTCTGATTGACATTGGATAAGTAAATCTAAACAGTCACCTAGATTGTAAATGGAGGACTCACTTGGACACACTGTCCAAATCTCAGCTAGATATGCACCATGGACTTGCACTCTACTAAGGTACATAAAATGTCAAGATTTGGGTTGGATGCAAGCCTACATTGGAAATTTATAACTCTCTCCATCAATGCGATGTTACCAAAAAATCCATTTCAAATAGAAATTAAGGAGATCCTAACACTTGACCTCGTGCTGTTAATTTTTTTAACTAAAAATTTAATTTAACTAAAAATTTCATCTAGAGATGAAAATGTATGCTTATCTAATAAAATTTGTAAATGACACAGAGGGACAGCACAGAGCAACATCAAAGACGCAGCAGGGTTCATTTTTAAATGGTAAAATGTAGTCCTAATGTAAGTGGATAAATATTAGGGATAAATAAAGACCAGGGACTTTCTGGTAACAATTTACAAGAAAATAATCCAGAGTTGTTAATACGATAGCTCCAGTAGTTACTTCTGGAATGTTCTGAGTCAAGTCGGAGCAGTTAGGGGAATGGATTTAACCTCCACAGGAGAGGCTTCTCTCTGAGAAGAGAAATGGGAAGGGAGGGAAAGTGAAGTGACATGGCGATGTTGTGATGGATGTGAGAGTGTTAAAGGTGCTCAAACCAGATGCCACCTGCTACCTTATAGGGACAAGGGTGAAATTAATCAAATGACTATAAAATTATATTTAATACTTTGAAAATGAGTTCTTCATTTCTAGATTGTACCAAGAAAGCAATACGAAATGATAGGTGATAATACAGAAGCATCGTTTCAAAATTTGCAACTTTTCAAGTATTTAGATGGCTTATTTCAACTCTGTTTCAATCCCTTGGTTGTGAGTGTGCTATCCTGAATAAATGCAGATGTGTTTATAATATATATGAGATGATAAGCATAGTATATATGATCCTTCTCATCATAACTGCCAAGTCAAAGTGGGGTCCACAGTCGATTTCCTTTGTGGAATTCCTCTTTTACTCTATTTGTTTCTGACTCTCAGGCAGGATTCAGAATTTCACCTTCTCCCTAATGCAGCCATGTTAGACCGTGGGAGGCTGGAGGATGTTACTACTGAGCTAACCTAAGTATCTTTACATGCCTATTTCTGAAGAACTAATCCATAATTTTTATGATAAAGCCATAAAAATAATTATATTCTAAATCAAGTACCAACTGATGAGAAAGCCCATTTCAAAGGATACAAATAAATATAATGGGCCTGCGCACACTTTCTTGTCTCATTTAAAAGCCAAATTAGAAATAAATAAATAACACAAATCAGCTGACGATTCACTTTTTCCTCAACTCAGGATAAGACTAGGGCTGATGCTCGCAGTGCTGCTTCTGAGATCCAAAGGTGATTCTGTAGGCAAGGATTTTCAATGTGGATAAATCCAGCTGAAGAGACTGATGTGTGACCTTTACTTTCCAAATCAAGTGCATGTGTAATCTGCCCAGGGTTAATGCCTGCATCCATACGCAGGAGAGACGTTGACTCCCCTTGGCCCTGGCCCCGGGCCTAAGCGTTTCTGTGAGTGCTGAGCCAACTATCCACAGAGGCTCTGCGGCGGGCAGGCTCCCAGAGCTGCCCTGGACTTCCCAGTAAAAAATGGAATGTGTGAACTTGCTTTTAAAACCCTTTGCTCAGGGTTTGGACAGCGGCGTTTTCAGCAATGTGCTTTTGTTCTCTTTAGAACGATAAAGCTCTCTGCAAATGCTTATCAATTATTGACGGTCTTCATTATATTCTTAGAAATAATGTGACAATAAGCAGTGTTACTAACTTATGACATCCCTTTTCATTACCAATGACTGAATGATTTCCACACATTTTGAACTCCAAATAAGGAGGTGGGGAAAGGGCGTTGAAAAAGGAAAGACAATCCGCACACAGATTTCACCTCACTAACGACTTAATTGGCATCGCCCCTGGGGTGAAATGTCGTAACACCCTACAACCCTTTATGACAGGAAGTGAAAATTCCATATCCAATTGGAGTTACAGGGATAATTTAGGGAGGCAGAATGCAATTATCCAATTAGGAATTTAGCCAGAACAGAAAGGTTAATCCCCCTTAGTCCTTTCAAAAGAGCCCATGGGATCTTTAATGACGACAAAGGGTCAGGACCTACGTTTTACAACTCAAGCCAAAAAATTATTCAGACTTCTCCCTCACTCTCTGAAAAACAGTGAGATTCTAACCCACCAAACTTGAGAAGAGATGGCCAATATCAGAACTTTTCAGAATTTGCAGATTTCCCTCACTCCCGACTCTAGGTTATGAACCCGTGGAGTAGAAGTTGTCTTCGTTTCGAAATCAAGTCAAGTGCTTGGCTAACAATGATTTGGTGGCAAGGGATGCTTTCTCGTACACAAGACAGAGAATGGCATGGAGTTGGATGCTGACTCAGAGGTTTGGAATGCGCCATGGATGTCTGGCTGCTCTCCAGCTTTTGGCTCAGAATCTGCCAACTTGGCAGGCTGGGGAATTTGCTGTGGCAATTTTTCAAAATGCAAAGAATCGGTCCAAGGAGAGATTGTTTCTACATTTTAACTACCAGGACAAGTGACAGGGTCCTTTCTAACAAACAGTCTGGTCTAAGACAGAAGAGTTGTACTCAAAGGAGAACTGATGGCATATTTGCAAAAACCTCTTGTACGAGTAATATACCTTTTGGGCATTCATTGCAAAGGGCTGGCCAAAGAAAATATGAATTGCAGATTTCAGTCTGGGAGGCACAGAACACAGACCTGCCGGATGCCGCAAACAAATGCTACTTCGCAGGTCTTCCCATCAGACATACAGTTATGTCACAGATACTTAGAAGTAAAACAATTTTTCTTTGGATGCCAGCCAGTACAGGATCATTAAGCAGAGATTTTGGATTCTCAAATCTAATATGTGTAGAGAGAAAGAGAAAAACAGTTCTGAGACAGTCAGCAAGTCTAGCCTTTCCATCTTACTTCTTTCAAATTCTTCACCGTTTAATTTTCTTGATAAATTCCAGTTGGCACAAAATTTTTAATGAAACTTATAGTGTCCTTGAATATTGTTTCATTTTCTAAAAATTTCAATTTGCCCAGCATTCTAAGGAAAAGCTTTCTTATAAGGCTTAAGAATAAATTTGTTTTTTAAAAAGAAAGGTAAACAATAGGCAATGCATCAATGAAGAAATTAGAGGATTTGGTTACGTTAGAGTTTGTGAACCTACAGACACTAACACGATCCTACTAATATATAACTCAATCCAGTTAGAGCATAACTACTTACATATTACATTAAAATGAATGCTAAATTAGTATTAGAAAGTGCACCAAATTCTGTCCTTATCAGAAGGTTTACACTTAAACATTTTAGCAGCACAAAATAAAATGCATGCAACTTTTGTACTTATTACAGATATTATTGTTGATTTTAGTTTTTTATTACATTTTTCAAAAAGACAAACATTTTGTTTGTGAGAATTTGATTACACCTAAATAATACTTTCTCTAGGAAACAAAATAAAAAGATTCTGCACACTAAGAAGGGAAATTTCAGCTCTTTGCACAGTGTTGTATTTTGCATAAACTTGCACTGAAAATAAAATATGAAATTATTAATTGAATGATAGACAATAAATAAGTAAACTGAGACACCCAGTAGAATTAAAATTTCCCTTACAGTTTTTTTGTTTCCTTAAAAAATGTTTAATTTTAAGACCTAACAATATCTGAGGAGATAAACATGTGAAATTCATATTTGTATGACACTCAATTTATACACTTCTTGATTCTGTAGGTAAATATTTTAAAAAAATAGATCATGGCATTATCTACTCCATTGTGGAAGTTGACTATTTAAATCATATTAGGATTTCAGGACAGTGCTTACTATCTTTTAAATTTTGGTGGATGAGAGTTGGGAAAGATATCTTTCTAAAACTAAGATATCTGAGATGTTCAGGATAGATGTTTTAAAATATAGGCTTAATTTTTATGTCGGGTATGGTGAAGGCAACAGATAGAGGCAATTAACATTGAAAATAAAGTTCACTACACAGGTCTCAAGATGAGAAGACAGGACAGGCCATGCAGATCACATGGGAAAGCTTCAGGTCAGTCAGAAGCCTGAGGTTGGGAAGGCTAGATGTGGACAAGAGCTTCATTTTGGTTTCTGTACAAAGGAATGGACAAAGCAAGGTGAGCAGTCTCAGAATATTCTAGTTAAATAATTTCAGCGGGCTCTGGGAAATAAAGGTGTCCCCTTAGCTCAGGTCCTGCGGTAGTTAGGACAGGGAAACAGGGACCCAAAGTCAGTTCCAGGGAAACAGGGACCCAAAGTCAGCTCCATTTTGATCTGTTTGAATTTGAAAGGGACACTGGTAGGTGAGCCATCCATTCTATCAGGTGACTAGCCTGCAAAAGACAGTATCTCCAGGGCCAGTAAGGTTCCAGACCTTTAAGCATCAGAATGACTGAACTTTTCAAAAGCATGACTAATTCAATAAGCTTTTTATTCTGTTCTTAAGTCAATATGACAATCAAAAGCTTTTCCAAATAGCCCAACATAAGCGTTTTCTTTAATGTAAATGCACTTTCGTTAATTTCACCACAACCATAAATAATTGTTTAACATCGGCCTGTATAATGAACTCACTTCTGCATCAGACCCTCTTTCCTGGACTGAACACTACCATTTTCTTTGGTGCCAGACAGATCCAAAATCAACTCCCCCATCTTGTCCACTTTCAACTGGGCATCATGCATAGCTCACCTCTCTAAGCCTCACTTTTCTGTGTTTTAAAAGATTCTTTAATCTCTTAATTTGAGGATTAAATGCGAAAATAAATTGAAAATGCCTCTATCGTTCCCAAAGCTCACAAACTGCTCAATCAATGGAAACGTTCACTCTAATTATGCTTTACAAATTGATAAATTGGAGCCAATAAGATACTTTTAGCTCACAAGGATATTTTAGCTTATTTCTGTCCATTGCTTTATCTTTCCCTAGAGTCACACTAACCCATTTTAGAGGAAGACCTTACTGTATCTATCCCACATTGAGGGCTCCAGCTTCCTCGTAGCATACCTTAACTGCTGGAATACCTCTGTTAACCATCAGATAGTGGACCTTCACAGGAAACGAAGGCCTGGAATCCCTGGGAGGATGCAATGGGAGTTGATAGCAAGGGGACATTATCAACTTGCAGAAAATAGACCAAGAGACTTTAGAAACTCACAACCACCATGTAAGACCGTGCTAGGACAGTGAGCCCAGTTGCTCAGTCACTCCAGGGCTGCAAAGTTCAGGTCAAGGCATGGAGGCTCAGTGAGTACCAACTCCTCAGTCCTCAGTTGTCAAATGGGGCTCATCTCACTTGCCTCTTAGAAATAAAACACAGTGGAGTCTATGGTAGAGAGAAGTGTTTCACACTGGGGTGGGCTGTTACTGTGGATATCAAGTCAGTTTGTTTCATTTTCATGAAGAAGTAAATTATACAGAAAGGTATATGAAGTTCTATGCATTTGAGATTATGATCTATTCTCCATGCCTTTAATAGTGTTGTTCTTCTTAAGTCTACCGCCTTTTACAAAAAGGTTTGCTTTTGTGTAGTCATTTTCCCTTTGTCAAGACCTTTTTGGGTTTATTTCTACTTTCTGGGTACTTGAACCATGTCACCGTATGACTGGCCCATGCCTGTCCCATCAGTCCTTGGCAAAGCATCTCAGATGGTATCAGAATTGAAGCCTAAGAGTTTAGATGACTCCCAATCAATTCATATCTCTTTACAAAGCCTCAGAGGCATGGCATCAAGTCTAGTTCAAGGATAAAGCAAGCCTTCTATCTACTCAATGAACTAAATAATGTTAGTTGATGTATTTGTGAAACTCCCTTGTTAGTATCATTTATAAACTTTCTTCTTACACATAAGCATTCTTCACGTCATTATTCTTCACTGTCACATGAATGTTGAAAAGCATAACTTTATTTAAAAAAATTGAAAGGTAAAGTGTTAAGTGGATTTCAATTTTGCTTCTTTGAGGAATGGAAGTTTCAATTAAGGAGAGACAATCACGACTTTTAGGATTGTGATATGTGGAAGACCTTATACTTCACTCTTCCATACAGAGTTACAGCAGTCTGTTTTTGGATAGGTTTCTCTACAATCCACACTTTCCCCAGTCCTGCACTGACCTATGTCTGATTTTGGCATTTATCAAAACTCATGTCAGTTTCCTGCTGTGTGAAATTTTTCCTCCTCTCATAGAAGGAAGGGATCTAGCTTTAATTGTGTCTTTTACCTTTCTCTGAGAACATCACCTTCACAAAATCATTAATTCATTTTTCTGCAAGTCTCAAACTCTATAATACTAGGTAGTAGGACCTTCTGTATTTAGAAACACTTATTTGTTTGTTTGTTTGTTTTTCTTCTGGCATTGTTGTCCAATTTGTCTGATAACAGAGTGCATCCATTCAAACTTCTTATTTGGGAAGGTAAAATAAAATACGCTAAATTGATCATGTCATTCATAGATTTGTTTTTTCAACCTAACTCTGAAGAACTTAATGTCAAGTGATGGGTATTTCTTCAAATTCTCTTGACCCTAAACAATTTTCATTTTCTGAAGATTTGACTACGAGTCTACCCACAAGAATTTTTATAGTTTAACACACACAAACTTGAACACTGCCTCTTACACAGTTGAAGTGACCGAGTGCCATGGCATAGTCTGCTCTCCGCAGCACCCCAAAAGTTCACTAAAAAGAATGAATGAATTTAAGCTTTCTGTGTTTATGGCTAAATGTGCCTTAAGTTTCTAAGTATGTCAAATAAATTCACTGGTGTAAATGATATAGAGCTACAAGGAAGAATGGATGTTGGTCTCACACTCCTGGCAGTGCCCCTTCCTAAATATTTGATGGAATTCACCACTGAAGCCATCTGCATACGTCTATCTCTTCGTTAGCAGAGGCTTAACAGTGGATTCAAATTCTTTTGTGACTATTAGGTTGTTATGGTTTGGATGTGAGGTATCCCCCAAAAGCTCACATGTGAGACAATGCAGGAAGGTTCAGGGGAGAAATGATTGGGTTGTGAGAGTCTTAACCCAGTCACTGAATTAATTCCTGATGGAATTAACTGAAGTGGTGGGGGGGTGTGGCTGGAGGAGGGATTGGGGCTGGACTATGGGGTACATATTTTGTATTTGGAGGGTGGAGTCTCTCTCTCTCTCTCTGCTTCCTGATCGCCGTGATGTAAGATGCTTCCCTCCACCACTCTCTCCTGCCATGATGTTCTGCCTCACCTTGAGTCCCCAGGAATGGAGCAGCCTGCTATGGACTAAGACCTCTGAAACTGTGATCCTTCAAATAAACTCTTCCTCCTCTACAGTTGTGCTGGTTGGATCAGTTAGTCATAGCAGCAAAAAAGCTGACTAAAATATAGGGTTACTGCAATTTTTCCTTTCCTCATGTCAGTTTTGAGAAGTTGGTTTTACGATTCTTAGATAAATGTTCAAATTTAGTGCTATAAAGTTATATAAATAACACAGAAATCTTTTCACATCTGTGAGATTATTGGGATGCTCTTATGTTATTGCTGCAATTACTTGTTTTTGTTTTCTCTTTTTTCTTGCTGGGAGCTTATACATTTTGACTCTGTTGAATCTCTGTAAGACATTATAATTTAATCAAATTCTCCTGTAATGATTATTTTTTTATTTTACTCTTTTTCTTAATGTGATAAACTGGGGCTTTATTCTGCAATGTGGAGGGATATCGCTTTGCCCACTGACCCCCCAAACATTTAAATTGTAATTAATCTAGGGACTCCAGAAATCTATTTTATTCTTTGTGAGTTTACTCTCCTATTCTTAACCTAAGTTTTCAGGATGGACATCTTCAGGCTTATCCTTTATAACATATTCATTTATAAAAATAGACTAGCATATGAATATAATACTCATAAAAATACTTATGTTTATTATATATTTAATTAATAAGTATTATAGTAACATTCATATAGTTTAAGTAAATTCATAATAAACTGCTTCACAAATTTATACCTTTCTGTTATTTAATTCTAAGTATCTTATAATATTGATATTAAATAGTATTCTTTTGGTATTCTTTCACTTTTCCTTATTTTCCAATACATAATATCCTAATTCTTTTTGTATCAATATTCTGTTTGTTTTTTAATGTTCAGAGACTAGAATCTGTGCAATTTTCATCTCTGCAATTCATTTAGCTTTGCATTGTGGCCCAGCAAATGATCAGTCTCAAAAATATACTATGATTTTGGCAATTTGGAGACAATTCTATGTATGCTAACTGGGCCATATTTTGTAATCATAGTGTTGAATCGAGATTGACTTTTTCTCTCTTCTCTTTCTCAATTCTTTGTAGGTGTGTTAAAAAAATCCCTCATATGGTTGTACTTTACTTTGTTTTATATTTGTGAAGTTTGGCTTTATGCATTTTGAGGCTGGGCTATTCAGAAATCAGCAGATTTTGAATTCTTCCTTTTCTAATGGATTGAAACCTTCTTGCGATTGAGCACCCCCTTCATCTTTTGCATTGCTGACAGTTTAACTGGAGTGGGTGTAGCTATGCTGGCTTTCCTTCAGTGACTGGGTCTTACAAATTTGCCACCAACTGTCCACTGTTCCCCAGGCCTTAGGGGTATCTCTAAAATTTACACGAATCAGATTAGGTGACTCTCTTTATCCTCTTTCTTTTAGAAGTCCAATCTACCACACTTTGTGGATACTTTTTTTTTTTCCTATTGAAATCTTCAGTTTTTTGTTCTCTAAATGGAATCATCGATGCATTTGAGATGTCATTGCCATCTTTGTGTGACTTCTATTCTCCCCTCCTTCCAAGTCTTTTTAATAGTCTTGTATTTTTTCCAATTGCTGAAGATATTTTATTATTATTTCACATCTTTTTCATTAGTTTGTGGTACTCTTAGTAATAACAAATAATATCTTTTAGTTGGTAGTCTCCCAAGAACTTGCTTATGATGTACACTATTTCTTATTAAAAGTCACATTAAAAAAAGTCTATCATAAATTAGTAGTGTTCCCACTTTTGCATAAAGCATCTTTAAACATTTTCATTTTATTATTATTATTACTATTATTATTATTATTGTTACTATTATTTTATTTATTTACTTTTTGGTCCCAGGTATTAAACCCAGGGTATAATTGGTATAATTGGTATTAACCACTGAGCCACATCCCCAGCACTTTCTTTTCACTTAATAAAGATGGTGGAATGAGACAGACATCATTACCCTATGTCCATGTATGATTGCATGAATGGTATGAATCTATATCATGTACAACCATAGAAATGAAAAGTACTCCATTTGTGTGCAATGAATCAAAATGCAGTCTGCAAAGATAAAATTTAAAAAAAAAAAGAATTCAACCTTGGAATTTATTTTCCTACAGCATAGGAAAGGTGTCAATTCATCACCATGGCACCTGATATTCTTATTGGTGCTCTGCTGAAGGGAATATCTCCTGCTTCTCTTGCTGTGCTTAAATTTTTTCTTTATCTTCAATTTTTATCAAGATTAGCTTATATGTCTGGGGATCCCTTTACAGTTGCTTTCTTTATAAATCTTTATGAATCCCAATCTTGAGGATTTCATCATTTCTGGAAATTTCTTAGCCATTCTAGTTTCAAATATTTGTCTTGCCTCATTTTCATCTTTCTCTGGAATTCAAACTATACATATGTAAGATCTGTTGATCATATCACAATATGCCTATTACGTACTCCTAAAAATTCTCCTTTCATTATTTGTTCCTGTATGTTATTTTCTGACCTATCTACACCTTCTTCCCTAGGAACTAAGTTCATCATTGTAGGTATTGCATTTTTAGTTCTAGAATTTCAATTTATCCTTTCTGTAATTTTTGGTACGATTTGTTTTGAAATTTTCTTTTTTTTACATGTTAGTTTTAGTTGTCTTAAGGTTCTGACCTCATTTCATATTTCTGATCTGTGTCTGGTTTCAATGCTTGTTTTTTTTTCTCAGATTTAAGTCATGTCTTTTCCTATTTATGGTGGTTTTTGTTGTTGTTTTGTTTTTATTGAGAACTGGACATTCCCTTATGATCATCACAGAACTGATTTGAATACTTGGTCAGTTCTATCTTTCACAGAAAGCAATTGACTTTTGCTTATGAGAAACATTGATGTTAGAGTCCTTCATAGTCTCGGATCATTGTAATCCACTTTGGGACTGAGATGACTGCAACCAGACTTCCCTCACCATATGCACTGGTCTCTTTCTGGGTCAGCCTTATTCCTTGGAACAGTGCTTTGGAGTTTCACTCGAAACAATTACAGAATCACCACACACCGCCAAGCACTGATTTCCATTTCCCCCTCAGCTTGGTCAGGTTGTTTAATGGTCTCCTCAGTCTTTTCAGTCACCTCCTTAAATACTGGCAATGGTCCTGAGTGCAAAGGTAGGCCCAGCCCCAGTGCAGCACTTGACTCTCTTAGCTGCCTTCATGTCTTGGAGTTTAGTCCTGCATATCCTCATAACTTTGATGTTTCCTCTTTGAGTCTATTTTTTTGTTTGTTTGTTTTTTAATTACTCAACTTTCTCACTCCCTTTCAGCAACAGGTATGGTCTGAATCCATTTAGTTTTCCATTCCTCTAGGCAGAATTTGAGGTCTTACATTTTAGGTTCTCACATCTAGAAAAGCATTCTTCTATCTCAATTTGACCAATGTCTCCTGTGTAGGAGCTGATTGCCTCTTTCTCTCCCCAGGGTGACCTGGGCATATAACTCATTCCTTTTAATTTTATTTCCTATAAAAATAATAAAGAAATATAATAGAAAAATGTCCATCAGACATTTTTGCATAGAAACACCTTGTTGAATGAAATTTGGAGTGTGGATGGAATTGATACCATGTTAGCACACAGAAACCAACTTAAAATATATTTATATATCTCTGTCCCTAAAGTTCTTTTAACCTCATCAGTATCAAAGCATTTTTTTCTAGCCCAAAGTTCTCCTCATACCTCCTCACTCCCTGTCCAGGGTCTTTTCTATTATAACATAACATACACTGCAGATACCCACTTTTCTTCACTTTGCAGCATGATAAGACCGTGAAGAAGGAATTCCCAGCCCTTTCCAGAGGGACGACATCTTGACAGAGTCACATGACTAAACTGAAGGAAGCTGTAATAGGACTCTTGACAATTTCTTCTAAATATTCATGAAGTAAATTGTCAAATGGCTAAATTTCAGTAATAAATTGAAGATAAAATATTGAACACGGAAAATCCATGATATCAGTGTAAAGCAAGAGAATAATAAGCTTTATTGAATTCTCATTCAATAAAGGCTTTCTGTTAGATCCTTTACATAATTATCATATTTAATCTTTACTACCATCTTCATAACCCTACACCAGAATACAGGAATAGAAAATGTCCTCAGGACTGAGTTAAACAAGCACATTAAGCAAAGTTCCAGATGTAATGCGGATGGGATATTGGAGCAATTGGCTTTCTGGGTTAGACTTATTCCTAATTAAGGTATGTGGATACTGATGATTTACCTTTCCTCCCTAATTCCTACTTATGTTCTTTTCTTCTGATCACTGAGGCTTATTTCCCAGGTTCCCTTGAAAGTTGGTTTCTATATACATTTAGTAAATCGGAGAAACTAGCACAACATCAGAAGCATGGGAGAAAGAAAAGCCTTTCTCATCTCTGTTTCTTTCTTTGCTTCTGTAGAAGGACATGGTAGAGGGAGCCTGCTCAGGACATTGGGATTGGGAAGCATAGAGAAGGAGAAGGGTCCACAGGGAAGATGCACCCTTCCAAGGCAGTCCCCCAGTGACCCACTTCCTCCAGCCATGCCCACCTCCTACCATTCCCCCCAGTTAGTCCATTCAAACTAGGATGTGCTTCTAGGTCACCGGTCTCACAATCCAATCATTTCACCTCTGAACTTTCCTGCATTAACATAGGAAATTTGGAGGACACTTCATATCCAAACCATAACAAGACTGGACTTAACGGTTTATTTCTAGACCACAAAAGTCCAAATGCCATTCCTCTTCTTGTATAATAACAATGCCTTTACTCTCCTAAATATAAATAATGAATACAAATAGCCTATGCCCAGGAAAGTGATACAAAGATCAGTATTTTCTCAGAAATAACTTAAAAGATTCTTCCACATCTCCATAAATCTTATTCAGGCTTCCTACCAACTTAGTGGTTTTCAGTTTCACATTATATTAACGTAAATATTGAGGCTAATAGATGCAAACAACCTCAATGCCTACCTCCATTAAAACACCATACCTCTTGATGTATTCTTTATTCCAGGCCCATAATTTCACTTGTATCTGGATCCTTTTCCCCACACAACCATTTTGGAAAGTTTGCTTAATTAGCTCTTCTGAGTTCTCTCCTCATCTACTTTTATTCTTCAGAGTATTAAAATATAAACATTACAGAAAGAACTGTCCCTCCATGGGGTACATATGCTAATCCTTGGTACCTGTGAATAAGTACCTGATATGGCAAAAGAGATTTTACAGTGTAAAACAGAGAGGAGAATTATCCTGCATTAATCAGGTGGATCAAATCTAATCATATGAGCTCTTTATTTTTAAAATTTAAAAATTAAAAAATTGATTAACATGTATTAGTTCGATATATCAATGGAATTCAGTTTGATATTTCAGCACATGCATATACAGTGTCCTCTAATCCAATGATAAAATTAGGGTAATCTCTTTGTCATTTCTTTGTTTGGAGCCTTTGAGGTCCTCTCTTCTAGATGTTCATACAATGGATTGGACATTATTTTAAAGTGCAGTCACTACTGTGCTGCAGAAACCAGAACTTATTTCTTCCACATGTGATTTCGTACCTTTTGTCCAGTCTTGTTTCTGAAAGGAGGAAATAAAGGCATAAAGGGAAACTCAGAGAGATTTGAAGCTTAAGGAAGACTCGATGAAACTTTTCTGATTTGCAGATGAAAGGCACAAAGTGATGAGCAATGCAGATATGTTCAAGGAGCTGAGCAATGCTCAACAGTCAGCCAGCATGAAATAGGAAGGTGAGCCCTAGAGCCAACAGCTGTGAACACTGCCAAAACCTGCAGGAGTTTGCACGGGGATTCTTCCTCAGAGCTGGAGAAACCAATGCGTCCAGACAACCCTATGGCATTGGCATGGTAAGACCCTGAGCAAAAAATGTGCTGGGCTCAACTGTGCTGTGACTCACAGCACCCTAGGGGTATGTGTTTAGCCACTGCATTTGAGGTAATCTGTTATGACAACAGCAAGCAACTAATAGACTAGACATGTAAAAAAAGTTACAACCTGAGATAAAAACCTCTCTGCACTGACACTGTCTAGATACCATCTTGTTTTTATCTTTCTCAATTGGCCAATATTCTTGTAAGAAAATCTTCTGTCTCACAATTCCCTCGTTGTATCAATCAGCAAGTGCTGTAATGATGGAAGGAACAAGAATGGGGGTGTTTGAGCACAGAGATTTCCCTTTTCGAAGTTCTGGAGGCTGGAAAGCCAAGATCAGGTTGTTAGGAGGTTTGGTTTCTCCTGGAGCCTCTGGGCTTGCAGAGGGCCAGCTTCCCCCTGGGTCCTCACTTGGGTTTCTTCTGGGTTTGCATAGCCCCACTTTTATTGGATTAGGGTCCCGCCTTTAGGACTTCACTTAACCTTATTCACTTCTGAAAAGGCCTGTTTGCCAATAAAGTCACATAGGGATGTGGTATTTTAGCCCATTCTGTGCTACTGCAATAGAACACCTAAGACTAGACAATTTATAAAGAACAGAGATTTATTTGCTCACATTGCTAGAAACTGAGACATCTAAGAGCACGATGCTAGCATCTTGGAAGGGTTTTTATGCTACATCATCCTATGACTGAAGGGCAAGGAAAAGCAGGACAAAAGCAAGAAAGGGCTAAACTCATTTGTGTAACAAATCCACTTCCAGGCTACCTGACACACTGCCTGATAAAAAGCATCAATCCATCCATGAGGGCAGAATCCTCCTGACAAAATTACCTCTTAATAGGCTCCACCTCCCAACACTGTCCTATTGGGGGTTCAGTTTCCGACACATGGGCTTTGTGGGGGGACCCATTCCTGCTGTACCATTGGGGTGCACAATTCAGTCCACACCATATGACTTCCCTCCTCATTATTGCAGCTGGCATCTGCTCCTTGTAGCTGGTTGGAGCAGGCCATCAGTGACCTCTCGGTGACTTTGCCTCCACCTCTTCAAGTTCAAAGGAACTTCTCTTCATTCTGCTGTCAGCTCTCTGCCCCAAGAACCCTTGACACCAGATGATTTTTAACTTGTAAATCCTCAATGAAAAGCCTCTTCCATTTGGTCTTTCTATTGAATAAAAATAGTATTAAATCACAGGCATACTATTTATTTACAGCATATCATCCTTTAAATAATAAAAAAATACTTCATATTGAGCAAGAATTTCCAATTTACCTCTTATTCGTCTTTTAAGTATTCCTTTACATTGTAAATATTTTAAACGAATTTCAATGCAGGAGAATAATTTTGATTTCTTATAAAATTTGATTTAAAAAGATCTACCTAAGTTGACCAACTAGATGAATTCAATTGGAAATTTATTTTTATATGAGGGAAGAAAAAAATCTTCATAGAAAACAGTTTGAGCAATACATTAAAAAGTGTAGAGCTTGGTAAACTCTAACATGAAAACTCAAGGGAATAAGAAGTAAGTGTGTTATAGCCCAGAGTGGTAGATGTTCAGAATATGAGAGTCCCTGTAAGTGCTTTCGTTTTCCCCAGAGATGACTCATAAGCTAGTGCAGAATGATCAGAGAGAATGCTAGCAGTAGAGTTATAAATTAATAAACGGGCATCAAATTATGATAAACTGGCTGTCATTGGCAAAAAAAAAAAAAAAAAAAAATGGGTGGAGGAGTTGGGAGGGATTACATTCCCAAACATGTGGCCACATGTTCTTCCACATATGTGTGGCCACACTAAAGTGAAAAACCCGAGGATACAGTCAGGCCTCTTATCTGAAAAAATTATCCATAGGTTTTTAATTTCTTTTCCATTTTAAAGCTAATGCTTGAAGATACCAGGTTTAGTTCCAGTGTTTATTCCTCATCACTTTATGATAATAATCTAGCAGTATTGTTGGGAATCTATTCTTCCTGGTGTTCATACCCCTGCTCCCACCCATTATGAGTCCCTTGCTCAGCTGAGGAACAGTCACAGGAGGGACACCCAACCTCCCTGGCCTCCCTAGGTCATTGGAAGGGAAAGGTAAGGTAAGCCAGGTAATCGCCCCCTCATCCGTCCTTCAGGACTATGCTGTGTTGATCCTGGTGTTTTTATCAGCTTGGATTTTCTGGAGGAAAGATTTCTGAGGGTAAGAGAGGAAACAGGATGAAACTCTTCTTATTTCCTTTCAAGTTACCAAGATACTCCTGGGGGCAGGAACTGCCGGTGGTGGTGGAGAAAATGAGCTCCAGGCAACGGAGGTTACCACAGACCTCCACAGTCCCTGAAAGGGATTTGAGGTCACAGGCCAACGTCTCCACATTTGCTGCTGTATTAATGAGGTGAGTAGTTAGAGAAAGATGGCTTCCTTTCAACTGAATGCACAGGGGAAAAGAATGTCCCAGGTTGACACTTAATGACCTCATAGATTTTTTATAAAGAAGGATAGGCACACTAAGTTCATCTGTGTACAAACAAAAAGAGTAAACTGAATCTATGAGAAATATAATCACTTCTCTAATTAAAGAAACATATTTTCACAATCAACTCAATCAAATGCTGGTTCACTAGCTTATTCACGCTGTTCTCTCTCTGTCTCCTTGTATCAAATAGTATTATAGCACGTGTAAAAATATGAGACCATTTTCTTTTTCTTTCTTTCTGTTTTTTTTTTTTTTTTTTGTACTGGGGACTGAACGCAGAGGCACTCAACCACTGAACCACACTCCCCAGCCCCTTTTATTTTTTTAAATTATTTTTTTCATGTTGAGACTCATTTTCAGGGTCTCACTAAGTTGCTTAGGGTCTTGCTAAGTTGCTGAAGCAGGCTTCGAAGTTGCAATCCTCCTTCCTCAGCCACCTGAGTCACTGGAACCACAGGCATGCACCATGGTGCCCAGTTGAGACATTTTTCAAATATACAGATTACAATGGAAGGTCTCTTCAGCACATCCAAGCCTCTTTTGTGAAGCATACAAAATGTCCAGTGACCAACAGCAGAAAGATATATGCTTTGGTATTTCAAAGTTCTGTGGTTTCATTTATACTATTGAACTTATACCTAACTGAACACAGAAGGAACTTAACTTGTGAGTCTTCTGGAAATGAAATTTCTTATCTGATATTTTCCTTTTGCAATTAGTCTTATCCCTAGTTTTTTTCAAAAAGTGAGCCTTGAATTACTGGCTGCTAAATATATTTGTTCATGGAAGAATCTGAGGCTTCATTCCACTCTGAAGTCTGATGCAAAGTGGAATGAGGTCTCATCCATGCTCCTGGCATCAAAGCCTGCTCTGTAGACCTCTGGCTGGTGCCAAGGCAGGCTGAGTATGCACAGAAGCTCAGGGTTGGTTCTGAGCTCCCTGGAACCTCTGCAGCGACTGTGGAAAGGATAACACCCACTGTTACCCTCCATTCCTCTGATGGAGACAGGAAGTCTGGTCTTTCTTCTTGAAATGTTCAGTTGACCACACTGCTTTGTAATGTCTGTTGCCTATAAGAACTGGGGAAATAATCTCACACACACACACACACACACACACACACACACACTCACTCACACACTCACTCACACAGATGCACAATAGATATAAGGACTGTTTCATCCAAGAAAGAAATGTGGCTTCTACTTAGGATAATCTTTCGCTAACAGGTGTGTGAATGAATACATTAGAGATGGAGGGGAAGAACATAGGTGTGCAACTGTCCTTTTCTCTTTGCTGACTCTGCAGAACATTTCCATCTGAGATGGCGTAGAATGCAGAACTTTTTATTGGCAGATTTGCAATGGCATTGGATGGGCTAAGATGAGTATGTGGCATGGTCAGAATTTTCTTATAAATAGTTTTATTTTTGGTGAAGAAACAGAATGAGACATTAGAAATATTTTAGTGCCAACACTGGCCAAATTCAATATCCAGAATAAAGACAATCCTTCTACTACAGTCTATAGCCCCTCTGTAGGAGCATCTATTTTGCAGGCAATACTCTTAACTAGGAAGCTAGAAAACAACTGCATTCTTGCAGTCTGATGTAGCCAATGGGTAGGTATTACAAACCAAAATGATGTTTATTCAGGATCATCTCTGGGAATGATTAAGTAGAAATCTAAAAATGCAAATATTGTTTTATTCTAGGATAAAATCTAGGAAAAATGTAAATAACCACAAAAGATGATTTCTCTCCTGCATATATATATTTTTAAGGGAGAATCAATTTGTGCACATAGCTTTCAAAGTTTGCCCTCAGTCTTTTATTCTAGGCAAATGCTATTCTGAATCTGGGTACAAAGAAGAAGGACCCTTGAGACGTGGCGATGGTTTTATGGAGTCCACCTCTAGCCCCCCACTCCTAACATTTAGATGTGCTCACACCAGGACAGTTGGGAAAGCAAGCCCACATAGCTGAAGAAGTAAATGTTTTAGGAGTGGAAATGGAGGCATATCGATCCTTTCTGGAGTCCCGGGGGGACCAGTAACTCATTCACTAACTCTGAAAGTTTCAACCAGTTCGAAAAGCTTCTGCAAAAAGAGTTGCCAAGCACAGAGCATTTCAGGCTGTACAGTACGTGCTGTGAGATTGGGTACCCCAATCACACACTGACCTGGGAACCAAGCAGCCAGGCAACGGTTAAAGCTTTCAGGGAGGCAGGTCATGGCCAGGCTGCAAAGCTGCCACGATGCGGTCCCGCTGCATAGATATGGGTAGGTTCACAGTAAAGTATCCCTATATGAAGCAACCTGAAGGGCCAATCCATCACCTCCAGCTGCTGTGTGCTGGGCAGGACAGGTGGGGGGTGCGAAGGATTCCATCAGCTCCGCACTTTGTGCTCTGCACAGCTTATATCCCTCTCCAGGCTGAATTTATGACCTTTCTGTCAACTGCTTCTTTAATGCATAAGGCTAAATACCAGGGGCATGATTCAGATACTCAAGCACTCCAATACCCACTACTACCATGGCCATGCAGGGATTCACTGACAGTAGGCATGGGATGTTATGATTTACAGTCTAGCAGACCAGGTGGTAAGTAACCTCACTGAGCAGCTGGATTGCTTCCTGCCATCCTTTCCTCTTCTAGGAAAAAGGAAGGTATGATGTGTCAGATCCCAAAAGCAGCATGGCAGAAGATAAGCAGTATTTTTTTTTTTAAATGAATGAGTTTTCCTTTTCCATTTTTATAGGAATTTCTTGTTAACCAAATCTTAGTCTATGACATAAAAGATACAGTTGCAGAATTTTCTCTGAATCATTGTGTAATCAGGAATGTTAAAAGATTTACTATTAATGAAATATAATATGTAAAATTTCCCAAACCTGACAGCCGTGGAGAAAATAATGTCCGGGACTGAGATGTAATTCAGTGACAGAATGTGTGTCTAGCGTATACAAGGCCCTAGGTTTGATCCCCAGGACCTCTCCACACCCCACAAAAGAAAAAGAGAAAATAGGGTTTAAAAGAACAGGTCTATATCGCAGTAGTCCCTTCTCTCCACTGCAGGAAGAGGGACTGGGTCTCATTCACATTCCTCCTGAGATTTGGAGGAGACTGGGGTGGGGCTAGAACATCTCACATGTAGGCCTGGATTATTCTTTGATCTTTCAAACTCTAGCCTTCCGTGGACATCTACTGCCAGAAGTCTCTGTAGAAGGTACTTCTCATTATTGAGCTGCTGACACCCATTGGGTGCCCCCATAGAGGATCCTGCATTAGGAAAATTCCAAGAGTCCTATAGGTTCCTGTCTTTTTTGCTGGGATCTCAGTAGCAGGGCAAGAAGCAACTTCTCCCCTACATGAAGGCCTTCTCCCTGGGCACCAAGGCGGAGGTGTTGCTAAGTAGTTGCTTAACAGATTCTCTTGTGAAAACACTTTAAACTTCTGTTTGCCCCTCCCTCTAAGAATTCAGACCCAAGTCCATGGGAGTGGCCAGAAGACTAGCACGTACCTTATGGAGGTGCTGGATGACCATTTTATTGTCATCCCAAACTTCTTTGTGTCTCTTCCTTCAAGTTCTCCCTTAGTGGGAAAAATGCTAAACCCAGTGAAGCATTGTAAAGACAGAGAATCCCAAAGGATGAATCCCATACATACTCAATATCCAGTTAAACCTCAAGATCACAACTGCATCTATACATTTATTTTTATAAATGACATGAAATTTCTATCAGATGCCATATTTCAAAAGGTATGATCCATTAAAAGAAGTATTTCATGATCCAACAAAGTTAGAATCTGCTGCATTATAAATGGCATATTTGGACAGAGAGCACAGAGCATTGCTGCATGAAGAAATTCATTTGACTTTGCTTAAGCCTGCTTGTTAAAACTGTCCTTCCTCTTTCCCCCCCTTTTTTTTTTTCTCTCTTTTTTTGCAAGGTCTAGTTCTCGAGGGACTAGTATTGCACAGCATAGAATTTTGCAAACAGTCCCTTATGAATACTCTACACCAATTTTTTAAACAAAGACTTCTGGGCATTAGAGAAAAGCCCAGTTAAGCCTTTAAGGTTATTCACTCTGTTTCTTACTAAATTAGCATCAGACCAGTTTTCACGATAGCAAGTGGCGTGAGGTAAGGGATGCAAGAACAGCCAGGGACTGGAGTGAATGTTTCTTGCAGGTGTGGTCCACAGCCAAAGAGAGCAGACCCTTGCAAGGATGTCCCTACCCAGATGGCAGTGCATGGAGGGCTAACGTCACAAGATCCTGCTATTGTCAAGGCAAGAGACCAATTTTTAGTCTGATCTTTAAGTGTTGGCAATTAAATTTGAATTTTTTAAATAGTGAAGACATCTTATATGCAGGACAGCATCCCCTCACCAAAGTAAGTTAGCTGATTAGTTAATGAAATGAACTTCTTAAAGAGACATGCAGGGTTCAATCCAACCTATGAGTTACCAATTGCAGTCTGGGTTCATGGTTGGGAATCCAGAAGAATAATAGAAGAAAAAAAGAATGAAGCTGCATTCTTACCTACTGCCTGCTTTTGATTGTGGCATGTGGCCTGCTTATGGAAGTAAAAGACATAGTGCTTGTCAGCATAGTGCTTGTCACACACATGCATTTAGGATTTAGTTCCAGCGAATGGTGGGACTAGGAGAAAAGTGTTCACAGGCCCTTTGACGTCCGATGTTTGGTTTTCAACTGTTAAAGTCAAATGATCAATGCTTTAGGCTATGCTTCCTCTGGGGGTGGTAAAGATGAATTTTGTTGGGACTATAATTAAAAAGAGCTCAGTGATAAACTTAGCAATTGTGTTATGATTTTGAAAGGCTGAACCGTAATGCGTGATCATCCAGGATGAATTGGGTATTATTTTAGAGATGTCTATAATTCAAGGGAAGTTTCAATATTGGTTTGAGTCACCTGGGAATTGTTAAAAACCCTGGTAGAAAAATGTGCATCCAAGGCAATTACCTCTCCATGGCCCGTATGGTGCTGTCTTTGACAATGACTTCATGTTGATTGACTGTTTCTACTTTGTCCTCTAAGCTCTGTACTCTGCCCTAGAGGCTTCGGCTAACACCCAGGCACTTGCACATACGCGCACATACACTCAAATGTGCATGTGTACACATATACGTATACATCTGTATACATCTGTATACATCTGTATACGTATATGTTATAGGTAACATACATAGTCCATGAAATATTTTTATTTGACATGGACCTGGAATATATGTCAAATCATAGCATTCAAGCTAACGTCAAAACAATATTCTGGGCTTTTTGTCATTCTCCATGAACATGCAACTTTATCTTCTACCCTTTTTACTTCCAGAAAAAGTCAATTAAAAAAATGTCTTTTATTAATGTTGCTTGTTTTCTATGTAGGCCAATTTTTCTACATTTTATTTGTCATCTTGTTTTGTAAAGATGTACACCTAAAACATTAACTCATAGTTTTTGAGATGAAGAGTTGATTTTAACCTAAAAGACAAATGTCTCCTTTTAGGAAGGATAAATCCACTCTGAAACTACCTATTTTAAAAGTCTGGATTTTACAAAGAGATTTTACCGAGGAGAGGGCAAATATTCAGTGGATCCATACTTAAAACTCTTTTATTGTATTTTATTTAATAATTCTAAAATTCACTCTTTATTTCCTCTACCACTTGAGAAAGGTGGTTTGCAGAAGAACAACTTTCCCTCTCTTGTCGTCAGGGAAAGAAAGGGTTTTGTTTTGTTTTTGTTTTTGTTTTTTTCAATCAAGACAACGTCAAAGAGCAGCGTGGCAAGGGGAGAGAGGAGCTGGCAGATCTGAGGAAGGGTGGGTAGAGGCAGATTTTTGGCAGAACTGAATGTGTTAATCTACAGTGAAATTAGCGATTTAAAAAAGTATTTCTCAGCTGCACATCTGAAAAAAAAATTTTATGGGTCTAATTTTCCTTTGGAAATTTAAAATGTTACAAACTCGTAAGATATAATTATCCAAGTTTTTCCACCCCACACTCACCATGCCCACAGAAAGGAGTGGGAATTATGTATGGATGTAAATGGGATGACTACTGCAAAGAATTTAGAAACATTTCAATAAACATACTTGCAAATATTTTCGGTATTTTAAAAAAGTAGGACACATATGTTAAACTCAAGTGAAGAGGACCCAAAAGGGAATCTCCGAGTGCACAGTTTGCTTCTATATTTGTGTGAACCATTTGGTTAAGTATTTTACAAAATATCTACACTTTATTTTCCAGTCCTTCTGGAATTTTCAAAATACTGTATATCCTACAATAGACTTTTCAACATATGTGTAAGCTGTAGTGTGAAAATAATTGTGGAAATAATTCTAGATCTATATAATTCTACAACCTACTTGCCTGGAATTGGCTGCATGTGTTTTTCATGTAAGTATGCATAGAAAATGTTGAAGTGTTTCACACAAAACTCGTTTAGATCTAAAAGCATCCCCACGATTGGCAAGGCTTTGCCAACCCTAAGGAAATTAGCAAAGATAACATTTAATAACATCAACCAAGAGAGCTCTTACTTTGTTAGATTTCTTTAAAGTGCTTGAAAGTTTAGGTGAAATAGAGAGATGTTTAGTTTGAGCGTCCATCCTCTAGCATGATGCACGGTAGCGAACGCTCTGTATAATTGAGTTTTCAAAAAATTAATTGTTTAGTGACCCTTCTAGAAAAGTGGAAACAGTGCTCTGGATTGATTCTTTTCACTTCCATCCAGTTAGGAAAAGTCTCTCTCAGGTTTTGGAGTCCTTCTGCACCTCCATCCTCAAATATTGCTGAAAAGAGTTTAAAATAGCCAAGGCTTTTCTTTAACCTTCTCTTCCCTAGATCTCCTTCTCCTCCTCCTCCTCCATTTAAGATGGTATAAAAATTAGCCAAGAAAAAAAAACTAGCACTCAGCAGAACTATACACATTGGGGTGCTAAGTAAATACTTCTGATGGTGATGAAGGTTGGCAAGTCTCCATGGAAGAAAGACCTTACACAAAAGATGTTATAATTATTATGTTTAAATGATTATGCTATAATTATTATGTTAAAAATCTCCCATGCTCTCAGAGCTGCTCAGCAGTGGCAGAGGTGTGACATCCCCATTAAGCCTTATCTATTGCTAAGTCACTCGCCACCTTTGCAACAAGCAATGTAAAGACAGCAGCATGGCCCAGCCAGAGGATCCCAAGTGATGGGAGGGCATTCCTGGAGGATTCCACTCTTTCCTTTTCTTTTTGCCCATTTCCCCTGGCCACCACTGGATCACATTTTCCACTTCTTCTGATCCAAGATTTTTTTCTTTTTGTGTTCCATAAAATATTTTAATTAACACTTCTAATTATTCCATAAATATATTTCAGAACCAAGTTTAAATGATGTTCTCAAAATGTTACCTGCATGGGCTGGGGATGTAGCTCAGTTGGTAGAGCGCTTGCTTCGCAAGCACAGGGCCCTGGGTTCAATCCTCAGCACAGCAAAAGAATGTTACCTGTAACTCTTGGGTTGTGCAAGTGCTTATAGGAAAGAAGATAAAACTTGGATAACCAATGAGTATTTGTCATTAAATGAGGTTTCCCTGGAGCAATCTTTGGATTCTGGTCCAGTTATTAAGAAGTTTCCAGAGGTTCAGAGAGGCTAAGGCCTACATAATCTACACGTAAATTTCATGCTCTAAAAGCCTTAGTGTTTTTTTTTCCCCCCACTCTCTTTCTTTCTTCTTTTTTGATCTCTGCATTATTTTCAATATTAAGATGAACAGAGAGGCTGGGTAACTTCGATAGTATGTGTGTATGTATGGACAACTGACAATATTTTACCGGTGGCAGAGTCTTCCCCAAAATCATAGCAAAGATTGAGTGCAGCCAGGTATTCAGTGCCAAAGGCGACAGTGAACACATGGGAGCAAACTGCCCTCTCCTTGCAGACACTCATCAGGATTTCTAATATGTGTCTGGAGGAGGACACTTGGACTTTATCCTTTATCCTTTAGAACCAAAAAAAATCACTAAAACCTCCATCTATATTAGTGTCAAGAGGTTTTGAAAAGTACATGAGAAGAGCAGGAGCAGCCTAGTTTTGAAACCTCAGCAAGGATAGTGCTCTGTAAAGTCCTCCCAGTTGGTCCTCATTCACACCTAACTCACACTGTCCCTTGGAAATGCAAACAGCACATCACCTCTTCTATCAGGCCCTGGAAGGGGCCCAGGAGTGACCACCACTACCAACCATCATCCTTAACAGTAACAGTCATGTTTTTGAAGAATCTCCCCTGAAGGTAGAAGAGGGGGACCAGGGAGCAGGGTCAGTTTAAGGGTGGCCCAATGAGGACCCGTTTGTGGGGACTTTTTGTGGGCATGTTCCATCAGGAGGAAATGGCCCAGGAGCAAAAAGACAAGTTCACAAACCAAAGTCAGAGGATTTGGGATTAATTGAAACCCTCAAGTGGTGCGTGGTAAGTGACTGCCTATTTAGAGCCAACAGATAGATTTCCGTGAGGTTAAGGAAGCGAAAAATCCCATACGAAGCTAGCGAGATGTTAAATTCTAATTAGAAGTGTTAATTAAAAAAAATTTCCAATTTCATCAGTGAGAGTGCTTTTGTTGTTCCGATTCTCTTTGCTACAGTGAATCCTAAGTATCCGGTCTCACTTTGTTCCAATATTATTCCCCACATCTGTAGGGTGGAGAGAGGTTGACTCTGGCTGTGGGAGCATGGCGCATCAGCTGCTGTCCTTCTGCTGCCGTGATAAGAGCTTGACTGACGTTTTCCTGGAAGATTCCTGTGCTCAGAGGTTCATGCAGGGGCGTGGGAATTCACTGTGGCTCAGTGTTCGAAAACTGAGTGTGAGACTCTCAGGAAGAGAAAATAGGTGTGTGTTTCTCTACGCTATCCCTTTCCTCTGCTTTTTGCTTTTAATACCTTCAGAAAATAACTAATGACTGTCCAAACTTTTGATGTTGTGTACTAAATTATAAAATAAGTGATAATATCATTTAATAGGTTTGCAGACCACTAATCCATAATGCACACCTTTGCTTGAGCCTACAAATATTAGTTACCTGAAGTTATGCTTAACTGAGCCCAGGGCCTTGCACATGCTGGTTCAAGTGCTCTACCACTTCTTAGCTTTGTCCCCAGCCCTCTAGTTAGCTGAAAATTAAACATCAAGTAAAATCCAATATTTAACATTTCTGAAGCACATGTTAATATTTTTATTTCAATAGTGGTAATCAACATGCTCCAACTTGTTTAATTCAATATTAAATGTTTTCTTTTTTACTTTACATGTATGCTTGGATAATTTCAAATTTTACAAAAAATTTTTACAGAAAAAATTGCTGCACATAATATTTTGAAAGTGTCTCAAATACAAACCTTGAGGACAGGCGGGCCTAAATTTAATTTCTTTTTTTTTTCTATATTGAATTCTTGCTTAGTCACAACAGCTATTGAAAACCACTGCAGTTAATACATATTTAGAAAATATATGTACTACTCTATTTCTTTAACCATGTGATTTTTCCAGAATACATGATGGCATTTCATGAATAATTAGAATGGTCTTTCTGATGCTGCTATAAAATAAGGATACAGTTAAAAGGGTCAAACTGTATTTAGATTCCTAAAAAAAAAGAAAAAAAAAAAGACATTTCTGAGGTGCATTTCTTTTAATTCATCTTGATGTACCATACAATCTGGGAAGATATGGAAGAAATTTTATTTTTAAATTATTATGTAATATGTATAACATTGCCCAAGGATAAACATGAATTTGTTACCCACTGTTCAAGTTCTTCATTCTATCCTACAAGCCAGCTTCCCACATTTCCCTGACTTGTGGGATATGACTTCCTCATTCTTCCCAGGCTGTTCCTTGTCTGCTCAGTCTCCAGTTTAAGTAATCCCTACTACCCAATCAACCAAACTCAACCCAAAGACAAGGGTAGATTTACCAACTCCCTATTCTGCATCAAAATATACCACTCCTAGGTTTCACATCAACAATAGAAAAACAAATGGAGAAAAAGAAAGAACGTTGAAATGCAATGCCCCCAATGGGTGTTGTTAATGAGGGGACAATTCATGCCACAGAAGCTCAGAACTGGAGCATCAGGAATCTTAGAAGGGGTTCTAAAGATTACATAAAAATACAACTACAAGCCGGGCGTGGTGGCGCATGCCTGTAATCCAAGCGATTTGGGAGGCTGAGTTGGGAGGATCGCGAGTTCAAAGCCAGCCTCAGCAACTTAGCGAGGCCCTAAGCAACTCAGTGAGACTCTGTCTCTAAATAAAATACAAAATAGGGCTGGGGATGTGACAGTGGCCGAGTGTCCCTAAGTTCAAACCCTGCTTCAAAAAAAAAAAAAAAAAAAAAAAAAAAACTACAACTACAAAGCAGAGGGAAATCAACTGGATTTCTTCATCCAGATGGCAAGTCACCATCTGAAAGAGGGAGTGCATTCCTTGGAGAAATTCAACTGGCGGGTGTCTGGTTGCAGATGGTTTAGGGTTAAGACGCAGGAAGGGAAATCAGGAGTCGCATAAGTCGTTGCACACTGAATACTCAGATCACTGACCTTCCCCAACCAACTCAGCTACACAAACACTGGTTACCAATCACCTTCTTCTGCTCTGAGAAAGGAATTAGAGGAACCTCCTGTAGGTGAACTGAATGTCCCTAAAGGAAAGTCCTACATATATCAATGGTCGTGTATTCTTCAAAAACATGACCAATCCAGGCACCAAAGTGAAGCCAAAAGACCAGTCTGTTGTAGAGACAATGCATTCAATCATCATGTTATTCCTTTGTTTCAAAATGTGAACAAGCAACCAAGAATCATTGAGAAAACCTTTGAAGTGGAAAGATAAAAACAAGAGTGAAATTTACAGAAAAAGATATAAATTGGGAAAAAAATAGAAAATACCAGGAGACAAGTATGTGCTTTAAACAATTATATTCTTTTCAGGAGCAAAGAAGATATTACATTCATGAAATATGCATAGGATGTGACAGACAGGGACCAGGAATGAGCCCATGACTATAAATATAATGAATTTTAAAAACAAGAAAATAGTTTGAAGATAAATTCAACAAAATATTCCAGAAAGCACAGTAACAACAACCAAAAAAGATCAATAATAGGAGATAAAATGTTGGAAAATAAGAAAAAAGTTCTGAATATTTTTTTCCTGAGAGACCAGAGAAATCAACAGGAAAAGATTACAAAACACTGAATCAAAAATATTTTATAGTTCAAGCCAGGCATGGTAGTACACACCTGTAAGTCCCAGTTACTCAGGTAGCTGAAGTTAAAATATTACAAGTTTGAGGCCAGCCTGGGCAACATAAGTAGACCCTGTTTCAAAATTAAAAATAAATAAATAAGAAGTGCTTGGTGTGTAGCTCAGTGGTAGAGCTCTTGCCTAGCATGTGTGAAGCCCTGCAAAAAAAAAGAAAAAAAAAAAAAAAAACTTCACAGTACATATGCTACTGAATTCAAAGTGCCCACCAAGCCCTAAGCACCCAACATCATGAAAGAAAAATATTTTTACTAAAGCACACTTATGGCAAAATTTGAGAACCTGTGAGAGAAGCAAAATGTCCCAGAAGTTTTCAAAGCAAAAATAAATGTCATACACAAAGGACAAGGAATCAAAATGGCACTATATTCAATAACAACACAAAAACTATAAAATCAACTAAAGTAGAGGCTGGGTGGGTAGCTCAGTAGGAGAGCACCTTCTTAACATGTACATAGACCCTGGAATCAATTCTCAGCACCTCGAAAATCAAAGTACCTTCAAAATTTTGAGGGAGAATGAATTTCACTCTATAATTTTATCCTTAGCCAATGCTATTTAATTACAAGGGCAGGATAAAGTCTGGTGGAGTCTATACAATTTCAAAATGCACAAACCACTGTGGATTCTTAATTGACCAGCAGTGGGAAGATGTCTTACATCAGAGTAAATTTTTTAAAAAAATGAAAATTTTTGACAACCATAAGATCCATTGGCCCCAAAGAGAGAGTTAGAGGATCTTCGTGAATGTCAGCAAAGGGAAATTCCAATATGTAGTAGCAGGTCAAGAGAGTGACCAGACCAACTTGGAGCAAGAGGATAGAAAGCTTGAAAAAAGTTTCTTGTGCAATTAAAAAATAAATAAAAATAAAGTGGAGTGGAGGAGGAGATAGTTACATGATTTGTTGAATATAAATGAGCAGAATATTAAGGAGTCCTGCAATTTGTACAAATTCATGATACCTGCAGTAAAAGCATAAGCAAATGAAAAATGTGGGTATTGTTAATTATACGAAAAGCAAAGCAAACATTTGCAGAAAAAGAAGTGTAATAAGCCTATAGGACTTGTTTCAGCAATGCAAAACACTTCCCTTAATAATAAGGTCAAAACTGAATTTTGCTTTCCACAGAAGTTTCATTGTAGTCACTTTGGAGTATATAAAAACGGGGAGTAGATTATGGAAAGTCTTCTGATCATTTGACATAATAGAAAGTTGTACCCCTCCCCCCTCTCGGCTGAAAGAAATACTTGGCAACACCCTGTGACCATTCCTATACCTCACTCCTACACAGGCAGCATGTAGGTGCAATCATTGCAAATAATGTTAGAGAAAGATCTTCCAATTGAAAACTTTTGCCTAGTTTTGTGTACCCATTATACTGAAATAAGTAATTCTGATAACATGTTATGTATTATTCGAAACAGATCTCAGAACACTCATGCATGCAGCATCTTATTTTTTCGGATATGCACAAGTGCCGTATGAAATCCACGTACGCAATCAGTCCTCAGAGTACTCTATCAATTGCATAGGAAACTTCAAGGCACGATTGATTAATAGAGTGATTACAGGAGCACCTAGCAGCACGGGAGTTGTAACTGTCTTCCTCAGGTGTTCTGACACTGGGAGTCACCTTTGTGTACTCTGGATTTATGCCAAGGTAATAACCATGAGGTCGTTTCAAAACCTTTTCTAAGGAAGCCTGCTGCGCTGATGTCTGTAGAAAATGATTCATAGGTCATTTGCACTTTGGATGTGTAGATGGAATAAGTTTCTCTTAGAGGCATTGCCTTATATTTATCCTTTTGGAAGTTCATATGCCAGTTTTCTGCCCACTGACACTAGCTTTTGAAATATATCTGCAGTTGGCATTTCACTGTCTGGCATTTCAATCCCTGGGAACTCACTCACAAGATCATTTATAACACTTCAAAATGAGGCCAGCACCCACATCAAGCTTTGGGAAAACTCACTACTTAATGGTAATAAAAAAAAAAAAAAAAAAAAAAAAAAAAGCTGTCTTACAGAACCTTCCAGCTCTCCATGGTTTATTGTCCTTAAACTAGGTCTCTAAGTAAATTAGACTTCTCAAACCTATGGTAAAAATTGATGCAAAATTTTAAATACATTTAGAGATTTTAAATAATTTTTGTTTTGAATTATTCTTTGTTCTTTACACTATATTGGCTCATTTTGTTATTATTATTTATTACTGAGATTCTTGATCCCAAGTGAAAGGACAAATTAACAAGGAGAAATATTATAAGGATGTAAAAGTATCTCTCATAGAAACCAAACGTAGAATGATGCCTGGATTCGAGAAGGATTAGAAACAGAATTCTAATACCATTATCTTCATCTTCTCTCTGTGAAGCATTATTTTCTTTGGCGAGACCATTTTCAGCTTTTCTGGTCCATATGGAAAAATTGTTTTACATTTCTTTTTCATTGGCTAAACTCATAGAAAAAATACATCTCATTTAGTTTAATTGGCATTTCTGTTAATGATGCTAAACCTATTTTCTTATTCATCTTTGTTTTTATATTCACAGTTTTTTAAAATAAATTGCTCCTTATCTTAGTCTACATTTTTTTTCAGTAAAAATATTCATAATTTCATCTCCTTCAGAAGAGTTTTTATATATTTAGAATATTAACCCCATTAAGGTAATATATATTTCCAACTTGTATTTGTTTATCCAACACAGTATTTGGTGTTTTTTGTAAATAAAATCTTTATTTTCTTGTTCCTCAGGCATTGAACCCAGGGCATTAACCACTGATCCACATCCCCAGCCCTTTTCATTTTTGATTTTTATACAGGATCTCATTAAGTTGCTCAGAGCCCCACTAAGTTGCTGAGCCTAGCCTCAAACTTGTGATCCTTCAGCCTCAGCCTCTTGAGTTACAGGCACAATTTTTAGAGTTTCTATAATTTGTTTTGCTTTGCTTTTTACAATTGCCAACATTTGTGTATGCACAGGAAAATGCTCAATGATTATATATTCTTCTGTGCCATACTCTAGTAATGATTTTTCTAAAAATATTTAAATGATATATAATATGCATATATACATATATAGGAAATTTACTTTTAAAGATATATCAGATATATATCCCTCTTTACATTCATTTTGATATTTGTTTCTATTTTTGTTAAAACTTGATGAAAACTATTCTTTCAGAAGATAACTTTAATATATTCAAACATACACACAAACAGGAAATGGAGACTGCCCCACACCCCCAGGCAAGGTTTCAACCCCGTTGGGCACAGTGTGACCTCTGCCATATTTTAGAGTTCATGCAATCACAGAACTCACCTTTGCCCCTCGCACCCCAGACTCAAGGTGATGGGGAAAGAAAATACGTTTCTTCCTGGGAAAGAGGCAATTCCCTATTATAAGAAAGCATGGTCAATGGGATATTTTTGTGCAAACACACAGATAGGCTTGTACACACACACACACACACACACACACACATGCACAACTTTTACTCTTCAGGAATAAGAAAATGGTAAGTCATTTCTTTTAGTTAATCTTCAGTGTTTTGTTAAAAGAATAATCATTGGAATATTCCACATGAGGTCTTATGCGAAGTCACTGGTAAAAGAGTAGTAAACCCCAAAGAGCAATCTTCCCTGAGCTTATGGATTTCTACAGTGTTCCTTAGTAAAACTTTCATCCCTCCTCTTTTGTAGAATAATTCTTATTAACATAATTTTACATCTAAAAGACAAAGATATTCTTGTAAAAGTAAATATTATCTTGATTTTTGCTGTTGTGAATTGTCTCTGGAGTCAGCACTAAACTCTTAAGACACAACTTGTTGGTAGCACTTGAGGCAATTTTGCAAGTGATCATGATATCACCCAGAGTTCTAGCAGAAAAGAGAAGGCATACTCAAAGGGTTTGGTGAGCACAGTTGGCTGAAATGACTCTTTCCGAAGGTGTAAGAAGAATAAAGGGGAAAAACATAAAACAGCAAAAGACCCAGGGTCCAGGAGCATTGGGAAACCGTGGCCACCACTACACAGGAAGTGCTGAGAAGGGAAATGATCGATCCTGACCTCTCTTGCTTCTGACCCTCATCTCACGCCAGCATCTCTTGTTGGTATTGCCAACCAGGAGCCTGAGGACAGCATTGCCTGGGTGGTATAGAACTGACCAGAAAATGACTGTCAAACAGATCTGAGGACAGTATCAAATGAGCAAACACCAGACAGATACCATAGAACACCCAGCATTATTTCTAAAGATATTAAGTCTGTCAATTTTTGTTGTTTGACATTCAGAGTCCCTCAGTCTCCATCTGCATGTGATTCTCTTTTTTTCTTATGACTTCACGAAGTGTTCAACCATCATCAGTGTGGTCAGGCACAGTGGAAGGAAGAAGGCCTCATGTGGCGAAAGTAAGGCCTCCGCATCTGCAGAATTCACACCCTCCTCTGAGTTTGCAAATTATTTACTCTCTTCTGATCTCACGTGGCTTGAGTAGGAAGTAAAGTTAGTGATCATTCCAGGTCCAACATTTCTTTGTTCTTGTAGGAGACTGCATGTGAAAAGGGTCCAGCTAATTGATCTTTGGATATTCTCAGCGGACATTTGGACACCCCATTCTCGACACTCTTTCTAGACACCTGTTCTGAGCCATATTCTGGTGAGTAGTTGGTCTATATCAATTCACTCGCTTACTCAAAATATAAGAGGAGAGTGGATTTTGTCATATATCCTTCTTGGATGTGCCTATATGAACATCACCCTTTCATGTGCACACACACACTCGCATATATCCCACATTTAACTATTATTTTAATATCTGCCTTTATGTTAACTAAACATTTAGTTTTTAAGGACTGGAGTTATAACCACTTCCTGGGAATAACATTCAATCTCAAAAGGCACCCTGGGACTCGTAAAACTCCTAAATATGGTGAGTAGTGATGTTTTAGTGCGTGAATAGCTATCTTGGGGATTCTAGACTATGCCCATGAAAGCTGCAATTTTTCTCTTTTTTTGCATTTATCAAGATTTTTGTCAACAGAGCAATGTTTTAATTCCTGCAATTATCCATTACCTGGACCTGCTTTCCTGCCTGGTTTTACAGGATGCTGTCCTCCTTCAGTGGTAGCCCATGTTTTCACTGTTCTGAGCAGTAATATTCTCGTAGGCAGAAAAAGCACATTTAATTCCTTGCATTTTCATTTTAATTTTTGGATGCTAGCAGAAGCAACACATCATTTCCTGTTCTATCCTCCTGGAATTAGAAAATTATGTGTGTATCAATTTATTTATTAATTCACGCACCCTCTATACCTTCAGTGAAATGTGCAAACAGTAAAAACCAAAAAGTCATGGTAATCAGCATCTTTTAAATAAAGTGGTACACAGGTGTTGAAAGAGTACTTTGACTTTCCCTGTTTTTTTTTTTTTTTTATTTTGATTATGATCAGATTCACTGGATTTAGATTTAACCTTGCTTTAGATTCTGGCTATGAATAAAATGGAAAAGACCCAGAAACAATGAGAGTTCATCTTGTAAGTGATAAAGAACATCACTGATGTTTCAATTGCTTCTCTCCCACTGTTAGGGAAATAGAATTGGGATCTACCTCTGATTGGTGTAACTGAAAACAAGGAATTATTTAGCATATAGAACCTTAATGGTGCAGTTCAAGATTTATTATATAAAACAATCTTAAAATAGTGTATTTTTAAAATGGTTTGCTTTAATAGGTGAAAAAAACCTCTAACCTTTAAAAGTATTTTGTTTGAAAATACATAGTGTTTTTTCTGTCTCGGTCATAAGTAACTGTTCAATTTTCCTTTTAAGATGTTCAACTTAAAATATTACACAATAGAATTTCTTCCCCAGCTGTGATATGAGGTAAGCAAAACTAGGAAACATTCTCTAAGGCAACTGTCTTAGTTCAGGCTTCTATTACAAAATACCTTAATCTGGATGATTTATAAGCAACGGAAATGTTTTTCTCAAAGATTTGAAGTTGAAATGCAAGATCAAGGCCTCCATTGGATAGGGGTCTGTGAAGGGCCTGTTTCCTGGCTCATAAAAGGCCTTTTTCTCTTTTTGCTGAAACTTCCCATGGCAGGAGATGATGCTCCTCTTGTGGGAGGGTGAGGTGTCTATTATAAGAGGTCCAAGCTCTTTAATTGCTCATAACATGGTAATTTGTTTTCAACATATGAATTGGGTGGAAGCCACAAACATTCAGAAAATTGCAGCAACAGTATCACATTTGCCTAATTTTCCAGAGGCTCCATTGATTTTTAACATATACTGTCCTGTAATTCCAGCTATTCTGGAGGCCGAGGCAAGAGGACTTTGAGTTTAAGACCAACCTGGGCAATTTAGTAAGATCCTGTCTCAAAATAAAATTTTTTTCAAAATACACTTAAGACACCTGAGATGTCAAACAGCAACATAGCCAGCGATTGAAATGGTATGTTTGACTGGGACCCGGGTTACTACCACTGCCAGCGTCCCCAGAGAGTACCAAAACTCATATAACTAACTCAGAAAAAGATCCACCTTCAAAGTTGAGAGCATGGTTTCAAAGAGATGTATATCCTCTTCACACCACCATGAAGTCAGAAAAACAGTGACTTGGATCTTATATTGGTGATCACCTGTAGTTCCTTTTGAAACGTGGGTCATTTTTCTACATTTGATTTTGATAGAAATGCCAGGCCATATCCTAAAGGGATTTAACATTATAGTCTGTTTAGTTATGAAAGCAAACCTAGAAGGTGGGACCTATGATTATCCCTGTCTTAGAGATGCCAACACTGAGACTCAGCAAGTGAAGCGACTTGTCCAAGGTTAAAACATCTAACTCTGTGAGAATTCAGACCTCATCTGAATCTAGCCTGGTAAGCTGCAGCAATCAGGGTCCTAGCTACTTGGACTTGAGGCTGTATAATCATAGTCACGTCTCACTTCTTGAGCAGGTGCCATTTTGCCCCTTCATCTTTGGGTAAAGATCATAGGGTACGCTATGGGGTCATGATGTACAAATTTAAATACAATTTTAAATCAAGCTAAGAAAACAGGAATGCAATCAAGAGAGAAACCAGTTGTGGTGGTTGCTATGGCCAATGTAATGAGGAGTATTATTTTATGATAAATATGTTTTAGTAAGTACAAGGGCTACACTCTAAAATAATGACAAAAAGTATTTAGAGCCAATATATAGTCACACGAGCTTCTATCATCATTACTAAGTACTATGTACTGTACATAATTGGATGAGGTACATCTTTCATACCTCTGAGAGTGCGGCATTAGCTCATGTGAGTAATGCCTTGAACTCTGATGATTAAACGGTAGGACCTCTAGGCAGTGGGAATATTCAGCTGCATCGCAAGCTGAGGGAACCACCACTATCTACGCGATCCATCAGTGACCAAAAATTCCTCAGGTGGTATGTGGGGACTATATCATTCTCTCCACCAATTTATACTATTGACTTTTGTCTTTTCTTCTACCAAATAGATACATTTCTTGTAGAAAATTAAATTTCTGTTCCTTTTCTGACACTTTTTTTTTACTCTACAGTATGATTTTAAGTGATACTTTTGATTTGTTAAGTCAACATGAGTTTGGAGCATGGAGAGACAAACTGCCCATCTGAGGTCTTCCACCTCCTGTGGTTAATGGGCCCTAGTTCTTTCTGGGAGCTCCCTTTCTTGTTGCGACGACAAGTCCATCCCTCCCGTTGTTCTTCTAAGTCACCTTCCTCTGAATTCTAAGCCCACCTCTGCAGCATCCCTGGAGCCTTCACTTCACTGTTTCCTTGAGCCATTCTTTCTTGTCAAACCATTAGAAGAAAACATGGTATTTTAGGGTTACTTTCAGGAATAAATACCGGGAAAGTATGTAGATTCTGAAGTTGAGAAGGACTTTGATTTCTGCATCCCCAAACAGAAAAGTATGCTGGAGTCTACTTTTGCCAAGAGTGGGTGCTCAATATGGGTTTAATGAATTTTGGAATTAAAACATCAACTCTTCCAAGGGAAGCCATATTTAATTATATGAAATTAAAATTAATGTAATATTCAGTTATAGAGCTTATAGGAAGAGGAAGAGAATACAGATGGCTCTATTTTTGAATAAATATAAGGCAACCTCTTATGTTAATCCAGATTCCGCAGAAGAAGTGTGAGGAGTGGGATGCTGATACATGGAGCAGAAGGCTGATGGGATTGTAGAATCCTGAACTAAGGCATTGAGAACAGGCCCACACTTGGATACATAAGCCAGACCTGGAGAATGGCCAAACTGTGGCTCACCAGACTGAGCTGTTGTTTAGACTGTACTAAAAAACTCAAATAGAAGTATATACAGTGTCAGAAGTGGGAAAAGGTAGTGAATCTTTACAATGAGCTTATGAGTTATATAGCACTCCAAAGCCACCTTTTCAAAGTAGTCCAGTCACTGCAGACAAAGTTATCAGGGCTCATAAACTCAATTCAGGGTTCTGGAAGATGAATGGTCCCAAAACAAAGGGCTGGCCAGCAGCCATGAATTTGAAAAACAGAGCTACCGCAAGGCAGATCTTTTCTTTAAAGGGCTCAGGTTGGGAAGATGAGAGGGGATCAGGAGAGTTTTGTCCATTTCACATTTCTATAGCAAAATACCAGACCCTGGATGAATTATAAAGAAAAGAAACGTATTCCTCACAGCCCTGGAGCAAGGGAGTCCTGTATCAAGGTGCTGGCACCTTCTGAGGGCCCTCTTGCCCTGCCGTAGCATGACAGAGGCTCTTGCACTTCGAGAGAGAGGAAGCATGCCAGATCGGGTCTCTTACATAGCAACCAATGCCATCGTGAAGGCCTGCCATCATGACCTCATCTAATTCTCATTATTTCTCAAAGGCCATGCCACTTGAAATTGAGTAGTAAGCTTCTAACATTCAAACCACAGAACTGGGTATTCAAAAATGGTGATTTACATGGCAAATCACCAACGGGGCAGGGATTTGGCTATCAGAAGGAGGAAGACAAGCAACCCGGGGCAGATCACCAGGATAAGCTATGGCTAAGATTTAGTCAGCTTTTTCGCTGCCTATAGAGGAGGGAAGGTTTATTTAGAGATCATGGTTTCAGAGTTCTCAATCCATATAGAGCAGGCTCCATTCCTTGGGGCTGGAGGTGTGGCAGGACATCAAAGAGGAAGAGTGTGGTGGAGGGAAGCAGCTCCCATCAGGAGAACAGGAAACAGAGAGACTCCACTGGCCAGATGCAAATATATACCAAAGTCATGTCCAATTCCCGCCTCCTCCAGCCACACCCTGCCTGCCTTGAGTTTCCACCCAGTTAATCCCTATCAGGGATTCAATCACTGGGTTAAGACTCTCACAACCCAATCATTTCTCCTCTGAACCTTCTTGCACTGGGTCACACGTGAGCTCTTGGGGGACACATCACATCCAAACCATAACAGGCTATAAGAATCCCTACCTATCCAGCAGAGATGGGAAGTTATGTGACAGGGGCCTGAGTAAAGTCACTCTGGGTGACATGGTAAGGAGAGTCCAGTCAGCAAAGGCAGAAGTCTGGGTGCTGCCTTGGCACCCAGGTGCCCTTGGGCAGTTCACTTGACTTCCTCTCCATAAAATGAAAGGAAAGAGAAGCCTGTTATGAAAAGTAAAGAGTCCCTGTTGTCACGCTGGAATATGAATATGTAACTGAATATGTCCCATTATTATTACAGCGGATCAGTTGAGGGAAGCTTGGTACAAGCAGAGTTTCAATGTTGGGACCAGAATCAACTAATGAGGTAAGAAGGCAGCTATCTTTGGAGGAATATCAGAGGGAAGTATGAGAAAGATATTTACATGATTAAAGTCATCCAACAAGTTGCACAAAGCAAGGACCCTCCATGATTATTACAACCAATTCATAGAGGCCTCTGTTTTCTAGGAAAAGAGATACAAGATAGGACTTTCTGAGCCAGGCACAGTGGCACATGCCTATAATCCTAGGGACTAGGGAGGCTGAGGCAAGAGGATTGCAAATGTGAGGCCAGCCTCAGCAATTTAGTTAGGCCATAAGAAATTTGGTGATTCCTTGTCTCAATAATAATAATAATAATAATAATAATAATAAAGACTAGGGATATAATTCAATGGTAAAGTGCCCCTGGGTTCAAACTGCGGTATTAGGAAATAAAAGAAAAGAAAGAAGAAAAACTTTCTGACTTTCTGGACTAAAGTTATTTAAGGTTATTTCCCTGATATAGGTTGGATCTGAAATGTCTCCCAAATCCCATGTGTCCCTTGGTCCCTTGCCCATGGAGCTATTAGTAAGGGAAGGAACATCTATGATATAGGGTATAGTGCGAGGAAGTTGGGTAATTGGGACTGTCCCCTTGGCAGGGATTGTGGGATCCCACCCCTATGCTCTCTCTTTCATACCCAGCCATAAAGTGAACAGGCTTCAACCCCATGTGCTCCCACCATCGATGTGCAATGTCATCACATGCCCTAAGCAATGACGTTATTCAGTCATGGTCGGAAACCTCCAAAACTCTGAGCCGAGATAAATATCTCCTCTTTATAGACTGATCAGCTCAGGTATTTTGGCACAGTGCCAGAAAAATTGGACAAACACATTCTCTTGTCAATTCACTTACCAAAACCTGATAGTTACACAAAGGCATTGCAGGTGTGGATGTCTGTGTGCACTTTTCTGCATGTACATTTAAATTTTAAAAAAAGTGATTCCACATTTTGGTTGATTGCATAAAATGGAAATCATACACATTGGTGAGTGAAACATGAAGCAAACAAACAAAAAACCCTAATTTGTCCTGGTTAGGAGTGTAGAGATAGCAGTTGTATTGAAATCCTATAACCTCAGGGAACTTGCAGAAAATGTGGAAAAGTTATTATACATCAACACGAGCCAGATCTGAAAAGGACAAAAAAAGTTAATCTAGCTAATATCTATACAATAATTAAATCAACAAATATTTACTAATAGCTTCATCTATGACAGTCGTTTTGTTGATCTTGGTAATAAAAGTATGTGTAAATGGAATTTGTTTTCAATATTTTATCATGTGCAAGGGAGATGGGCAAACAAATATCGATAATACAATATAAGGTGAGTAGATGAAAAAGGATTTTAATCTGCCTAATAATGGCAAATTGACCACTAGACCAGGTGATAAGGTGCTTGGCTTTTAGCCTGACGCACAGACCTGAGTCTCTCAGGTGGACAGGAGATCAAAGGTGTTCCATTCAGAGGTGCAGCTGTGATTGAAAAATTGTGATTCTGGAAATGGCAAAGGATGAAAGAAGGTGGGAAGATGGGAAGGATTTATTGTAAAGACAGCAGGAAATGCCTTGGTGTGTAGAGGCTCCCTTTTTAACGTCAGAAGGAAATTAATCAGATTTCTTTGGTGACAGCCACAGAAGGTACTAGATTGGCTGTTTGAATGACATCATTGGATAAACTGCTATTTTGGGAAACAGAGCTTTCATTGATTACCAAACTACAAGATATGATGTTTTAAAAAAAATTTCCATGAGTCTGGAGTTTCCATGATTCCGTAGTAGATTCTTAGCTCCATTTCAAACCTCCAAAAGATAGACTCTGGGAATTGAGCCTGAGATTCTGTGGTCGGGGCAAACATGACAATTGTCTTTTCATGCATTCTTTAGTTGGAAGGTCACTAATTGGGTGGGTTGGAAGACAGGATCAACAGAAATTGCAACGCTGAGGCATGAATAATATGGGACCTGATCATATCTGTCTATGTGAAGCATCACCATAAGGTTACAATCACACAAGCCTGGAGGTAAGGAAGCATAGCATGTGGCAGACGTTGTCCATTAGCAGGACTTGGACGAGGACAGTTATGGGTTTCCTTAGCATTCCAGATGTTTCACTAATTAATAATCCATACTCTACATTTCTAGAATGGAAAAGAAAGGCTATCTCATATCATTTGAATAAAGTCTAATGATCCTGTTGGATATCGATGTATTTATGATTGTCAACTCTCATTTCAAATCACATAAAATACAATTCAGGAGAGATTTCTTACATTGCTCCTACAACTTATAGAATCTTGGAGAATAATTTCAGGTATTATTAAAAATAATATTTATGTGTAGGAATGGAGAAAATTTAGTAAACGTATAAATTATATCTTACAGGATCTAAATATTTAAGATTAAATTTTTAGAAATTAACATTAGTTTTATTTTGTTATTCTCATATTATACAAAGCACAGAATTTTTCTCAAGGAAGGCATGATTGGTGGTTTAACATGCTACAATATCCAATATCATAAACAGCAACTAAAGAATGAATTCTTAAAAATTCAATATTTAAAGAATGATTGGATTTCTCTGATAATTTTGCATTCTTGGTAGGAAAATATCCTCCAGAAAAACTGAAGATGTTTTATCAAGTCACTATTTTTAAAAATAGGATTGTGGAAACCATCAGAGAACCTGCATTGATTGGGATCAGGGAGCCATGGATAAGCTGCTTCTCTGAGGACACCCACTGGTGCTGGGGACGGCTGGGGTAGGAGACAAAGTCTGAGCCCTTGCACCCTGCGAGGTCAGAGGACACAGGCCCCTCTTGGCTGAACTTGAAGGCAAAAGGATGCTGTATTTCATAAATAAACTAAAGGGGATTGGAAACAGATCAGGCACCAGTGGAAACTTCACACAAGGTAAACAGAATTTCTCATGTGGGAAAAGAATGGACTTTTAAAAAGTGAAGATGAGACAATTAGCTAGACATATTGAAAATAAAAAGAGATCCTGATCTCGCAGTAGACACCGAAATAAAGCTCAGTTAAAAAGGTAATTTATAACTTCTAGAAGAACAAGTTGATGAAAGGATGCATAGTCATGGTTAGGAGGAATAAGTTTCTGAGTTCTATTGTGGCTATGATTAATGACAATGTATTCATTTCTTGGAAAGTGCAATGAGGACATAAGTGTTCTCACCACAAAAGTAATGAGTATGTCAGGTCATGCATTTGCTAATTGACTAGATCTAACCTTTGAGATGTATACGTATGCTTTGAAACAATGCACACGATAACTATACAATTCCATCTGTCAACTAAACATCAATAAATAGAAAGGGAAGGTTTTTTTTTTTTTTGCAATAAGGTACATAAAAGAAAATCAGTGTAAGAAAAATAATGAATAATTCAACCACATTAAAATATAAAATAATCACTAACATTAAAACATGCTGAAATTTAGAATATACTATAAATGAGAAACTGTATTAACAACATATAACCTATGGATGAATCATTAATTTAGAGATCAAAACCTACAAATCATTTAGAAAACTATGTTGCATCAAATAGATGATACGGTAATAGTCTTTTGAAGAAGAGAGATCATGTACAGCCAGTGAACATATCAAAACCTTTATTATTATTGGTAGTCGAGTTAATTCACATTGAGGATAGATTGGGATAATATTTTACACCAGCAAGGTCAGCAAACATTGCAAAATTGGACAGTAGGTGCCTTTTATAGTATCTCCAGCAGATGCCTGATAACCCACAGAGTACTGAACTCTATGGACGCTTCATTCTAGCTCTAGATCCTAGCAACATCAGCATAGGATATTTTTTCTTCCCTTGCTAAGTCTAGAACATTCACTTTTCAACTAGAAGGAAGCACTTGATAGCATCCTGCAGTATCCTAATTCTCAGCTTCCCTCTACTTGCAGTTTGGGGCTGCATTGTGTAAGCTATGGGTCATTCAAACAAAGCACTGAGGTCCCACTGCAGTTGGTCTGATCTGATAGCCACAGTGCCCACAGAGTGACTGGCAGGCAGGCAGTGGACACAGCATGCTCCCAGTGGAAAGTTTTTTCCATATAATGTTTTCTGGTTGTGGTTGACCATAGGCAACTGAAACTCTGGGAAGTAAAATCATGGATAAAGGTAGAAACTAGAGTAAGTTTTGGAAATTATGTGGAGAAACAAACTTTTATAGAGAGCTTTAGGAAAACGGCCATGGTACCATGGTACAACCACTTTGGAAACTGTAGATTTTCCTAGTAAAGTGGAACACATACAAACCCATTTGTAGGTAGCCATACAAACCTAAGAAAAACTAAGTACTCCCAGCCACACAGGACAAGGCCTGGCTGTCATTTAAATTTCCTCTACAGTAATTGCTATTCTTAAGTTATAGATTTTTGTTCTCAGAGAATGTAATTTATGATATTCAATTTTATTTTATGCCACTTTATTATTTTAATGACTTTTTTCAAGAATGCCTTTGATTCATTTAAGCACAAAAAGAAACCTTGAATTTTAATCACATTAGTTTTGGTTTAACCAATTGTCATATCATACACTTGGAAAATCATTTACAATTATTTACATATTATATTTGCAAAAAAAATTGAAATTATTCATATGCACTTATTCTTCCAAAACAAACTTCTTTCCAATCTTCTTTTCTTACTTGCAGAGGAATTTTAACCAGTGCAACTTCCTGGAAATTCATTATTTTTTCTTCATTATGGGGATTTTGCAATTTTCACAGAGATGTCAAAAAAATGATGTCATTGTAATCAGAGTATCATGGAAGAATGTTGATGAAAACTATCAGTTATGCATCAGTTCTTGAGAACGGAAATTGATATTTAAATGCTGCTAAAGAAACTTGCTAGGAGAGGAAAAGTCTGGTGGTGATGTACGTTCATTCAACAACCAGTATTAGTTCTCATTTCATAATATTTACCTTAGAGATCTAAGTCACAATATTTTCCTGGAGTGAGATATCATTGTTAAACACACCGTAATGAAAAGTGTTGACATTTTATTGAAAACCACTCTATATTGCTAATCTGCTATGAATATTGCCATGGCAGTGGGGAAATATCTGTCAAAATGTGTTGGACTATGTTCTGTCTTGATGAAAAAGAGTAACTTCTCACAGCTCAGACTGTTATTCCACTGCCATTTCTACTTAATGAAAAATGTGTTCTCTGTTTCACCCTTGGCTTGCTCATCCTTGGGATTTCAACTGGACTGTTCCTTCTTGTGAGAAACCTTCTTTTTGTCCAAAGTTGCTGTCAGATTTCTGATGTACGCCTGTCAGCAACCTGTTCTTTCCTTGCAGGACATTTTTCACAGTTAGTAATTGGTTCTTTTATATCCCAGTGATCTTCATTCTATAGTGAGTGAGTCCAAGTTTCTTTGATTTAGTTACTTCTTTAACATTGTGTTGTGTGTGTGTGTGTGTGTGTTAAACATGAAATGTTGCCTATGTGAGATTGAGTTAGCCACTTAAAATCGTAGTTTGCATTTCTTTATGAGAGTTGAACAAGCTAAAGTATGAGATCTCTCAGAACTTAACTATATTTGCTAATTATTAACAATTTCCAAATCTCACACAGACTGTAAGAAATCCAAAACCTGAAGTTAATTATTCCCTTGAGAAGTTTAGTAAATGATATCAGGTTTCCAAATGTTTTTTGCATATTTAAATCAGGTAATAAACTTATTCCACCCATACTTAGACTGTATGAAACAGGAAAGATCCCTGTCCTGAGATTTTTACAGTTGAGAAAGGAGCAAAAAACTACAAGCCCAACTAATTTCAAGTTTAAGTGAAATGCCTTGTGTTTGAAAGGGCTATGGAGTATTTCATTCAAAGTTGGTGTTGTGGTGTCAGGTTGAAGTCACAATGAACTCCATAAAAAAAATATTTGCAAAGTTCCTTGAAGGACAGCAAGAATATAAAATAGTCAAAAGAAGAAACAGGGAACAAGGTAGCATTAAAAGGAGAGGATGCCCTGTGGATTCAAGTAGAAACTGGTCTTGGTGCTGAGGAGTGGGCCAGCTGAATGGCGAGGGGTGGAGGGTCAGGCAGGTAAGAACTCCAGTGGTGGGGCAGTCCATCTCACCCCGGGTGATGGTGTGAGCAGTTTGAGAAGGACAGAGCTCTTTGGTTTTCCACAGACACCATATTCTCCAAGTGCACTGACTGGGTGCCCCACAATGCCTCCCTCCCCTTCTGTCCTACTGAACACATGCTTGCTGACCCTGAGTTATACTTCACTGCATAAAAGGGGGAAGAAGATTGAGTGACACTAGTGAATACAGCTAATGTGGTCAAATTCTGTTACTTTTTACTCCACCCAGCAAAAAGTTATGTAGCTCTCTGTAAGTGACAGGAAGAGGAGAGCTATAAACATTAAAAAAATCAGAGCAGAAAAGAAAACTGCTGCTAGAAAACAATAACAGCTACAGAGTTCACTATCTTCTGGCAGAAGTCACTATGTGAACCTGGTCAAAATGCAAGTGGTAATTCTCTAGGTCGCTCAGTGAGTGCACAGAACAATGACCCCAGGGAGTGGGAAATACAATGATTTTTAAATTGGGAAATACTTAAAATGAATGCAGAATGAAGCATTATCCTTTAAAGAGTCAGATTAAAATGTGTCACATCATTTGTCAACACAGGACTGCAATTTAGTTTAGGGCAGAATTTTTAGAGAAAATTAATATTTTTGATACTGACTTCTTTTCACTAACAACATTAAATAAAATTTTTGCATTGATTTCAGTTTAGTAGAACATCTGTCCATCCACTCGTTTCCTAAACACTGAGTACCTCGCATGTGTGCCTTTCATCCTCGGCTCAATGAAACAGTGCACACACAATGTGTTTTTAAGAATATTATAACTTCTGTGTGGAATACTCAGCAAAATTTTAGTTTAACTAAATTATTTATTTGAATAATTAGAGCAAAAAAAATCCAAAGCTGTTTTTATTGATGTTTTGCATAAAATCACCTAAAAATATAAAAGTACTTCCTTTTATAAGTACATGTTTCCATAGGGTTAAAAGTAACAGTATCAAGGGGTTGGGACTGTGACCCAGTGGTAGAACACTTGCCTGGCAAGTTTGAGGCACTGGGTTCCGTCCTCAGCATTGCACAAAAATAAATAAATAAGATAAACATATTGTGTCCATCAACAACTATTAAAAAAATTAAAAAATAACTAACAATAATGAGTAAGAAATACTGAATGCCATGTGCCAATGTTCTAGGCACTTTGCTTATTTAGACTCACTTGATACGCGAATCCTCTTTGAAGCAGGTCTTATTTTACAGATCCGTATTTTACAGATGAAGAAAGCAGCATTAATGACATTTACTTTGCTTGTCCTGTGTAATGCAGCTGATCAGTGCTTTAGCTTGGCTAAAATCCTAACCAATCTCAAGGTGAAGAAGCTCCTTAGGATCTGCTGCTCTAGCTCTCAAAAATATTGACAGCAGCAGATGGGTGCAGTGGAGCATGCCTATAATCTCAATGGCTCAGAGGCTGAGGTAGGAGGATCACAAGTTCAAGTATATATTTACTGTAGACTCCTTGTTCTCAATATATATTATATATAAAGAGGTATTTATTAAATGTCTAATATGTGGCTAGTTTGGTGCTAATCCTGACACACAACTTGGTATAGCCCTTATATCCAGCTTCACCAAGGGTAGTGAACCAAGTTCTGATTGCCCCAGGACTGCGTGCTTCACCCCCAATCAAAAGGTCAGCTCCTAGAGGCTCTTGTTCTGACTTCTTCTGTCCTTGTCCATTAGCTCACTAAGCAGAGTCAAGGAAAATTCCACTCTGCTCACAAATTGTTTCTAGTGGTTGTTTGTATTTTTTATCTTCTTTTTCTTTTAGGGAATAAATCACCTTATAACTTTGTGCATAACTTTTTAAAACTTTGTGCTAATCTTAAAATGGCTTGAATACCACTTTTGAACTAGGTCTTATTTTATTTACATGATACACCCTAAATATATGATGTGTAAGTAATTATATATAATATATAAATATGTGATATTTTAAATAAATATATACTATAAACATTTACAAAATATTTAGATATATATAAATAAGATATATATATGTAAATATACAGAGTGAGACTGAAGTTTATTTTTCTTAAAGAAAGATAAATAATTAGAAAAAATGAGGTCAGCTAAGTTGCGGTCTATGAAACACGACATCTTCCTCGATTTTTTTCCTTCCTAACAAAATGCTACTCAAAATGCAAGTGTGCCTATAACCTCAGAGATTAATATTTTCTTCTTTGATTGTTTGTTGTGGTTGCTTTTATTCAAGTAATGAAAACAGAACAAAGCCGGCTGGGTTCAAACAGCAGTGATTCTGTAGTCTTTACAGATATTGTCTGAATCTAATTGGATTTTAATGAAATGATATTTCCTTTGTGATAAGTACATAAAATTATGTTTTTAATTAACATCACAAGGTATAAGCTATAGATACCAAGTTTCAACAGAAGTAATGTTACTTTAATGTTTTCTTCATTTAAAACAAGACAGAAGTTGGAAAACTTGGAAGGAAAGTGAGTAAATTAGCTGGACAATGATGAGTGCCAGGCTTTCTGGTCCTTGGAGCTTTGCCAATTTGGCAGTGTCTATTTCTTTTGTCATTTAGTACTTCGTCGACAGTTTACTTTTGAAGGACTCTCTCAACTTCATTATTTCTGTTATTCAATTTTGACAGTGTTTGCATAGGATTGGAAATAAACTCAGTTCGGTTCGCATTGTAGTGAGCATTTCAAGCAATGTCCATTAGATGGGCTTAAGACTAAAACCAAGAAAACAAAATTAAGTTACAGCACTGGAAAATGTTGGTGAAATGCATTCCATTTCTTCACGTGAAAATGTCTCTTTGACTTGGAAGAGCAGTATTTGATTCTCAGGAAATAAATCTGAGGAAGGAATAGCATTTAGGAGACTCGGGAGTATTCAGGAAAGATACTTCTTGTCTCTAGAGTTACAAAACTCACGTAACAAAGAACCTCTGGGAAGGAAAACAAATTATAGTAAGTCAAGTTCAACCAGTCCTGTTGACCTGTTGGGTTAAGACAGATTGTCCTGCCTGTTAGTTATTAATTACATTTCTATTACCAACTCATGATTCAGATGAGTGATCTATATAGTTCTCTATACATTGAGTCTTTTATTAAACAACAAACTGATCGTACTGCATTGTTTAATGATCATTTTTTTATTTTCAAATTCTACCTCTGTTCATGTGTTTACATCTATTTTATGGAAACTTCTGGAAACATACGCATCTGTGACTTAGTTAAACATTTGCATCCTTCATGGAAGTCACTTTCAAGGCAGCAGGAATATGGAAATGTGAAAGTTTCCTCATGGAAGTTAAATGAAAAGTGTGCCCTCTACTCTGCAGTCCCAAAGGGATGACACTCTGCTAACTCTAACTGGTTTCACTCATTGTTTAAACCATTTTAGGTAAACTAAGAAATGTGGGCTATCTGAGTTTGTGATGAGTGTTATGGTTTGGATGTGAGATGTCCCCTGAAAGCTCGCATGTGCAAAAAGAAATTTTGGAGAAGAAATGATTAGGTCTCAGCATTAACCTAATCAGTGAATTAATCCCTGATGTAATTAACTGAATGGTAACTGGGGGCAGATAAGGTGTAACTGGAGGAAGTAGTTCATTGGGAGTGTGGCTATGGGGTACATACTGTGTATCTGAAGTGCGGAGTCTCTCTGTCTCTGCTTCCTGATCACCATGTGAGCCAGTTCCCTCTGCCACACTCTTCCACCATGATGCTTTGCATCACCTCGAGCCCTGAGGAATGGAGCCTATCGTCTATGGATTAAGAACTCAGAAATTGTAAGCCTCCAAATAAACTTTTCCTCCTCTACAATTGTTTTGGTCAGGTCCTTTAGTCACAGCAGCTAAGAAAAGTGACTAAAACAATGAGCCTTCAGAAGGCCAGCAACATCAAAGTTTGAATTAAGGGAAACTTCCCAAATTTCAGAATCTACTGAGAATATTTGTGCTTTTATTCACTCTCTGCACAACTGATAGAACTAACATAGTCACAATTACTTTACTTTAAAAGATTGTCATGCAAAGCCCTGGGTTCCATCACCATGACCAAGATAAAATAGATATAAAAGATTCTCAAATGCAAAAGAGCAAAAAAAAGTTACAGAAAAAGGATTCACATTCAAACAATGCAGATCCTTGAAGTTCAGAGTTTTATCTTTGAGTGTTTAAACCTAATATTTATTTGCAAATACAGAGATTTTTTAACTTATGTGCTATAAGTTATTTTGATTTTCTGCTAGTTGGTTTTAGATATTTGTTATTAAGATATGTGTTATTGGATATTTAGATATTTGTTATTAAGATATAATACTGAAATGATTATTTCAAAATGAAATTATCCAGTGATATAGTAAATGAAAAAATAAATAATGAATAAAATATATAAATCTTAAGTGGATAGACTATGCAGTTTTAATATATTTTTATACCTATGTATGTTTATACCCACCAGATAAAGATATTATCAATAACACTGACATTTTCTTGTCATTAATCCCAATAGTAACTTCCAACCATAATAAGACTTCTTACCACTCTGATCATGGATTAATGTCCTTGTATGTGGATTTACCTATAAGTGAAATAATACAGTATGTTCTTTTTGTCTGATGTCTCTTACTCAGCATTAAGTTTGTGAGATTTGGGCGCTGATAATTCATTAATTTTAACTGCTGAGTAGAATTCTGCTCTATGAATTCTACTACTGTGAATTTACCCAATATATTTATCTTTATTTTATTATATTTTTTGTGGTGCTGTGGATTGAGCCCAAGGGCATTTTACCACTTAACTACATCCCTAACTCTTTTTGTTTTATTTTGAGGTATGACCTCCTTAAATTGCCAAGGCTGGTCTCAAAATTACAATCCTCCTGTTTCAGCCTCCTGAATCACTGGGATGTCAGGCATGTGCCAGGTGCCCAATTTGCTTTTGATGGACAGTTAAAGTGTTCCTCATTTTTGTCTGTCATGAATGAAGTCTCATACAAGACTTTTGGTGAACAGGAATGCTTACCTATATGCAAGTGGAATTGTTGATTATGGCATCATAGGGAATCTTCAAAAGCCAGAAAAATGATGAAGAAGAGAATAAATAGATCAGATGAGAGGAAGAGAAGAACAAGCAAGAGGAAGATGTAGAGGAAGAGGGAGGACAACAGGTCACAGTAGCAGCATCAGCATGGGATAACTTTGACAGGCAGGGTAGGGTTTCTCTGCAGGAACTGGAGATAAGTGTCCTGAGATTTGTGAACCCAGCCTGCAGCCTATGCATAGAGTTGAAGCAGAAATACAAATTACCCATAAGTTAAAACCCAGGATGTGTGTGCTGAAGTGGTCAGTGCAAGCCTGCATGACTGGCCAATGGACATCCTTTCTAGAAGAAAGCAACCCCAGTTTTAGGCCCTTGTGCTTTCCCCAGAATAACAAAAAGTGAACCTACCATTTAATAAAAGTATAATAATAACACTAAAACCTACAAGGAAATAAGTAACCAGAGTTAAGAATTGGGGGGAAAAAATCAAAATGATAAAAGCAAACTAGTTAGGAAAGCAGATTTTGAAATTACACATAGGTAAAATAACTACACATGAAATGTTTAAAAATGTGGAGTCATATAATGTCCTGTAATTTCTTGTGGCAAAATATGGAATTTACAAAAAGCTTTCATAAAATACAGGAGAATACTTTGACCACAGGAGCATAAAATGGTTCAGGCACTTTGGAACTCAGCTTGAAAGAGCTCAGAGTTGAACACACACTGGTCTCTTGACCCAGCCTGCCTCTCCTCTGTCTTCACCCCTGAGAAATGAAAAATTAAGTTCACACAGAGTTCTACGTGCAAATGTGCATAACAGCTTCCTAGGATGGCTCAAACCTGAAAACAGAGTTGCTATCCCCTGATGCATGGCTTAAAATTAGAACAAATAAAAAAAATAAAATATAACAAAATTTAAAAAATAAGTGAATAAGGAGCGCAATAGAATACAATTCAGCAATATTAAAAAAAATTGTAATAACTGAAAATTCAGCAACATGAATGAATCTGAAAAGCATTGCTAAGTGAAAAAATCTTTCCCTAAAACTTTTACCTACTGACTGAGGTCATAAAATCATTCCATATGAAAAGCTAGAAAAGGCAAAGCTATAAGGATGCCAAAGGAGGGGCAAGGCAGAGGCTGGAGTTTGGTTGGTGGGGGGCGGTCCTCACTAAGAAGGGTAAGGAGGAAAGCTCTTGGGAGAATAATAAAAATATTCTATATTTGCATTCTGGCGGTGGTTACTTAACTGTATACATTTGTCAAAACTCGTAAAATCTAACACCTAAAAAGAGTAAGTTTTACTACTTATGAATTATGCTTCAATAAACTTGAGTTAAACTAGAGAAAATGACAGGCAAATCTCCCTCATGAGCAAGAGGTAGTTAGCCAAAGAAGGCAGTGAGAAAAAGAAGGGAGTCTATTATAATGAGTTTAAAATTATTTCAGGAACACAATTTGTTTATTTTTAAATGAAATAATATGGACTTTTAGCATATCAAAACAGGAAACATATCATCATTGTAATAGAGATAACCACATCATTTGCTACTTTTCCAACTTGTATTAATGATATAAACAGTTATCAAGAAGGAACAGAAAGAAATGTAGCATAATAAAATTAACTTAGGGGGAAGTCATATGTAGACGTGACTCTAAATGTGGAAATATTGCAAACGTTGTCTTTAAAATTATCTTTAAAAGAATGAAGATCATCATCCTGGCATGATGGCTTAAGCCCGTAATTCATTCCAGTAACCTGGGAAACTGAGACAGGAGGATCAGAGGTTCAAGGCCAGTCTGGGCAACTTTATGAGACCCTCTCCCAAAAAATAAAAAGACTGGGGATGTAGTTCGGTAGTACAGCATCCCTGGGTTCAATCCCTAGTATTAGGAGAAAGGAAAAAATGAATAAAGACCATCAATAGAATTAAAAAAAACTAAATCATAGACTGGGACAAATGTTTCCAAAGGAAATGTCTGATAAAGAGCTGTCATCCAAAATATGTGAAGAATACTTCAAATTCAACAATAAGAAAACAAACCATCGGATTAAAAATATCTCAAAATAAGATATATAAGAAAACAAATAAGCATATAAAATGTATTCTACATCATATCCCAGAGAGATATGATGAAATATGAGGCATCAAATTTGCCTCAGAGAGAGGCAAATTTAAATAGTAAGATTATTGCAAAACTGGGCTGGGGATATAACTCAGTTGGTAGAGTGCTTGCCTTGCAAATACAAGGTCCTGGGTGCATTCCCCAGGCACCACAAAAAAAAAAAAAAAAAATTGCAAAACTGTAGAATGGCCAAAGTCTGACATGCTGACATCACCAAAAATGTTGGCAAGGATGTGGTGCAATAGAAACTCTCATGCATTGCTGGTGGGAAAGCAAAAGGAAAACACCTTGTCAGTTACGCACAAAACTGACATGTTCTAAATCTGTTGTTCAGCAATTGTATTCCTTAGTATTTCTACAAAGGAGTTGGACATTTATGCCCATATAAAAACGTGCACACAAATGTTTATAGCAGCCTTATTCATAATTGTCATAATTTGAATGCAACTCAGATGACTTTAATTAGGTGTATGGAAATGAAGAAATGACCTATCAAACCATGAAAACACATAGAGGAAAATTAATGATAAATTAGTAAGTGAAAGAAACCAGTCTGAAAAGGATCCATGCTGTGAGACTCCAACTGCATGACATTCTAGAAAAGGCAAAACTATAGAGACAGTGGAAGGGTCAGTGGTTGGCAGGGGTGGGTCAGGAAGGGCTAAACAGATGGAGCACAGAGGGTCTTGCAGGTAATCAAAATATTCTATGTGATGCCACAGTGGTGGGCACAGGTCATTACACTTTTGTCCAAACTTCCAGGTTGTTCAACACCAAGATGGAACCCTGCAGTCAGTTGTCGACTTTGTTTGATAATGATGTTTCAATACAGGTTCATCATTTGTAATTAATGCTCCATTCTGCTGGGTGTGCTGATCATGGATAAGGCTGTGCACACAGAGGGGCAGGAGTTATGGGGTAAATCTGCACCTCTAGCTCAGTTTTTCTATAACCCTAAAACTGCTGTGAAGAAAAAGTAATAGAGTAAGAAATGGGCAAATACTTTTATTTAACTTTGGAATGTAGGTTGTAGCAGAGTAAGATAAAAGGACATTTGAAGTACAATGATTGGAAGAGATGGGGGAAAAGCCATTCAGAGTTCAGATGGTTGTCTATACAAACTAAAAAAGCATACAAACATATTATTAGAATTAATTAGAATTAATAAGAGAATGTAGTCAATGAGTCAAGTCTATGGACTGTAAAAAAGGAAGAAAAAGAAAAAGAAGAAGGAGGATGAGGAGGAAGAGAAGGAGATCAGTGTTATTGCATTGCTATACATTTCTTTTAGGAGGAAAGATGACTTTTGCAATTTATTTATTTAAAATACAAACATGTGCATACAACCTGAAGATTGAAAACCAGAGATAATCAGAAAATGCATTCAATTAATTGGGCATTCATATATTTATGTATGCCATTCAAATCCAAGTATCAGTAAGCAAGCTTTTTAGAATACTTCTTATAAAAATGCCAGTGTAAATAGGCATTTACATCATTCTGTTTCATTGATATGCACGTAGATTGTGAAGCAGGGTTTATCTGTGATCAGTGTGAGCAGCTAGGCATTTATGGAGAGGACAGAATAAGATAATGACTTGTAGTTTCGGAACCAGTATGGCCAACACTTTCACAAATTAAATTAAATGGCTGCAAGTCTCACTTTAATAACCCCTAAGAGTCAAAAATACAACCGCCTAATTTTCTTATGGCTGTTTTCCTCAAATAAAATTTCAATCTATTATGTGTACTCGTTTCTTTCCTGACAAACATTTTAGCAAGCTGGAGAGGTAGCATTTCACATGCATAGCATCCTCACAGCAAAAAAGAGCTGTAAAAAATGAAAATGAGTTTGGGCCATTAAAGCATCTCTAAAGCCCTGAAAGAGTGTAAGAAAACCTCTCTTCCCCAGCGTGCTCATAAGACAAGGCAGATACAAATAATCAGAACCTTATAGTGGAAAGCCCACCTGTCATGCCGATGGTGGAGGCGACAATCAAGGAATGCCTTTCCTTACCCAGATACCATCATAAAGAGAGCAAGAGCCAGTGTCGAAAAATAGGCTGCACAGGAAAAGGCACCTCTTGGGCAAACAGAGAGCTAGGCAAGGGAAGAACGTGCGGGGATACTGCTGGTACCTTAGAGACTTCAGACACTGTGCCCTTGCTCATAAAATACCAGGAAGCAGGCAGAGAGCTCAAAGGATGTCTTCCTAACAGAATGGAAACCTCTCATTGCAAACTTGCAGTGATCATGTGTCATCTGCATTGAGAAGTGGGAGACCCCAGGAAAAGAGTGAGGCTGGGAAGTCCTCTGACTTCTTAGGAGATGACTAGAATTTGAACAAGCTGCTTCCTGACGATGGTTGGGGTCAGTGTCATGACTGACTTGGCATCATTATGGGTGATTTGTGATTTTGGAAAGAGGCCCTGAAACTCAGATTGGCCTTCATGGCTTATCATTACCCAATTCAGCAGCCCTACCCTGTCAGTCTCTCACTGTTCTCCTATCTTATTCTCATTCCTCAGTTGGTGTGTTGGTTTCTCCCCAGTTCCAAGCCCAGAGCTGGAATGTTCCAATTTGTGATCAGTCAGGGGTTAGCTCTACACTTTGCTGCCTGCCATGTATTGGGTATGGTTTGAGTGTGTCCCCCAAGGATTCATGTGCTGGAATCCTCAAAAAGCAGCTTGTTCAAGTTCATCTAATAAATGATTAGTCCTATTCTACAGGATGGCAGTGCAGAGGGGTGGTAGGGTCTTGGAGAGGCAGGGTCCAATCAATGCTGCAAGGCTGCTACCTCCTTGCATCCTGGTTTCCTGTGTTGTCATGTGACTTTTCCTCTCTAATGTGCTCCTGCCATTGTAAATGACATCTCACTAGAGCTAAGCTGATATAGACACCTTGCCCTTAAACCTCCAGAGCTGTGAGCTAAATTAACCTCTTTTGTTTACAAGTTTTCCAATCCCAAGAATTTTATCATAGTAACAGAAAATGGACTAATACACTAACTAATTCATGATGTTTAATGTTTTTTTATCACACAAACTATATTGATTTTCTACTCTCCATGATGCACAGATCCAGATCCTAGAGAGGCAGCCATAGTCAAATGAAATAGAATTCTTGTTTTCTGGGTAATGTAGTTGAGTGAACATGACAAGAAACACAAAAACAAAAAAATAACTGTATAATATTCTATTTAGAGAAGAACATGGGAAAAAATGAAACAGAGGACAATGATGAAGGTGGAGTGGATAGGGCCATTGTCTTACCAGAAGGACAGCAAATTTGAGAAAATGAAGGACTGTGCCTTGAAGATTTGGGCAGAGGAGCACTGTAGTCACAGGAAAGGATGAAGGTGTGAGTGCTTGGCTAAGTGAGGAGGAGGGAAGGGAGCGTGATGGGAGAAGAGATGGGAGGTGCAGAGAGCTCTGCCTTACAGGGTCTTTGGAGATATTGTAAGGACTTTATTCTTCAAATGGGACAAGGAGCCTTATGAAATACATCACCACACATTTAAAACATTGCTTTAAAACAAGATTTTCTCATAATTTATTTATCACTCCCTCCCCTAATATTTTAAAAAACTCAACAACCAGAGATGACATTTATATTTGTGAATGTAGCCTCTGGAGGGTGCACAGCAGATCTGTGTCCTCCAGGAAATCTCTGAGATAGTTTCCAAAGCATTACAAATGACAAAGACTTGAAGACTTGCTCGATCACTCAGAAATTGACAAGATGCTAACATATAATTTCCAACTCTTAAATAAGGAAGACTCTTTATGAGAGAGATTCTATGTTTGAGTAGTGTTTTAGTCAGCTTTGCATTGCTGTGACCAAAATGCTCAAAGAAGAACTTTGCAAAGAAAAAGTTTATTTTGGCCCATGATTTCAGGGGTTCAGTCCATGATCAGTCAGCACCATAGCTCTGAGCCAGAGTGAGGCAGAACATCATGGCAGAAGGGAGGGGCAGAAGAAGGGAGCTCAGCACGTGAAAGTCAAGAAGGAGAGAAAGTGAGAACTTTGCTCTCCAAGGACAAAACATAAATTCCTAAGTCAAGACCCCAGTGACTCACTTCCTCCAGTCACACCCTAACTACCTAGTTACCACCCAGGCAGTCCATGAAAATTGGTTAATCCTCTGATTAGCATGCAACTTTCATAACCCAATCATTTCACCTCTGAACAGTCTTCCATTGTCTCACACATGAGTTTTGGGGGATATCTCATATGGAAACCATAACAAGTAGTAAATATTGAAAAAATTATGTACATTTCTAAGGTAGGAATGTAGATTAATTCAGTCTTTCTAAGTAGTAAGTTCTCCTTAAATACAGAAATATTATATTTTTTCAAAAGTTCATAAACATTTTCTAGAATTGTCTGCTGGGAACCTCTTCTATTGATACAGTAAAGACTAGTATTTATGGATGTTTATTATTGGTTATGTGAAAAAAAAAATCTGAAAAACTAAGTGCCCTTTAGTAAGTTAAATTACTATTAGTGAAGCAGGAAGTTAAACAATAGGCCCTTGTAGACAGTTTTGTATAAATAGATATTTATATAAAAAGATATTTCCACAGCATATGTGGATATCCACAGTATGATATTAAGTGACAAATGAATTCGACTGCCAATTTCTATTGTGATTCAAACAAAATCAAAGAAGAAGTGCTGAAGAAAAATAAAATACAGCATTAATAGAAATTAAGACATCATCATACCCCATCCTAAAAAAGAAGAAATTGATTTGAGAACATAAACACTAGCTAGAGACCACGTCCCAGTAAATGAAGCAGCAAGATATTGAGACCTGACCAAATTTTGACCAATGATTTGTGAGTGGAAGTAACATCTGAGTGTTCCTTTTCAAGGGCAGGCCCTGTGGTATACTTCTTTTCTCCTGCTCACTGGAATTCAAACTTCATGGCAATACTTGGTAGCCAAATTAGAAACAAAACAGAAGCTTCATGGTAGTGGCAACAGAGCCTGAGAGGAGTTTCTCTAATGAGAGCTGAACTACCGCACTAGCCTTGAAAAACCTACCCAGATTTTATGTAAGAAAAAATGGACATTCCTACTTTTTCAAGCTATTGTTGTTTGGGGGCTCTCTTCTTAAAAGAAATTTATCCCATATTCCAACAAATTCACTTTTCTTTTTGTGGCTTTTGCACATTCTATATTTTATTGTACCATAAGCATGAACTAATTTATGCATTTAAAACTAAATGTGTTAAGTCAATAGAGTATCAGGCACATATATCAAAGCATTAGAATGTAAACTTAGGAAAGTTATTGAAAATTTTGAGCTTATTTCTGACCTTAAGATTTATATGATAATATTGGCCAAATAGACCACCCAGTTAGTTTATTAATGTAAAATAACCAAAAAAGTCAAAGTGTTATAGATCATAGTCAGATGTTAGCAAGGAATCTGAGGTTCTTCTGACAACACAGAGAAAGGGAAAAACATGAATATGCTTTTAAGGATTGGAAAAGTCTTAGCTGATAATGAAATAGGCCATTTTTAATTGTTTTTGTTTCTGGGGATCAAACCCAGGGTCTTATGCCTTCCAGGCAATCCCTCCACCTCTGAGCCACAACACTAGCCTTAGGCATGTTTTATTTTGTTTTGTTTTGTTTTATTTATTTATTTTTTGCTATTTTTGATTCATTGTACACAAATGGGATACAACGTTCATTTCTCTGGTTGTACATGAAGTGGAGTCACACTGTTTGTGTAATCATACATGGACATAGGGTAATAATATCTGTCTTGTTCACTTATCTTTTGGACGTAGGCATGTTTCAATAGTCCAAAATTAAACAAATGGTAAGGTTCTACAATGCAGAAGGCAGTTCAGACAAGGAAGACTATTTGTACTACTTCGCTTCTCAGAAATGCAATGGTCTTTCCCCAAAAGAAAGTGAGGATTGGGTCACAGGATATGGTCATAGAGAGATGAATTACTTGACCAGGCAGATTCTGTACTCAGTAGACCACATGGTAGACTCTGGATTCCCCAGGAAACTTCCAGGCATTCAGATTTGAGATTCTCTGACTACTAGAGAGGAGACCATATTTTGGGCTACTGGAGGAAGTCTACGCCATGGTGCTGACTTATTATTTGAGTGGGTAAACAAAAACACTCCTCTGTCCAATTTCATTGGTCATATTGGTTGACTTTTATAATAAGTGTGCCATTCAATAACCTATTTCATAGATATGATTTTAAAAAACGAACCAGAGACTATATTGCCCTGGACAATGTAGCTAATTCTAACCAAAATCTATACTCTACCCAGCACAGAATTTCTCCTTAGCCTATAAAAAAATCTACTTAATATATACTGCTAAGAAAAATGGCAGTATAGTCACAGACTCTCCCTAAATACACACTGAAGAGGAAGTCTCATAACTTGTGGTCTCAGAGACTCACTTGCACCATAAGAGAAAGGCTCTGTCCTCCTCAATTCTGGAATGCAATTTGGTCATCAGGTGCCATTTATCACGTGGAACTCTCTCAAGCTGTTCTTCTAAAGCAATGCCTGAAGACCTGCCTCTGGATATCATAATTTCCCTGACAAGTGGATGAAACCATCAAACTTGCCACCGCACAACCTCTACTGAATTCTCCAGCCTGTGCTGGAATTGATATGAATGTGGAACAATTGCTATGTCCCATTATGGTAATTATAAATCTGGGGAGGAAAGGGGATAGCAAGTGAGGAATCCAGATGGGAGAAGGTCGTCGTTCTGCCTCTCTGCTGGAAGAACTGTTGAAGATAGGGGATGGGAATCTAGCAGTCCCTCGAGAATCTCAACAGAGCCAAGAGCAGACAAGCCAGGCGAATGCTGCCCTGGACGGGTACCATCATCCCGCCTTTTTATGGGCACACACACTGAGGCTGTGCCATTGCTTGCGCAGTCGCCAGCTGTCTCGTGAGGCTTTTCAGGGGAGAATTGCCAATCACCCCAACTGGCTACACACCATGGAGGAAACTGCCCTCTGCTAATCGTGAGAAATGCTGAAACAAGACTTTGGTTCTGCACAGGTGCTGGGCAATGTAATTTCCTTGTAGAGTGTCTGATCCATAATTGGATATTTGCAAATGGCGATGGTGTCCATGTTGCTTCTGCTGAGACTCATGATGAGGAAGGCACCATCTCGGTAGGAACCGGAGAGCACAGCACAACTCCACAATCCAGAGGGCTCACCACTTTGTTGTTAGATATAACATGGTCCATTTTTCTTCCCCCTGCTGAGGAGAAGCTGTTAGGAAGAGATTAGAAAGCCTATAATCATAATGGAATACTAGAGGTCACAAGGGTAAGAGGAAACTAAGACCTGAAAGAATTAAGAAAGAGAAGAAAGTAGAATCATTTCAGGAAGTTTTGTGGGAAGTGGGTTCTTAGTTTAAATTTTCTTTTCGTTTAAGGAGCACATCCCAAGGCCAAAGCCTGATGGAGAATTCACAGGTGCATCCTGCCTAGAGTTAGAACAGGTGTGGGGCCTGTGAAAACCCTGAACATGGAACCAGTTGAGATTCCCTGACCAGAGTTTCAGTGAAAGGTGTCCAGGCAGGGCTCTTCTGCTGGTCCAGGAGACCAGGTGAGGTCAGCTTAATGTTCTTGGCAAGTCTCCTTCTAAGCAGAAGTAGCTGGAAGACTGGTCTCAATGCCTAAGAATCTTACAGACTTCACGGGCCAGTTAGATAATGGTATGGGCCTGGATTTTTTACATATTTGTCACTGAGAGTGAACACAAAGTGAGGATGTCAGAAGAGGAGTGAGATGACATTCACAGGGCATGTGAGGTGCTCATAATTCGATCTGGGTTTTTATCTCTCCCTGCTTTGGGATGTTTTAATAATCTGTAATGAGAACAATGAAGCCTCCCCTAACTCAGAGAGAAATGGAACCTCTGCAGTTCAGCTTACCTCACACCTCTTCTCCAATAGCTTGATCACCCTCATCTCCAGTGCTCAGGTTTTAGCAATGGAGAGCTGAGGCACACAGCTTGGCTTAGCACTCTTTGACATTTTAATATGCAACTCCTTGAGATGACCTGTGGGAATTAGAGCTCCTTGTTTTCATCTCTATGGCTGCGTGTCAGTCGAACCAGAATCCTGTGACTGTTGGGAGGAGCAATGTGGAGACAGACAGGCAGGGAGTCTGCCATTTAAACTTTCAGTAAATACAGTTTTGGTGCGGTTTTCGGTGACCTTGCTGTAAAATCACATGTTCAAATCCTATTTCATTCATGAGATTGTATTCAACACAGACAATTTCAAGTAAAGACTCCATTCTTTTTGGCACAGAGATTCTTGGTCCAACAACACCACAAGTAAATGAACTCCAACTCATAGTGCCGTGTAACCCCACTGTGGCTGGTAGAAGGCTGCCGTGTTTGCCAATGATATGTCCTTGGCCTCCGTTTTCCTGCTCTTTGCAGAAACCAAAAGATATTGTAAGTCAGAGGGACATTGGCTTTCCAGCTGTGGCCACATCTGTCAACACAAGTCCAGGCCACCTTCCAGGATGGCTCCAAGGATGTAGTGCCATTTGAGCCTCAGCAGACTGGCCTCAATACCCCACATTGTAAGTTGCCAGTGCTGTCAAAGGCAAAGCCTATGCTTCGCACCAGATCCATTCCACTTGCAAAGTCCTTTTAGGCTGCAGGTCTGTGTCACACCTTTGTCCTAGAGGTGAGAGTTGGAAGTTGAGTGCCATCAGCTAGGACAGAAGTTCAGCTCTCACAGCTGTTTATGCCTTCAAAGTTGTGAATAAATTATTGCAAGGCATTTATTTCTGCTGTTTGGAAGAATCATATTCCTGACACTACAGAGATGTCCTGCTTTTATTTTAATTTTTCTTTTATATATTTATTTATCTATGCATGCATGCTTGGGATCATACCTAAGGCCTGAACCATGGGCCTTAGGTATGATCACCTGGCCAAGTGATCTATCACTGAGATCCATCCCCAACTATATATATATATATATGTACATATATATATTTAGTTGTATACATATATATATTTATAATATTGTGTATAGTGTATATACGTATTTATTTATTTGTCTGTTGGCCTTTGAGCCACACAAACTCTCAGGGGAAGAAAAATCATTCAATACAAATGTACATGAAGTGTGCCTTAAAATGGGAAATGATGCACTACAGTCAGTAGCTATCCAGATCCCTGCTTAAGGGCAAAGTCCAGAAATAAAAGCTTCCCCATTTCCCTATGTACATATTTTATGTACATAAAATATTTTATATAATATGAATTTATTATGTATACATAATTGCTCATATATAGATTAACCCATAATCTATAATGTTCACATTTATGTATTTCTCATCTTCTTTCTTTCTCCCTCCCTCACTCTTTCTCTTTCTCTTCCTCTCTCTCTTACTTATTTCTCACAATAAGCACCTCAAATGTGGACCACAACCATGAACCAAAGTCAACTTCTTTTCTTTACAACTTGTGCAGTCTGTGGTGTTGTGTTATTAGCAACAGGCAATGCACCAAGACATCTACACACAAATTGTGGGTGTGTATGTGTGCAATTTAATTCAGTTTGTTTTAATAAAAGGAAAATGAATAAAAAATAACTAACGAGTCACCACCACCTCCACCCATAGGCAACTTTGTGTGGGCGTGTGCCAATTCCGGGTCGTTGCCATGGTTTCCCCTATGCCATGTGGGAGGCACACCACCACTGAGACAGGTGCATGAGTCATGAAGGGATCACAAGTATTCCACTGATGCCTCCTCACCTCACCTCATAGGCAGCCATGTGTGGGCTGACTGCACTGCTGAGATTCAAGGCAGGTTCTTCAGCTCCTCTACCAGAGACCCTTGACAACAGCAGAGTTTTCCCCATAATTGCCTGAGGTAATATCCACCATGCTTCTGGTGCCACCAGTCCCATTGTTGTAATGTACACCATGGCCATCCAACACCCTTATCCCATGTGGTTCCAAGAGACAGTAGGCTCTTTACCTTGCTGTAGTACACACTGTGACCAAAGCCATTAATCACAGCCAAAGTAGCCACAGAAAGACTACACTATAGTGCCCAGCAGGAACCAAAGCCCACATTGCATATTAAGCCAGCCCCCAAGACACATATTCAAAAGAAAATCATTTACTATAGTAGCTGTCTCATAAAAAGGAGACAGTATAACTGACTGACCAGATGCAAGAATCTCAACATAGCCTCACAAGAAATGCCTTCAAATATGAAAGAGTATGCCTTCAAAAAAAACCCAATAACTCTAACAAACAAATTCCAAAGAAAACAGTAATGACAAAATTCCTGATAAAGAATTTAAAAGAATGAATATAAAGAAACTCAAGAATACTCAACAGAATACAAACAGTTGGATTAAATTAGGAAAAATGAATGCAGTGAAAGGAAGTTCAGGAAACATGTATTTCAAAAAAGAAATTAAAAAAATCTTTAAAATGAGGATCTTTATGGGTAAAATAAAAATATAGTGTAAGCCTAAAGAGTAGACGACATCAATCAGAGAAAAGAATAGAAAACTTGAAGGCAGAACTTTTGAAATAACTTAGTCAGATAAGAAAAATGAATAAACAAACAGAAAAACAAAAAACAAAGAATGAAGATAGACTCTGAGATTTTTGGGAAACCATTAACCAAACAAATATTCTCATTTTGTGGTTAGCCTAAGGGAAAAAAGAGGAAAAGACACAACAACCTATAGAACTAGTAATAGCTGAAAATGCCCCCACTCTTGGGAAAGTCACAAACATCTAGGTACAAGATGTTCATAGGATCGTAAATAAACATATTCAGAGGAGGTTCTCAACAAGGCATGGCATAGTCAAACTATTAGAAGTGCAAGACAAAGAGAGAATTTCAAAAATTGCAAAAGAGAAAAAGCACCAAATCACATTTAAAGGAATTTCCAGTAAATTAAAAATTTTTTTCTGCAGAAACCTTAGAGGTCAGGAGGTAATATTGGAATGACCTGCTTCAAATACTGGGGAAAAAATAATTTTCAATCAAAACTAATTCCCAGAAAAGTTGTCCTTCAGAAATAAAAAAGAAACACTTTCAAGATAAGAATAAAAAAGGAATGAATCGTTCTCAGAACAGAGTTACAAAAGATGCTTCTAAGGGACTCCTACAGACAGAAGCAAAAGAAAAGTAACTACCATTATGAAAACACATGAATGTATAAACTCATTTGGAAGGATAAGTACACAAAAGAGAAATTTAAAATAATCAAACCTTATTATTGAACTAAACCACCAAGTCACAAAAATGAACAGTAAGAGAGAAAAAAGACACAAAGGATACAAAGCAAAACAGAAAAAAATTGTTTTAAAATGACAAGAGTTAAGTTCTCACTTATCAATAATAGCCCTTAATGTAAATAGACAAAATCTTCCAATTTGACTGAATAAGTACAAATTTAAGACCCAGTAATATGTTGCCTAAAAAAATCCTCATTTCACCAGTGAAGATACAGACTGAGAGTGAAAGGATGAAAACAGATATGCCACACAAGTGGATCAGAAAAGCAAGTGGGAGTAGCTGTTCCTATATCAGATAGAATAGATGTTAAGACAAAAACTGAAAACAAGACAAAGTCACTATATAATGATCAAGGCATTGATTCAACAAGAAAATATAATAATTTAATTTAAATATATATTCACCTTATATCAGAGCACCCAATTTTATATAATAAACATTATTAGATCTGGAGGGAGAAATCAGATCCAGTACAATGATGGTGGGATACTTTAAAACCTCACTTTCATCAATGGCTTAATCGTTCAGTCAAAAAAACAAGAAAGATCAGAGTTAAATTACACTCTAGGTTAAATGGACTTAATAGATATTATTTACAAAACACTTCATCCAACAGTTACAGAGTATATATACTTTTCATCAGTATATAAAATATGCCCTGGAATTGACCAGATATGAGGTCAAAATAAATCTCAACCAATTCAAAGAAATTGAAGTCATATCCTACATCTTATTTAATGTCAATGGAATAAAAGTAGAAATAAACAACAAAGGAAACTTCATACATTTTGTAAAGTCATGGAGACTTACCAACAAGTTACTGAATGAAAGATAGATCATCAAATAAATCAAAACAGAAATTTAAAATTTTCTTGAAAAAATGAAAAAGGAAACAGAACATATCAAAATTTATGGAAGACTGGAGGTGTAGCTCAGTGGTTCAGTGCTTGCTTAGAATGTGTGAGGCTTTGGATTCAATTCCCATCACTACAAACCAATAAAACAAGAGAGGATGACAAATATATGGGATAATGCAATAGGAAGTAATTTTATAGCACAAATACCTATATTTGAAAACCATGAAAATCTTAATAAGAAACCTAAATTTCCATCTCAAAGACATCAAAAAGCAAGAGCAAACCAGTCCCAACATTTAAATAAAAGATAACAAATATAAATGCAGAATAAATGAGAGGCATAAAAAACAATATAAAATCATTTAATCAGAGTTGTTGTTTTCAGAAGATAAACAAAATTGACAAACCTTTAGTTTGATTAACAAAAAAAGAGGAGAGAAGATACAAAAAATAATATTAGAGAAGAAAAAGGAAACATTGCAACTGATACCACAGAAATGTTAGCATCATTCGAGACTTTATAAACAACCATACTCTGACAAATTGGAAAACTGAAGAAATACGTAAATTTCTACAGCAATATATTTGACCAAAAGTGAACCCTGAAGACAGCTCAATAGCAAGAAGTAAGATTAATTCAGTTTTCTATAAAATAAGAAAATGGTAGGACCAGTTAGAGTCACTGCTGAATTTTTTCAAACTGTAAAGGAAAAACTAACAGCAACTACTCTTAAATTCTCTTTCACACTCACAAAAATAAAAAATAAAAAATAAAAAGGAGGAATTTCTAAACTAATTCTATGAGAACAGCATCACCTTGGTACTAAAACCAGACAAAGAAAAAACCCAAACCATAAAATTATAGACTAATATAATAATGAATACAGATATATAACTGTCAGTATAATACCAGCAAATGAAATACAACATATGGAAAAACTTATTCATTATGATCTAGTGGGATTTATTGCAGGAATGCAAGGATGGTTCATCATATACAAATTAATCAATGCAATACTGCACATCAACAAAATGAACAACTAACATGATTATCCCATTAGATGCAGCAAAAGGTTTTGATACAATTCAACATTCTTAATGATCAGACTCTGAATGAATTGGTTATATAAGGAACATACCTCAACCTAATAAAGCTCTTAGCTCTTCCTCTAAGATCTAGAACTAAATAAAGCTATGCACTTTCACCACTTTTATTCAATGTAGAACTGGAATTCTTAGCCAGGGCAAGTAGGCAAGAGATATAAATAAAAGGCATGTATATAGGAAGAGGGAGAGTAAATCCAATTATCTGAAGATGATATAATTCTATATTTAGAAAAGCCTTAATATTCTACTAAAAGACTATTAGAACAGATCAGTGAATTCAGTGAAGTTTCAGGGGTATAAAAGCCACACACAAAATTCAGTGGCATTCCAAAAACACTAATAAGGAGATTGCTAAGAAATAAATTATGAGAGGATTACCATTCACAAAAAGTACCAAAAATAACTAGGGATAAGGTTAATCAAAGAAGTAAAACATGACCATGATAAAAATTACAAAATCTTGATGAGAGAAGTAGAAAAAGTCACAAAAACTGAAGACCTTCAATCTTCATGGATTAGAAGAAATAATATTAACATGTCCATAATTCCCAAAGTGATTTACATATTCCACAAAATTCTCATCAAAATACCAATAGCATTCTCCACAGATCTAGGTAAAACATTGCAATCCATTAGAATGCACAAAAGACTCCAAATAAAACTAAAATAAAGCAAAATGAACAAAGGGCCAACTTCAGAATATATGACTGAACTACAGTAATCAAAACAGCATAGTATAGGCCTTAAAAAATAGATACACAGACAAGTGGAATAGAATAAAGATCCCTAAGAAACCAGGTATTTACAGCCAACTGAAGGTTCATGAGATCACCATAAGCACAATGGAGAAAAGACAGCCTCTCAATAAATAGTGCTGGGAAAAGTGGATATTCATATGAAAAATTGAATCTTGACCCCGATATCTCACCATATACAAAAGTAACTCCAAATGGATCAAAGGTTTAACTTAAGACTTGAAACAATGAAATTACTAGAAGAAAACAGGGGCAACACTTCAAGACATGGGTATAGGCAATGAGTTTTTGGTAAGGTTACAAAGAACAATCAACAAAAGCAAATGAGATTACATAAAACAAAGAAGTTCTGAACAGCAAAGGAAACAATCAAGAAAGTTAAAAAAAAAAAAAAACAACCTGCAGAATGTGAAAAATATTTGCAAGCAATTCAACTTATTTATAAAGGACAAAATATCTAGGACATTTAAGGAACTTTTAAAACTCCGTAATAAAAAGCTGAAGAATCCAATTAAAAGATAGACAAAGGACATGAATAAATACTTCCCAAAAAAGAAATTCAAATGTCCAGGGAAGAAATTCAAATGTCCAACGAATTTGTCAGAAAATGCTGAACTTCGTTAAGTGTCAGGGAAATGCAAGTTAAAATCACAATGAGATTAACACCTTACCCAATTAGAATGGTTTCTGTAAAAGTTTTATACATAAATAAATAAACAAACAAACAAACAGGTGTTGGCGAGGATGTGGAGAAACGGGAACTCTTATCCACTGTTGCTAGGAATGCAAATGAGTGCAAATGTTCTTCGAATAAGTTAAAATAGGTCTACTACATGATCCAAGCATCCCGCTCATGGGTAAATATTCAAATGAAATGAAATTAGTGTATTAAAGAGACTCCTGCATGCTCAAGTTAGTTTGTGCCCTGTTTACAATAGGTAAGATAAGGAATCAACATAGATATCTATTGATGGATGAACAGATAAAGAAAATGTCCTATACATACACAGTAAAGTATTATTCACCCACAAAAAAGGATAACATCATTTGCAGCAAAATGAAGGAACCAAAGGATATCATGTTAAGTGAAAGAAGTCAATTGCAGAAAAACAAATCCCATGTGTTCTCCCTCATGTGGAAATTGTTCAAGTCTATTGAAACTTATGGCAGTGATTACTAAAGGTTGGAAAGCAAGGGGGTAGGGATAGTGTAAGGTTAGTTAATGGGCTCGCAAACATAGATAAAAGTAGGAAGCTCTGGTGTTCTACATAATCATAAGGGCACTATGGTTCACAAAAAACTTATTATATTTTATGAATAGTTAGAAGAGAGGGGCTCAAGGACCCCAAACACAAAGTCATGAGGAGATGTAAACATTAATTATTCTGATTTCATCAATGTACATTTTGTACATGTATTGAAATATCACTCTGCACTCTACATATGGTCACAATTATTACTTGATAATTAATCAAAATTTTTTAAAATGTTTAAGGAGAAGACAATGTGAACTACCCTGATTTGATCATCGCATTCTGTACACATGAACTGAACTAATCCACTGTACTCCATATTATTGTAGAATTAAAATATTCACTAAAAATGAAATAAAAGTGGTACTGAATAGACTGAGGAGGTGAGGGGAAATTATTCAGGCTGAGTCTTCAGTTAAGACAGAACTAGGTGAATAAATATTTCAGAAATAAATTACTGAGTGGTATATACTACATTTTTTCTTGGTATTCCAATTTCAAATTATATGCTTGATTTAGGAACCCCAGAATATTCAGTTTTGACTTCAATATCTGGTAAGAATGAAATGTTTTAATTCACAGAGAAGAAAAAAAGAAGTGCAAATGGAATGAACTAGAACAAATCAAAATTTAAATTATGCCTAGGTTGAAATATGAGTATTATACCTATGAAGAAAGAGTTTGGGCTACGAGTTTGGTTATACAATTATGCAGGCTGAAAAACTGGAATTCCCAGTGGTAAATGCAGTTTCTCTAGTTGAAGTTCATTGTGGAGAAGCAAGACCCTCACAGAGTGAATTAGCATGTCTTGTAGCTCTTATTCAAGGTGACATGAACAAATAATGAACCAAACATTCCAGTTGTGTTTTGAGAAGTGATTCCGTCATGTTTTCTAAGTATGTGAAAGAAAAAAAAAAAAAAGAACAGATATTTATTCAACATCAATATTGGTTCCAAATATTGATAAGACAGCTTCAAAATTCCTCTCTACATTTTAACCTGATTTTTCAATCACTATGTACTTTCTGATTCCTCTGCCACAGTTAGTACAAGTCATGAGATACAAAAGTAGCTCAATAAATATTGTTTACATATGTTAGACAAATAAGAGGTCTTTGAATATGGATAGCTCTATTATATTCTAGGGCTCCTGGACGTGCATGTTTTTGCCCTTTTTATCTATTTTTACAGGATTTACATCCTTCTTAGCAACAGAAATTCACAAATTGGGTAAACTAAAACTTCCAGGTACAGTGTTCTCTCTACACTGTTTTAAATTAGTTTTCAAGGGAATAGAACTGCCGATGGATCTCTGGTAACTAAAAAATACTCGCAAGGACAAAGTAAGGGAGAAATCTGAACAGAGAATCTCTCTGGAAGGTCAGTGTCATCCTTTGAGTTAATGTGAAGTCATACGTTTTACTTGTTTGTTTTAAAGGTAAGCAATATTAGTACCCACTTATCACATGGATGTAAATATTCAAAAGTATTTGGGTAAGCTTAAGAAGACATAGAGATATTATAACCACTTTTGTATCTATATTGTAAAAGAAGCCTGCTATTTTAATTATTTAAGTTTCATTCATTTAAAATGTATTTATTTGAAATTAAAGTATCAGTTGAAAATGAATGATAGTTATTTAAATTTGATATTTAGTAATGTTGTGAGGTATTCTTTGAAAATTTTTTTACATAAATCCTTTAGAAGTCATAATTAGTAATATAAGAATAGATTTTGTGTCAAAACACAAGATTATGAAGAATGAACAAGGAGGAAAGGGAACATGCATTTATTGAGCAGAAGATGTATGGCAGTGGTTCTCAACTGGATTATTTCATGAATTATTACAGCAGATCTTTACAGGAGATATCATCCTTTTCTCAGATCAGCACCCTGAGAATTTGCCCACAGCCACACAGTCACTGATGGAACAAACTTCAAATATGTTCCTTCTGGTGGAGACCCTGGCTCTTTTCTTATGACAAATGCATGGCTTCTGTCATTTAAGTTCTGAAGGAAAACCATACATTGACATCTCTTCTATTCAAAGAGGAATTTACCTAACTCTTTCTATTATGGCTTCTTTTTTTTCTCACAACTGGTAAGCAAACAGATTTAAAGAGAGAGGGAAAGCATTAAATTACAAGAAGGTTACCACGGGCAATTTGGAAGATAACTATATCACCTTCATACAGTATTATTGCAAAAGGAAAAAAAATCAATTAATGCAATTTATACTTAAATAAAAATAAACAGATAAAACACTTTCAAATTATGATTGTGTTACATTGCTAAATATCCCACATCTTTACAAAATAGAAAGCCATGACCCAGGCTTGAAACAAAGAGAGGTCAAATGAAAATAATAATGAGAGGGCTGGGGATATAGCTCAGTTGCTAAAGTGCTTGCCTTACAAGCACAAGGCCCTGGGTTCAATCCCCAGCACCGCAAAAAAAAAAAAAAAAAAAAAGAGAGATAAAATAAAGGTAAGAAAAATAACATAACAAACAACTTGAGCAATATCCAGTTAAGGAGTTATTCAGGAAAATGATAGGAACAAAGATAAAGGTGGAAGTTCATGCTCATATATCACGATCAGTGTTTGTTTCAATTTTCTGGTAGCATTGAGACAGAAGATAAGTAGATGTAGAGTAGGAGTCTGGAGTAGAGTGAGAAGGACTGAGACCAGTCAGACTTAGGAAAGATTTAGTTGCTATAAAGAAAGAGTTCATTAGAACCCAGGAAAGGAATTTTGATTCAGATACCAAGGTCTATGATCCTAAAACAAATGGTGTCGTTAATCTGCATAGTTCTGTGATTTACTCCCATGGCCCTCACTATCAGGAGTTGAGGAGTAGAACATTGCATGTATGTGTTAATCCAGGATTGGGCATTTGGAGGACAAGAAAGTAAGAGAGTGGAGTAGACAGTCTGGAGAATTGTGGACTAGAGCTGCAATTGAAGACTTTGGAGGACCCATGGTAAAGAGTTATGGCTGACATTTCTATGACAGAAGACAAGTTAAGAAGAGGAAAGAATAACAAATGTACTTGATCACAGTTTTCCTCTTCCATGGGAGGCCTCAGATTGATTGAAGACTCAAAGACCCAGGATGAACAATGCACTTTTATGCTTAGGTTTGATGAAGCTTGGAGAGTCAGGTAGGAATGTGATTAGATGAAAGGATTTGACTTAATGATAACAGAGTGAGCAGAGGAACGACGCAAAGCCTGTCTGTTCAGATTCTTCTTGGCCCTTCTATGCAGCATTCCTTCTTCCCATGTGTGAGGGAGGACATTTTCTGAAATAGGTCTTATGATTGACTATCAAAAAATGTAGGTGGGGGATTTCTTTACAGCCAGCTCAAAGATGGAAAGGTGGGGGAAAATTAGAGGCATCCATTTAAGCTCTATGATTTATACTTTTGATCTATGACTTGCTTTGGGTTTCTGTTTCTAAGACCTGGCTTGGAGGGAGAATGGGGAACAGGAGAGAGAAGTACAGGAAAAACAGAGAGACAGTTTACTTGTTAGACTGCTTCTGAAGACTTCACTCTGGGGTATGGTTTTCTAAATCCCAACAGCAGACAACAGCATCCAAGTTCAATGTGTTCAGTGCCTTTGCTAATTTTGCATTCCAGTCTAGATGCAGCGTCCAGCACATATTTACTAAATGCATGCCACATAATAAGAAAAAAAATAATCATAAAGTAGGGGGATTATAGGAATGCACACAGTTCTTTTTTTTTTTTTTTCTTTTTTTTTGGTACTGAGGATTGAACTCAGGGGCACTCCACCACTGAGCCACATCCCCAGCCCTATTTTGCATTTTATTTAGAGACAGGGTCTCACTGAGTTGCTCAGCGCTTCGCTAAGTTGCTGAAGCTGGCCTTGAACTCTCGATCCTCCTGCCTCAGCCTCCCAAGTGCTGGGATTACAGGCATGAACCACTGCGCCCGGCTGCACACAGTTCTTGAAGACAAGTTTTTCCAATATAGGATTCATAGTAAAATCCTAAGTGGTAAAAATGTGTTTATGGCAACATCATCACTGCTATGGTTTTGGATAGAAAATGACCCTTGAAATTTCATGTGTCAAAGGCTTGGTCTGCAAAACAGCATGCACGGAGGTGGGACTTTGGGGATGTGATTGGATTATGAAGGCTTTGACCTCATCAATGGATTAATCTATTGATGAGGTCATAACGAATGGTAATATTGGGAGGTGGTGGAAACTATAAAAGGTGGGGCCTAATTGGAGGAAGTGATAGGTCACTGCAGGTATGGAAGGTGACATCTTGTCCCTGGCCTCTCTCTGTCATTCTCTTTCTGCTTCCCAGTCACTGTGAAGTGATGATCCTCCTTTGCCACACTTTCCCGCACCCTAATGGTCTTCCTTGTCTCAGACCCAAAACAACAGACCCGTGCATTACTGACATGATGTACAGATCCCTCACAGTCCCAAAGAATGGAACCAATCAGTCAGGGTTGGAAACTTCTGAAACCGTGAGGCAAAATAAGTTTCTCTCTCTTTAAGTTATTGTTCTCAGTATTTTATCACCGCAAAGAAAAGTTAACTAACACAATCATGGGCAATAAGAACAAATCATCTTGTCTTTAGTTTTGTATTTGGTTGACTTCTTACTGACATTTTATAGTTGCTTGAATTTTAAAATATTTGACATGTTACTCTTAAATTATTTCATTGTTCTGTCTGTTGGTTTGTTTGTTATTTTGGCTACACTGCAAATAGAACCCAGGGTCTCACACATGCAAGGCAAGTACTCTACCACAGAGCTATCTCCCCATTCCTTTTTTGTTTCATTGGAAGTTTGATCCTGGTGTGTTCCTGAGCAATGTCAAGATGAGTAATTTCACTAGGTAACATCATCATCTATGCCTCTAAAAATAATGATCGTTCTTATTGAATGATTTTCCTCCTGGTACTCTGGTTAAGCCCTTTACTAATATATAAGGTAGCTTTAAATTTATAGTTATGGACTATAAATTCCTGGTCTAAGGTCCCCAAACAAATAATATGTAAAATATATCAATTTTGTCCTAAGTCTTTGCCTTTTAGACTCTTATCTTTTAAATTCTAAAACATTTTGTGTTAATGTACATTTTTTTAAAAAGTTTATTACATTTTTCTAGTACACACATAATGCACTGAATCTATATGTCCTAAAAAGAGTTAAATTTGACTTCAAAATTTATTGTCGATTGAAAATGAAGGATTTATGATCTCCTGTTGAACACTGAGATACAAGACTCTGGAGTCTTTTTCATTTTAATGTGAGAAAATGCTGATGGGCACTTTTCTAGAGAGCTAGGATCTCAGTAAAATATCTTGCTAAATACTTACCTCACTTTCTGAAAATACTTTCTGGGCTTTCTGAAAAGATCAGTATAGGAGGCTGGTATCCTGATCATTTTGACCATGTTCCAAAACAGATATCTAGGCAATCAATATTCTAATTCCTCCTAGGATAGGACTGTCAAATTTAGAAAACAAATATATACAGGATGCTTCTTGAATTTGAATTTCAGATAAAGAATGGATTTTTTAGTACAGTAAATCCTATTTAATATTTGAGACGTGTGTATACTCAGATGTATTCTTGATCTGAAATTTGATTTAAAATGAGTGTCCTGTATTTCATCTAAGAAACCTACTAAGGTAGAATTACTGTTTTCAGGGTGAGAAAGAACAAGGAAACAAGTGAAGATTCACAGACACCTGAAAACTGCTTTGGAAAAGCATATTTTTAAACAAACATGACAGTCTTCCAAATTCTTAGGTGAAATCCTTCTGATTCCACTTGGGCAGGGGGCAGAAGGAAGATCATGTTTCATAGGCTTATTCCAAACAAATTCTTGATGAACAGTTATGGGCCAAAGGCAGTACAAGAGAGGTTGGGAGAAGGCCAAATGGAATCTTAATGAATCCTTAAGTGAAGAAGTGGTTAGGGGGAAGCAATTGGCAAGGTGTTCTTCTGATCCATGAAGCAACGTGAAACTGAAGCATCTTTTCTCAAAGCCTCTTGCCAATGGTGTTTACTACAACACAATCTCATTGTTTTTAAGAAGAGCTACCCGAGTTAACTTATTTTTGTAGGGATTCTCTATCATTTCACGCATCCTAGAATCTTTCAAATGTGTATTTTTTTTCTCAATAGACTAGTATTAATACTAAACATAAAATTGATTAAGGTAATGGTAATGGCTCAGGCTCACATTTTTCACATCAAAGTGAGTTTAAACACTTTAGCTAAAATCAGATTGTTTTTCTCTTGAACCCCCAGCCCAAACTGCAAAGTGTAAATACAAGACACCTTTCAAGATTCATACCGTGACAAGGAATATGGCATATTTCTTCTTTCTCTATAAAAATAGATCTAACTTTAGTATATACTAAAAAAGTCATTCTGAAAGTGCTGAATTAAGGAAGGAACCATAACTGAATTCTTCTTCCCAAAATAACAGGAAATCAAAATGAAAGCAAATGCAACTAACAAATTTCAGTTTGAAAAAGAAAATGAACTCCCTTTGAACATTACCTGGCCGCTGCTCAATAATGCAGACATTTCAGTTGTTCCATCTGGATGTTGAAGCAAACGTTTATTGAGGTCAGTGGAGTGGGTGGTATGTAATGGATATTCTACTCTGCTCATTTGATATTCTGCTGAAAACTGGTGGAGGTAATTAAGAGGAAAGCTACATCAAAATGTTTTCCATGAAATTTCTGTGTGAGTGTGTATATGTATATATGTATACATCTATATTTGTATATATATAGGTACATATATATTTAACATACAATACACTGAAAAATTCACATTTAAAAATGGATACAGTTTGAAAATACGTAATTGAGATTACCTGATTTTGCTACATCACACAGCTTTGCTCAAGGGTCCACTCTTTCTGGGTCTTCAGGCAGTGTGGCCAGTCTTGGACCCTATTACCTGGTGCTTAACAAGTCCCAGCATGTTGTTCAATTTAGTAGGAGCTCTGTGTTGAATGAATGAATACATGAATTATTAATTAAATAACTAACATACTGCCTGGCTCCTTTACCAAAATGGACAGCCTTTTCTAGACTAACTCAGAGCCAGTTAAAAAGCAGCTAGATACAGAGCAAAGCACTCCTGCATGAATAAACCAGGATGCTGGTGAATATCCTTCCATAATATACAAACTTGAACCACAAATGTTTCCAGAGCAATTCATTAGCAATGGATGTCTGTAGTTCCCTACCTCTGATTCCATGATGTTGGTATTCCCATATGAAGAGATAAAAGATAAGGCAGATGAAAAATTCTCCTATAAATACAATATTTGGGGAGTCACATTTTTTCCCAAAGAATAGTTTAGAGGCCTGTTGAACACTTAATTATTAAATTGTGCACGTATTTATATTAAGGATCCAAACTAAAACCAACAACTAAGTTCAGATCACATGTTTGGTCTTACATTATATAAGATATTAAATAAATTTGTTATTCTCTCATTGTTAAATCACTTTTTTAACTTGTCTCTGAGATCTCGTAGTTTTTTTTTCCCTCCATCATTAACTATTTTTCCTCTGTCTCCTTTGCTGATTCTATCCTCTCTTTCCAGAATCTGAATATTGGAATACTCTGACTCAGTATTCGGAAATCTTTGAGTCTCTTGTGACTTTGTTTGGTTAGAGGATAACAAACTTTCAGTTTTCAAAACTTTAGTTTCTCAGTAGGGCTTTATAGAGCACTTCAAAGCCATTTGATGCTTCCATTTATTAAGTACTTAGTTCCAAGTGACTTACTAAGTATTTATATTTTGTTAGACTTAATAATGGCACATGGAGGTAACTAGAGCTGAATCCCTAGAACCTATGAATATGTTGGTTGATGGAAAAGACATTTAATAGGTACTAGTAATTTAAGAATTTTGAAATGGGGAGATCATCCTAGATTACCTGCATGAACCACCATCATCATCATAGGGAACTGCAGGACAGAAGGTGATGTAGTGATAGAGACACGAGATTTGGAGATGCTACACTGCTGGTTTGGAAGATGGAGGAAGGGTCCATGAACCAAGGAGTGAAAAGATGTGGTCCTAGAAGCAGGAAGAGGCAAGGAAGTGGATTCTACCTGAGAGCCTCCAAAGGGAGTATGGCCATGTGGACATCTTGGGGTTGCATGGTGAAAGCATTTGGGACTTCTGACCTCCAGAAATGTGCAAGAACAATTTCATGTTGTTTTATGTCACCAAACTCGTGACAAATTGTTATAGAAGTCATAGGGAACTAGAAACTATCCTAATATCTTCATAGCTGTATTTCAAAAATGCAAAAATAAATTGAGAAGCCAGGCACAGTGGTGCATGCTTATAATCCTAGTGGTTAAGAAGGGTGAAGTGGGAGGATTGTGGGTTTAAAGCCAGCCTCAGCAGTGGTGAGGTGCTGAGCAACTCAGTGAGACCCTGTCTTTAAATAAAATTTAAAAAGGGCTGGGGATGTGCTCAATAGTTGAGTGCTCCTGAGTTCAAATCCTAGTACCCGCCCCCAAAATAGATAACTGAAATAATCAATTTTAAAGATAAAAGGTTTATTTTAGCCCACAGGTTTAGAGGTTCAGATCCACAATCTGTTGGCCTTGTGTCTTGAGGCCCATGAGGAGACAGGACATCATCGTGGGAATGTGTAGTAGAGCAATACTGTTCACCTCGTGGCCTGGAAGTAATAAAGAGGAAGAGAAAGAGACCAGGGACCCACAACTCCCTTTCAGGTCATGTCACCAATGACCTGAAGACCTCCCGCTAACCCCCACTTCCTCAAGATTCCACCAACTCCAAACAGTGCCACACTGAGGACCAGACTTTCAATACCTATCTTAGGGCAACAGTCAAGATCCAAACTGCAGGAAATACTATATGTATTTTTTCACTTACAAAATCCATCATCCATGGGGCTGGGTTGTGGCTCAGTAGTAGAGCACTTGCCTAGCATGTGTGAGGCACTGGGTTCGATTCTCAGCATCACATATCATTAAATAAAATAAAGGTCCATTGACAAATAAAAAACATATATATTAAAATAATTCATGCATCCATTGAGTTCTCCATAATTTCTCCCTCTCCAAAATTTTACTGGACATTGCCAATTTCACTTCCTGTTGCCCCTTGATTTTCATACAGTATTTAATTTTTTAAAATTATGGTTTACAAAACTATGATGGTGTGATACTATTCAAAAGAATGTGGTTCAACCTAATATTGAAACTGCATGCTACCTAGAGCTAGTAGTTCACATGCTCAATATCAGATATCCATTGCCAGAAGTTTTCCCTCAAAAATCCAATATATCCTGTTGTGGGGCTGGCACACATTTTGGTATCAGAATCTGGTTCCTCGTAAATATCATGTCTATGTTGAGTCACAATTATTTTTCTTCATTTCCACTAGTAATCACTCCCTTGGTTCCCCAACTTGTGAATCTAACAGCCCACTCACCCTCTCTACTTGAATATCTGAAGAACAACTTAAATATTTCCATGACGAATTTCTATCACTTTCCAAACGTTCCTCTCCCTGCTTGGCTCCCCTTGCTTTAAAACCATCTCTCTTTCTCAGGTCCCAACAGGGATTTTGCACCTCAGCCAATGGCATTATCATTCTGCAGTTACCTCTAGTGCAGAAATAGTCTTCGACACCATCTCTCTTCCTCTCACTTCCTTTATCCACCCCATCAGGGAATTCCATATCCACCCCATTCCAGAGAGCAGCATAGGCCTCGGCGGGGTGCATCTCTCCTGGATCTCTTTCACTGCCTCTTCCCCAACCCAGGGATCCCTGTTCCTGTCCATAGTGGGCATTATGTCCATCATATCCAGAAGCTCTCTGGCGCCAAGAGCATTTTTCTTTTTAATAACATCACATGGACTAAACACAAAACTCTAGCTGTAACCTACAATTTCAGTTTCCAACCAGAGGCATATTTTTGTCTCAGGGGACATTTACCAAAGTCTGGAGAGTTTTAATTGTCACAATGGAAAGGAAATGCTGTTGTTGTCTGGGTCGGGGCCAGTGATGCTACTGAACACCTTAGAGAGCACAGGACAGCCTCCCACCACACAGAATTATTCTGCCCATGCCAGGCAAGTGTGGTGGCACACGCCTGTAATCCTAGTGCCTTGGGAGCCTGAGGCAGGAGGATCTTGAGTTGAAAGCCATCCTCAGCAATGGCGAGGTACTAAGCAACTCAGTGAGACCCTGTCCCTAAATAAAATACAAAATAGGGCTGGGGATGTGGCTCAGGGGTTGAGTGCTCCTGAGTTCAATCCCCGGTATTCCCCCCACCTTCCCACCGCAAAAAAAAAATACTGACTATGGGGAGGCTGAGATCTCCTGGGTTACACTGGGCTCATGTGGTACAGTGGGCCAGAACTCAACCCTGAGTTTTCACCGTGCTACCTTTGGCCTGCCTGATCCCTGGTTCCTCCAACACATCCAGCTCTGGGGATGTTGCCTTTTTCTGATCTCCTTATCTAGAAAAAACCAGAAGGATGACATCTCCTTCAAAAGTCTATTCACAGCAGGAAGCTGGGACATTCTAGACTAAACTCAGACCAAAGACAGGGAGGGTTGTGGGCCCATAAGCATGGTCCCTTGGCCCAGGACTCTGAGGAAACTCAAGGTGGTCTGCAGGCAGCAGTGGTCTCTGCCTGGGCATCCACACAGAATACCATAGAACAGGCACATTAAGCTGCAAACATTTATTTCTCACAGTTCTAGAAACTACGAGTCCAAGATCAAAGTGCTGCTAAATTGGACTCTTGATGAGGGCTTTCTTCCTCTTTGAGAGAGGAAGGGATTTGAGCTTCAGTACAGGGATTTGGAGAAACACAAATATTCAATTATTGCAGGATCTTTAATATTTACCTTTAGGACATTCATAGGACTTACAAGTGTTTCAAGGTGTGTGTGTGTGTGTGTGTGTGTGCGTGTGTAAATCGAGGAGCCTCTACAGGGTTATTATAGGATGAACATGGAAACCAGGAGCAAAATTATTTATTTATTTATTATTATTTTTTTTTTTATTGAACACAAATGGAGTACAGCTATTGTTTCACTGGTTGTACACAAAGTAGAGTCACACCATCTGTGCGCTCATGCATTTACACAGGGCAATGGTATCTGTCACACACTCTGTTATAAAATTATTTATTTAAAAAAGAAACACACCACAAATATCTTTGCACTATCTATGCCATCCAGCATTTTTTTTTTTCGGTGGTAAGGGAACCAGGGATTGAACTCAGGGACACTCAGCCACTAAGCCACATCCCCAGCCCTATTTTGTATTTTATTTAGAGACAGGGTCTCACTGAGTTGCTTAGGGCCTCGCTAAGTTGCTGAGGCTGGCTTTGAACTCGAGATCCTCCTGCCTTAGCCTCCCAAGTCGCTGGGATTACAGGCGTGCACCACCACGCCCGGCTGCCATCTAGCATTTTATTAATAATGCATTTCTTTCTTCTGAAAAAGGTACAACAAAAGTTTGATAAAACCAATTGTCTTTAGTTATTGTATTATAAAAAATACGAAAGTCCTTTGTAATGCTGCAAGACAACATTATGCTCTCTTCAATGTTCATCGCCCCCAACACCCCAGGGTAGAATATTTTCTTTGATTCATAAACTTTAGTTCTTTCTTTAGAAAAATTATGTGTAAGAAAATTAGTATTGAAAAACATAAAGCCTTTGGAACTACTTGAAATGTAGTTCCCGGTGTCAGGTAGATCCGCATTTGAATCCTGCTCCTCCTAGTTATCAGCTCTGGGACTGAGGTCTAGATACTTAATCTCCTTTTACCTTGGTTTACTGATTTCCAAAATGGAAATGATAACTGCATATACCTCATACTCTTGTAATTAAGAACAAATAAGTTGACAGAAGTACAACAAATCAGAGAGAGAGAGAGAGAGAGAGAGAGAGAGAGAGAGAGAGAGAGAGATCTGACTTGCTCTAGGATGACCATCCACCACATCTACCCAGGTTGCTTGATACCATCCTGGTTCAGGGGTCTCTACTACTCTGCTGGGACTGTCATAAAAAATACAATAGAATCAGAGGTGGGGGTATTAAACCATAAGCCCATATAGAGTCATCCTAGAACAGCTGAGATCTGCTTTTTCTCATTTCCACAAATGAAATAAGGATAAATTATTTTTAAGAGCTACATAGCACCCTAGCCATAACTATCATATCTCTTTCTTTCACCGGCTCTCCTCTTCAACAATGAAAAGCTCCAAGAAAAATCTCATGGCAGGGAGAGGGTGGCGAGGAGAGAAAAGAAAGAAAGAAAAAGAAAACTTTTTTAAAAAGGAAAAAATTAATCCAAGTAAGCAAACACATTTTGAGTTTCCCCGTGTACCTGGTACTGAACTAGAGAACAGGGAATCTGAAATGAAGAATCACAGCATAGAAGGAAGGACTATTGGGCCCCAGGAGGTTAAGTGCTGAGCATTCTGGGGAAAAAAGAGAGCTCTGTGGGCTAATGAAGAAAGGAAATGTTCCATTATAGTTAGGACTGGTAAGATACAGAGAAAAGTTGAGGGATTTCAGAGTAACAACCCCTATCTACTTCCTTTCAGGGGAAATGTTGGGGGGGGGGAGCAATAATTGATTAATTGATTTACTTGATAAAAAGACATAAGGGTTCCCTGCTTTTCATTTTGTTAGAATATTCACCTTTCTGATAAGAACAAAGGAATGTATAAGGGAAAATGGCATGATATCATATTGGGGAAAAATAAGTCCCTGTCAGAGAGCTTTGCCACTGAAGGGTTAGACTGTGGAGAACTGCATTTATTTCAAATGTCAGCCTTGGCAGAGTGGGGTAATGTTTACCTTCATTCAATTAGTAATTATTGTTTACATTTGCACATTACACCACTAATGATGTGTCCTTATTACTAAACTGAAATTCCTCTGTGAGATGCTGTGGAATTTGAACTCTGTGATAAAGGAATAACATAATAAAAATAAAATTCTCTTTATCTGGATACTCCCTGGTCTGTAAATCACACCTTACTGGATGATGGGAATGATTTGATCTAGTGCAATATTTGGGACCAGAATATCCTAGAAATGAAGAATTGGTTCTGCTCACTCATCAGGCTGTGGTTTGCTCTAAGTCCCTGTATTGATTTGGGAATTGCTTGTTGGTAAGACGTAAGGGAGTGGTCAACAGATTCCTCTCTTAACCTCTATGTCTTTTTCTCTTGGCAATATCAGAGGCCTGAGATGAATCATTATACACATTAATTTTTATTTTCTTAAAATTAAAAAGCACAGAGATAGCTTCAAACGCCAAACTCACCTTTTCAGAATTTATCAATAGACTTCTTTGTTTCAAAGTAGGAGAATGCTTTCCAAGGGAAAAGGTAAAGTGAGTCACATCACAGTGGGAATCCCTCTTGTTTCTACGAGGTAGAGGTGCCTGTGTACTTTCGGGGGCAATGTCACCAACCAGGGGCTCTGAATCTCAGTAGATCTGACGAGGAGGAAGACTGACATACCAATAGTCTGTAGATGAGATTTAATTTATTAGTTGAAGTGTGCTCTTCACCTCTCACTCATTTTTTTTTATATTTTTGAAGAAATTGGTGCCCATTGTTTCATCCAGCATCATATAATTATGAGAAAACTGGTGGAGGAATTGTTTTTTAAAATTTTTAGTTAAGTTCTCCTGTGGGATACACTTTAGAATTTTTTTTTTTTTTTTCAGAATGTATATTTTGAAGGAAGTCTGACACTCGGGCCTCCTTTGCCCGACCCCTCTGTTGATTCTATATCCTATATATGGTTGGGGTAACTGTGCCAAAGCCTTTCCTTCCGCCGTCTGCTAACCTAATCAAACATTTGCTCTCCTAAAACAAAGATAGAGCCAGGAAAGTTTTTCTTGTATTTCAATTGCCACTTGAAATTGAAGACTCGGTCTCTTCTGGATCATTTGAATACCTCATTTATGGTTGGCAATTACTTGAATTCATAGGTCGTGAATGCTTTAAAAATTATACCGAGTCCTTATATAGAGCAGGGGTTTCAGTTTCTGAAACGGAGGCTGCAAATGTGCTCAACAGAGTCCATGGTATATGCCAAATCCAGTTTATAATGAGCCAGGTTGGCACCATTTATGTATGGCATGGATACAAACTGCTCCTGACGCCCCCCATCAAGGATACAATTGTTTCTAAGTTTCAGAGTTGAATGCTTCATTAAATGCTGGAGCATGTGACATAATGGGGTTCCGAATTGCTAACTTAATATTTAGCTACCCAAATTCAGAGACAAACACCTTGATGCCCCCCTTGGGTCTCCACAAATAGCCACATTTGCTAATCTTTCCCCAAAGGTCTCAGTGGACAGAGAAGAATGCAAAGTTTTAATTTGTTAATCACCCGGTTGGAGAGGGGCTGTGGGGGAGATGCTAATCGTCTGCAGACATCTGTAATGACCCTTGGACAAAACCGAGGAAAACTAAATCAAAGCTTTGACAAGGGCAGGAGAGCGGAAACAGAAGCCCTAATTGTGGCCATGTGACGTGCACTCTCCCTCTTTGTATCTTTTGTAGCAGAACCGCACAATACTTTATAAAGTAACTTTTAAGGACAGAACCAAAAATGACTTTTTTTTTTCATCTTCGGGGATAAATGGTCAGTCTCGATCTGTGAAATATGCGAAGAAGGACCGACATTATGGTGCAAATGGAGCACACAAAGGGGTCTGGGGAGAGCTTTTGCCAGTTAAATTTGGCTAACCTGCAGAAAGCCTATTGTCAGGCCAGCCATGCTTCACTGAACTCTCTTCCCTCTTTATGGTTAAGTGAACCCGAAAACAATGACAAAGGAATATGCACTTGAGTCACATATTCTAAGAAATAGACTGTACTCTCCTCTAATCGAAATAACGGCACTTTAATTCTTGGATTTTCCACATTTTCATTGGAAAAGCTCCTATTTGCTTTCTCTGAATCTATATCAGTTCATGCCGTTGAGCCCAGGGGGGAAGCTTTGCAGGACACTACCCTCTGTAGCACTTGAAATATTAAGATGGACAGAACAGGAGAAAGGTAAGTGTGCTTCCTTGCAGTATTTTAAGCGTCTGTTTCTATGCTGGCAAAAAGTTGAAAGTTTTCTTGGTTGCGAGAAGTTTTGTTTCATACCCATCCTGTGTCCAATAAATGACTCTTGTTGCTGTTTTTAACGGCTGAAGTATAGGAGGGAGAAAAAGAAAAAAGAAAATTGGATGGCACTCCATTTATAAAACAAAGTAAGGAGCCATGGGTTTTTGCGCTTAAATATAGACACACACTGGCAGGATTGTCAGAGGGGAGGGCTGTCGTCTCAAAATGGAAAACACTTGAGAAAAAGGTTCATGATTTTCCTAGCTTCAGAGTTATGTTTTTGGATTTTGTAAAGTGAACTTTTTTCTTGAGGATGAAACTGTTATGTAATTTGATAATGAAAAATATAAGCAGCATCTGAAATCACACAAAGCTGCCAATTATGTGAATATTTTCTCATTCTTCACTGTTGCATTTTCTTGTAATTAAAATAACCTTTAAAAATGGACATTTTAAAGAGTTTTAACTTTAGACTGGCCTCTCAAAACAGTCAAACTTCAGGGATCTTGAAATTTTTTGTCAGTAAAAGTTGCTAAGTCAACTCAGAGTGGCTGGCTGGCATTTAAGGTACCCAATGAATTGCCCTTTGCAGAGGTACGTCCTTGGGAGAGGATCTAATGGAGTCATGAATCCTTTTACTTTTCTCTCCCCACAGCAAGTTCTCGGGTTTCAGAGTTCCAGACTCCCTGGTATTGAGTTTTTCTTGCTAGAGTAAAGGCAACCAACTTTGTGGAAAGCCGTCTCTAAAAGCCCCCAGTCAATACTTCACTGCTGCTCCCCGCGTGGTGTTGACAGCTCCTCACACTTCCCTGACTGTTTCTCAGCCTCAGTTTTCTCAGCAGGCATCTCTCCACACAGTTCCTGATTTAGTAGTCTTTTACCATCTCCAGGAAATGCAAACTCTCATTGATTTCTCCTGCTCTCTCTGCTTCCTACCTTCTCACATAGCAGTAAATGGAGTACTTAGATGCAGACACTTGATGTTCACCTTTAGAGCAGTTCCATACCCCATTTCTTTTGAGGAACAAAAAATAGGAACAGTGTCTACAGTCTTCCAAAGGCTGCTTGGAGTATTTCAATATTAGAAAGAAAGCCTTTTAAAAAAAAGAAAAAAAAAAACACTTTTCTTAAAAATAAGTAAAAACTGTCAGGTTCTAATTTTATAGCAGGTTATAATGCTTTCCTGGGAGTATGTGCATAGTGAAAATCGATACAGAACTAGGAAATAGTTATGAGGACAGCATCCCAAAGAAGTGAGGTACCCATGTGACCAGCTTCATCCATTTTTGAGGGCGAAGAATCCAAAGGCAAGATCAGTATTGCCATTTGATCAGAAAAGAGTAGCACATAGCATTCAGTTCCATTTCCTAATCTCTCCTAGGAAAGAAGTAGATTTATGTCAGACAATAAAGGACCTGATAACTTGCTGATGTCATGGTTTGAATTCATGGGATTTTGTCATCCAATGGCACTTCGACACCTATCAGGCACAGATCATAAAAGTAAATAATGCACATAACATAATTGTTTGGGAAGGATTGACCAAGGATTGATTGAAGGACTGCTCATATTCACAAGTGCATAAGAAATATGTATTTGTAATGAATTTACTGTGGATGTGTATCATTTTTATTAAGATTGGAGAATTCTCTGGTACTTGCATAATGAATGGGCAACTAGAAGTGAAAGTTCACAAAAACAGTTTGGAATTTCTTTGTGGAATTAAAAATTCAAGGACTATTTTGGGGGCATTTTTAGGAGCTCTTCTGTTGATTGTTTATGTGGAAGTTTGAGATTCTCAGTTTTATGATGAGAAAAAAAAATCATTTAAAATAGCGTCTGAGTTAAAAATATTGAATAAATTCTGTCTATAGCTTTTATTTTTTTCATAGTTACCGACCACATCTGATGGTGATATGAAGTGAAATTTCCAAACATTATTATAAACAGAATGTTAGGAAAGATTAGTAAACTCTAAAGTATATTATTTCCACAAATGCTAATTACTCTAGAGCAATTAACAGATTCCTTAAGTTGTAGAAACATAAATAATTTATATTTCCTTTCCTATATCTATATGCAATGCCTTGTAAGTTTTATAAGTTAATATGTGGGGCTTAATTGAATCCAGGGAGGATGGAGTTGAGAAAGGAAGTAGCTAACAAGGCTGCCAATTTTACATTTCAATTAGCAAATTAGTTTCAAATGAGAAAAAGTTTTTAAAAAATTAGTGGAAATAAAAGTAACATGAAGACTGCTCCAGTGTCACCCACGGCTCCTGAGAACACATGTGCAACTCACTCCTGGCCCCACAATTTCTGATGACATAATATTTTACAGTTTTGGTGACTTTACTTCTTTAACTCTATTTTCAGCGTACTTATCTTTAAAATATTCTCCCAACTATAAACAACCCCTACTAGAAAACCAGATTCATGCTTCAGGTTTTTTAAAATTTTTTACTCAATTACACTGGAACTTAAAATGAGAAGGCAGGAATATGATTTAATTAATATTTTATGGGGTGCATAAGCATCTATATGTGGGTATACGTAATATTTGCTACAAGTCATTATATAACTGTTCTCTAACATGCCTATATGTGCAAAATTATATAAATTTTGAATATATAAATTGGTGTCTCTTGAAATTTCCTGTACAAATCTCTAAGGTTTTAGTATTGATTAAACACAAAGTAAATGATCCAGACCAGATCACTGTTCAATTTATTTGGCAGAAAATGAATGGATCCACTTATGTTCAATTATCACCATTGAGATTTAATTAAGCTGGAATAATAAGAATAAATCTTTTTATTTTGCTACATGAATTTCATTCACTAGCTAATTTTTACAAAAAATATAACTATATCTTCATTACTATCAGTTTATATTTATATATTCTATACATCTGAAAAATATATGTAAAATACTGATCTTAAGTTAATTGTAATCCACACATGGATTATATGTCTGGATTGGTATCTGATATGAAGACAAGAGCCTTGGTTGGCTCATTTCCTTAAAACTATACATTTAGCATGAAATTTTTATAATTTCATTAATACAAAGTAATGATAAATATTCTTAAATTGCTTTAGTTGATGGTAGAGTAAGATTAAGACTATTCTTAGCTTTGATTTGTCTCTGATTCAATTTGGGTTATTGAGATGACATTATTGCAAAAGACATATAGTTTCTATTTCTTTTGAATATTCACTGGAGTAAAACATCATCACTGAAAAATATTCAAGGAACACCACCTGCCCCGACCCACCACATACCTAGGTATATATAACTCTGTAACCATGCCTTTCAATAAATTAAATGCAAGGCAGAGAGCACTTATCCTAGAAAAGGGAATAATATGGTTAAAATGAATTGAAAAGTAATTTTTACTTCATGGAACCTGGCTTGCCTTACTTTTAACTTTCATATGTATTTTGTCTTTCAAAGAAGTCTTACTGTATGTACTATTTAAATGGTCTAATTCATCTCCTTTTAAGCTATTGTTCATTTATTTTATTCAATTTATTTTTATAATTATTTTATAATTAAAACTATCCTCGCTCTGTGTGAGAGTGTTATAACTTGAGTCAAGCAAACACTAACTCAAAGAACAACATTAACTTTGGACTGAAACTAATCATAGGACATTATAATCTTGAAGCACGCTTCCTAAGGAGGCTATTACAGAATGAATAAGTTGATTATGATGGAAATCTTTTTTCTCCTAGTGTCATTCGGGTCCTCGCTTGCACACTCTGCAATAGAACTCTCTGGCACTCATGTTATTCAATATTTGCTGGTGTAACAATTCACAATTGAAGGCTCAACAGTGATAGTAACATTTAAATGAAATTGTTCTACATAATTTCATGATATATGAAACAGATTAAAATAATTGAATTGCTTTAATATATCCCATTAGTGTTTGAGATATCTTGATCCACATTTTCTTTTTAAACTACAAAAAGGGTATTTCCCACAAAGCAGGGTATCATGAAATAGTGTGTGGATGGAGGGGTTTGAGGTGCTGAGAGAGAGGGTGTTGGGGACAAAGATCATAAGTTGAGCTGGAATTAAGGGCAACGAAAGGCAGTGAGTGTCTATGCATTTTACATGAATCTGTGGGTGTGAATTCAGAGAAACATTATGTGCAAAACTTTGATTTTATTTTTAACTAGTGATCAAAACCTTACAATCCAAATTTAGGAAAAATATATATTTGTTTGTCTTTGTAATTTCTATGCTGGGGAAATGAAAATCTCAAGGAAAAGATAGGCAAACTCTTCCTGAATCACTCTCCGAGATGAATTGACAGCCACTGTGGTATTGGCTGGTGTACCCTGCATCTAAGCAGTGCTGAGAGTTGGACCATCTGTGTTCACTTGAAAGGGAGTCCAGGGTGGTATCTTGTCGCCTCTTTTATGTAACAATATTACAATTGAGTACTTGCTGCTACTGTAATTCAGATTTATAATCAAACCGCTGCACTAATATTAGGGTGCAATTAATTGTATGGTAACAAAAGGAGACTGAGCATAAAAGGAAGTTGAGAAACAAGTAAATTGTGTCTTGTTTAATGTGGGGAGAAATGAAGACACATGACAGAGTTCTATTCTGTGCACAAGAATATTCTGTCCTAAGAGTGTAGGGACTCTTATGGATATTTGCTGACAGGACCTTGTCCATGTTACACCACCAAGAAGATTGTATTGAGAGAGCCAGCCAAATCTGTCCTGATCTGAACTTCAAAGGCTAGTAACACACTCCCAAACACAATCAATAGCCCTAAGAACCCCCTGAAACCATTATTCATACACATACCCAGTTCTCTTCCGAAGATATTTCTATTTCTAATTCTATTTATTTATTCATGTAGCAAAAAGCAAAGTTATTTTCAAAGCAAGCCTCAGTATAGTAGAAATTGATGAGACACGGGATTTTTCCACGTGAAAATAGTTTGGGCATTAAAATGATTTCTTAATATGAGAAACAAACAGGCAAAATGAACTCAGGTGGACTCAAATTAGGTGAAGCAAACTTGGACCAGGAGCTTTGCTGTGTAAGATGATTCAGCATTTTGACCTCCATAGGCGGCTTGTTCAGAAGGCTTTCCGTCTCCCGATGCCCTTTCTTAGCAATATTCTACGCGTTCTTCATCCCATTCCTTGGACAACAGAATATTTCCATGAAACTTTGGAACATTAAATTCCTTACTGCTACCACAGCGGGGTTTTCTTTTAAATAAAATTAGATTCGCAAAAATCGGATAAGAAGACTCCACATGTGCAGGCTATATAGAAAACACAGTCATTCCCTCTTAGTCTGTGCTATTGCCACTTACCTTCGCAGTCTTGATTCTCCTTTATAATGGCAGTTGCTTAGGACTTAGAACCATAGAAAATATAAAATACCTATGGGACATATTCCAGTACTGTACATTAAATTTGAGGATTTTACATGTGATAAAGTATGTCAGTGTTGCTTACAGGGAATTCCAGTGATACCTCAGCTTTCTTGGACTTATTATAAATCCTTTGTTGGAATTATTGTGGCTGGTTCAATAATTCAGATTAGCCCTCATGTTTATTAATGCACTACATCTGTGCAAACAACATGTCAAGCAGAGAGTTTATTGTAATTGCCTGAGCAAACAGAACCTGAAAGAAGCAATTTCCAGTTACAATGTGCTATGACAAGTAATGAGGTAATTGGCATTCTGTCCTGATTACTTCCACCTTCTTTTTCATCAGGTCTATATTGTGTGTGATAGATAGTTTTATAAGAAATGAAGGTGTTTGATAATATGGTTCGCTGCTGCTTAAGGTTAGTGATTAAAGACAATCATCATTTTCTCCCAGAGATCTTATTAGCTTTAACATTATTTATTCATATGTGTAAGGATGTGCCCAGGACCCATCTCCTCTGTGCGCCACATGCTGCTAAAATATAAACGCGGCTGCCGCCGAGCGCATGAAGATCGTGTTCTAGGTTTCCAGGCGTGATGGGACACAGCGACTTTCTGCCAATGAAATCTACGCACTAACTGCGTGGGTTACACTAATGACTTCGCGCTTGCATCTGCATTCAGCGTTCACCTGCTTTGGAATAATAGAAGCAGCATGAAATTTAAGGGCAAGACAGTAATTTGGTGCTGAGTCCTCATTTTCACGAGTTTATAAACTTTCTACACACACATCACCCTCTGCCAGCAGCCTGAGTGAGCAAAAAGATGGCATGCGTGTAACTAGACCCATGGCTAATGATTTGGAAAGTTTAGAAGCCCCAGACATAGCAAAAGAAAGAAATTAAGAAATAGACAAAAGTTATTTCTCTTTTTATTTCAAAGGAATATCTCCCCCTCACCATATAGGTTTTCTTCGTGGTGTTTTTCATTTATGAAGCGACGTTTAAAAGTATGGTACCCTCTGAGGAAGAAAGGGGCTTGTCAATGGTGCACACTTACTCTCTGTCACCTTAGTTTAGCACTGTCCTTAGATGTGTACATTTGCCACCAAAGTTCTTGTCATATTCCAGATGGCACCTAGGTGCCCCTTCCTGGGCACAGGTGAATACTTGTGCCCCTGTCTATGTTTCCAGCTATAAGTTACACAGGAGCAAGGACTCTGCTCCCTGGGAGGCACTGCATTGTCTTGAGAGTGACCCCCAGCTTTGGAGCTGTACCGCTCCTACAGAAGGCCAGCTCTACCACTCACAAGTGACATAAACTCAGACAAGCCACGAAGCTTCTCCGAGGTGCTGTTGTCTCTCTTGAAAAATGGATATAATAATCACATAATCATATCTCTCTCATGTGGTTGATGAGACAAAATACTAATGTTCTTAAAACAGTGTCTGGTCCACGTAGACACTCAGTTAATGTCTCCTGAATGAATAAATGCGAATTTGACAAAAATCCATCTTCCAATCCTCACATTCTAGCAGTTTGCCCCATTTTCCTGATCTTAATAAGTCAAACAAAAATAATCAGGGCATGACAATATATGCACCAATTCTTCATATTTTGACTATACACAATTCTATAAGGTTGTTTATAAGAGAGAGGAAGAAAAGTGGGAGAATAAGTACACATAGAAAAAAATTAGGAGGACATCTATGAGGTTAATTTCCTCCCAAAGGCCTAAAAAGGCCTCCGGGCTCTCAGAATGGAAGTGGGACACAGAACTACAGCAGAGAAACAGAGAGAGTGTTCAGGAGCTTATCATCCACCATTGACAAGATCATGCACTACACTCCTGCATTCCAGTCTTCCAGTTGGAATATATAAATCCAAGTAACAATCTACACTTGGAAGAAAGGTATAACACCATGACTATGTTTTAGGAAGGAATGAAGGCGTGAAATTCTTATTCAAATAGCCTCCACTAGGAGCTGATGACAATCCATATCTCATGTGAGGAGCCCCACAAGGTCACTCTTGCAGAAAAGTCTTCTACCAATTCATTTGCAGAGTTCAATACCAATTTAATCACAATGATCTTTTCGCATGCATTTTTATTTTTCCTAAAATGTGGATAACTTTGTTTTAAAAAATGCAGGGGGGCAATTATTCATGCTCTGGAAATAGTGTAATGAGCTGGACCACATGAAGGGCCTATAACTTAGAGACCAAGTTGTAAGGCAGAAAGTCATCATTGTGTAAGGGAAAAACATCACATCCAGACACAGCCTCTTCACCTCCTCATTTCCATTTTGGTTTTCTTGTTCTTTTTTTCTTTCATCAATATTTTTGAAAGTTTATTATGTGCCAATCACAATTCCTGTTGATAGTAGCTACTTAATAAGTAAGTGTTGAAAGAACAGATAGATGATTAAACGATGGCTCCACACCATGATGATAACATGCTGGGGAAGAAGCCGAAGCTGCATCTGAGGGTGACAGCCATCACCTCTTAGAATGGCATTATGTTAGTGTGCAATGATCACTTAATTCTGATATGGCAAGCCTACAAAGGCATCTTTCCATCGTAATTGCAAGGGTAGTTAAAGGTTGGTTAAAAGACAGCTTATTCCCTACCTCCCCACCTGCATTCATGCACACACCTCACACACATGCACACCCTGGAGAGGAAACCTGATGGTGTGTTCCCAGGCTAGACACAGAAACACCAATGCACAGCACTGACTCTGTCCCAATAAACTGAAGGGAGAGGAGTCTCCATGGAAGCGACAACTCAGTCTTCAGAATCTTGGAGAACTGGTGAGGCATGAAATGTCAGGGTCAATGGAAAATAAAAAAATAAAATAAAATAAAATAAAATAAAACAAAAGCAAAAATAAAAAAAAAACTTTGTAAATGGAGACAAACATAATCAAAATTAGAATAAGTTGTATTAACTAAATAATGAGATGTTACTTCTATTTCCTCTAGATGTGTCCATGGTATGAACTTAACACTATGAACTTCCAGAGAGAGAGAGAGAGAGAGAGAGAGAGAGAGAGAGAATGAATAAATATAATTAGCTAGTTAATTAATTTAAAAACTAGAAAAGCCCAAAATGCAGTTGCAAAAGTTTAGGTATTTGTAAAGAGTGAGACTGGCCTGGGGTGGGTATTTATTCATCACTTATCTTGTATCAAAAGGTTGCATTTATGCTTGATAAAATGTTGATTTTCACATAATATCCTGAAAAAAAATTGAGGCTGAGTAGGTCTCCCAGGTAGAAAAGGACTGTCCATTTATAACATGCTACACGTTCACTTAGGAGGCATGCTAAAAAACCAGAGGAATAGCTAAAAGATGAGTAGGTAGAAAAACAACATAGATCTGTCTCTGCAAAGGCTTTGCCTGCTTCAATCCCTCTGTGGATCTGAGCAGCCAGAGCATAGTGCAGGGTACACAGGTGAGCTATCCAGGGGCCTTGGCTAGAAAACAGGCAGGGCCATGACTCAGTGGGGCTGAGTATAGGGAGTTTCAAAGCTGAAATCCAGTGATCCCCAAAGAAAGGAAGTGAACCAGGGCCCAGAAGCACAAAGGAAAAGGACCTCACCCAGAAGGCCTCCATAGCAAGCAAGGGCACAGACACAACCTCACAGATCCCAAGGCTGGTATTGATCAGAAAAAGGTCTGCAGCCTCAGGACTGAGCTGCCCTTTGGGCTCAGTCTCCTCCTCAGTACAGCAAAGAGTCTGAAAGGACATGACTGTCATTGATTACAGGATGCATGCTGCTTGGGCACACTCCACAAATTGGGTGGGATTCAAGGTAATTTCTGTGAGAAATGACAATTTCAAAAAGGGATTGTACTTCTGCGCACCAGAAAACTGAATGAAGGAAACTTAGAAGAGTAATACTTAGGTGTGATTTTAAAGGAATACAGACTAAGAATAAATTTTATTAGTCCAGATTTTCATGTTCTTGTTCCTGCTAAAGAATTAGTCAAAGCTTTGATACGAGCTAATTTCTCTAATCATTGGAATCATTAGTGAAACCATGAACTAAAATTGTATTTCCATTTTGGTATTCTTTCATGAAAGCTATTAGTTGTCTGTGATTAAGTAAAGAGTACTTTAAAATATATTTTAATTGCATATTGAGATCCAATAAATACTTTGAATGGTAAAGTCTATAATCAAGATCTTTTCTCAAAAAAATGATTAACTTTGGTCATAAAAGTAGAGAATTGTGGTTTATGAGCCTACTAAAAATTCTGTTGTGATGGAGATACTACGTTGGTGTAGTTAAACATATTACTTTTTTTCTGAGATTCCTGCACTATAGATATTTTAAAAAGAACATAGGGGGAAAACCATATAGGTAAATAGCATATAGGTAAACTGACTTGCCAAATTCAAAGATCTGCTTTTCTTACTGTGTACTTTTTCATTCATTTACTCAAATATCTGTTTGTGTGTCAAGAAGTTTGCTACAGGACATTCTGAAGACAGCCTCACACTAGTCCTCACTAGATGTGTTCTGCATCATCCTCAAACCAGGTGTCTTAAGTTGGGAAACCCTCACTTCTGGTCCAGAATTGCTGCAGCATGCCAACCAAATACCACCACTCTCACAGCAGAAGAACGGAGTAGGAGTAAAAGGTGGCAGGGCGCTTAAATTCTAGGCAATGAGCATATCTGAAAGAAGTAGACAGGGTGGTCTAGGGACATAGCAGTATCTGAGGGATAAAAGGGGGATAAACTATCAAGCACCATGTGGACTAAAGTAAGGAGTTTAAATTGTGTTTTGGACAGCATAAGACACCACTATTTGAAATGAAGACTGGCATTGTGTGATTGCATTTAGAAAGCTAATGTGATGCATCCTTGGCTATATTAAGACAGATTAACTTGTAAAGAATCAAACCAACTTAGGGTGTGACCAATATTATGTATTCTCCTCAGTACTCTTAAGTTTTTTTGAGGTTAAGTATACTGCCCTTGGTGCTATTTCATTCAGTTTTTGTATTTTCTTATTGCATTCCTAGTTGTAGCACAAAGCACATATTGGGTGGACAACATGAAGAATGAAGATACCTACCTCCATAAAAATCACTGAACTATGACTTAAAAATTAAATGTAAAGGGGAAATATTGTAAGAAGAAAGGATCAAATGCCTTTGGGTATCACGGTGAGGAAGTTCACAAATAAGACACAAGAAACTCAACTTAAAGGAAAAAATAATAAATGCATTAAAGCAAGCAAACCTTGAGAGGGAAGGGGAGAGGGAAAGAGAAAATACTGGAGAATGAGATTGATCAAGTTATGTCGCTTGCATAAATGAATAGGGCATAAAGAATTCCAATATTATGTATAATTATAATGCACTAATAAAAACAAAAAGAAATGGATCCAGAAGGTCCTAGGGAAGAAATAAGTAAAATAAAATCAAGAATGTCTATGTATCACAAGACTGCTGAAAAGAAAATGAAACGAAAAGGTACAAGTTGGTGTATTAGTCACATATATAATCAAATCATATTTAGATGCTCTGAAAAACTTTCATGAATCCACATTAAAAAGTCCATAACAAAATGGGCAAAGAAAATAGTAAACATTATACAGAGGAAGAAACATAATACATGAATAAATATATATAAAATATTTTATCTCCATAATAATCACTTCAATTAGGTCACCATAATATGCTTTTTGCAATCACCAGGTTGTCAAGATATAAAAGTAAGTCTAACAATGCCAAAGGTTGGAAGGATGTGGAAAAATGAGGAACTCTAAATTCTGCTGGTGGAATTGAAAATTGGCAGAACCTCTGTGAAAACACTTTGGCATGATCTAGTTAATTCGACTTCCTGTGTCTTATGACCTACCAATTTCAATCCTGAAAAAACTGCAAAATGTACAACAACCAATATGCAAGAAAATATTAATAGCAGCAAGTGAGAACAAATTTAACTGCCTCACTAAATACATAAATGCAGAAATATTTATATAATTATACCATTAATACAATATAGCAACAAAAATGAATAAATAGAGCTATATGCAAGTATTAAGCTTAGATATATAATGTTGAAAAAATTATCGTTACAAGCTGTACTTAAAAAGTAATAATTGGATATTATTTTATAAAATTAAGGAGGAATATAAATATTATTAGAGATATTCCCAGATATTGCAAATCACACATAAAAGCATTTTTTTAAAAATCAGGATTTTTCACCTCTATGGAAGGAACAAGATCTTGGGGATTTGGAAGGGGAAGGATAGAGATGATATCGATGATATCAGTAAGATTCATCCAAATGTATTCCAAAACTCTTATTTAAAGACAGTAAGTCATTCTTTATTTAAGAGGGAGTCATTACAACACATGTAGGAACCTCTGTGATGGAGTCTTGCTGTGGAGTACAGAGATTGGGCCAAGTGGGAATTGATAGCCAAAGAACATAGCAATCAGGGGATGAAAAGTAACTAAGAGGAAACCTCAGAGGTAAGAGGGGCCCTAGCCAAAACTAGCTAGCAGGATTCCAGCTCAGGCAGGCCAGGGTAAGAGCTCAGGAGAGCCTGAGCAGTCTAAAAGGAACCTTTGTAAGATTCAGTTTCTATAGTTGAGTGTTTATTGTAGAGGTATTTGCTTCATTATTATGCTTAACAAATTACACATATGCCACACATATTCTTTTGCACATGTTAAATACTTTTCAATAAAGCATGTTAGAATATAAATTGACATTATAGAAAATAATGAAAGAATGAATGATGTTTAAAATTAATACCAAAAACAATATGCTAATTTTATCTCAAAGTGACCTGAGATAATGAAAACAGATACATTGGGTTGTACCACTGTTAACAAAATATCAGACAAGAACAACATAAGGAGAAAGTTTATTTGGGGCTCATGGTTTTGGAGGTCTCGGTCCACAGATGGCCCAGTCCATTGCTGCAGGCACAAGGTAAGGCAGCACTTCATGGGGGAAGGACCCAGTGGAGAAAAGCTGCTCATTCTTGGTGGGGTCAGGAAGCATAGAGAGAAAAAAGGGAAAGAGCCACAGGGATGATGCATCCTTCCCAGGGCACAACCCCAACGTCCTCCCTCCTTCAGTCATGCCCCACCTGCCTACAGTCATCACCCAAGCAATTCAGTCAACTCATGAGGTTACAGCTTTCATAGTCTCATCATTTTACCTCTGAATATTCCTGTATGAAAAAATGGAGTTTTGGGGAGACACCTCATCCGAACAATAGCAGTTTCCCATTAAGAGCAAATTATCTTTGATTTCTCTCCCCATTTCCATCTTCCCGTCCTGAGTCTGTTTTAGATGCCATCGTTTCATGGAGACCTTCACTGTAGCTTCCTCCTCACCTACTCTCATCTGCACTTTGAGAACTTCTTGATAGCCCCAGGGCCGAGCTCATCCCTCTGAAGTGTGATACTAATCTTCACCCCTTCTTAAAAGTCTTCAGTCATCCCATAACTCTCAGAAGGAGGTACAAACTCTGGACATGCCACCATCCTTATTTTCTCCAGTGATCAATTTCCCATTGCCCCTGCAGCTCATTCCTTTTCTCTTCCCTGTCTACAATCCACTGACATCTAGGTTCTGCTATAGAGAAAGCACCTGGAAAACCTACCCACCATCCCTGTGTCTGGCGCAGAGCTGAGGTCCACAGGACATCAGACACAGCTCTACCACACACCTCTTATTTCACTGTCAGCAACATTAGAACACTGTCAGTCTTTGGAACACAACAGTACTCAAGTTATATTGAGTTATATTGAATGAATAATGGCATTCAGCTAAATGATGACCCAAGTCCAAATTTTAAAGTCCTTTTTCTCTTTTCACAAATACTGTTTTTTAAACTTTCCTCCTACTAATTGATTCTTAATATTATTACTCTTATTAAAATAATGAGATAAAGCCCTTACAGCCAGGAAAACAAGTTAACAGTGAAATGTGTTTGTGACCCTCTATGTTTCCATCAAATCATAAATCCATATAATCACAAAAATAAGTAATAAAACATGAGGATTTAAATGTTCTCTTGATGAGTTTGGAGTTGTCTGTGTCCTGCAGATAAGTATGATCCTAAATAATGTATTTCATTAACTATAGAAAATTGAACCCTTTTAGAAAATTAACTGATCAACTCCAGCTGTAGAGTCAGGGGTTTGGGATTGTAAAAGCAGGGACCATACAGTCTCACTAGCTCACTCAAGTTCAGATCACGCTGGTGCAGGATGGGGGGGATTGGTTGGCCTGCCTTCCAAGACCAAGAAGCTCAGCTGACTCCAGTTCCTACAACATCCCACCAGCCACTGGGCTGAGAGAACTTAGGAACCAGTCAACTCTAGCAGAAGTTGTAGGTAATAACGATGAATAATGAGAGAGAAACATGCCCCATACATAACATAGCTTTGGACCTGGATCCTCTGCATTGCTTTCAACGATTTTCAACTGAGCTATCCCTTCAATTGTCAAGGCCCATCTTTTTAATATATTCTATGGTGAAGAATTATCAGTATGTTTTGTAAGTTCTGAGAGCACACTGTCAAGCCTGGAGCATATCATTGTGTACAAGCTGTAAAAAATAGCACACTTTTCCTGTGTAGGGCTGCAAAAATTTGCCACATAGATCAGGGAAATCGGCAATTCCTCTAAAGTGAACTTTGATCCCAGGGTTAAGAGTTAACCTTATTTTCTTCAGGCAAGGGGATGGAGCAGCACATGCCCTTACTTCTTCTTTTGAATCATGCCTGGTGTGGTGGTATAAAAAGCAATAGAAGGAGGGTTGGGGATATAGCTCAGTTGGTAGAGCGCTTGCCTTACAAGCACAAGGCCCTGGGTTCAATCCCCAGCACTGAAAAAAAAAAAAAAAATAGGCAATAAAAGGAAAAAGCATGAGAGAGGAGAATGGTGGGATCTTGGTAAATATATGGGATTTTATAGAAAATATCTAAGGTGAAATATAGTTTCAAATGAGTTGTTAAAAAAAGAAAAAAAGAAAAAAGAGGAGCATAGCCTTTCACTTGAAAGTGTCCACTGGAAGAAGTCAGGCGGCGGGTGGGGGGAGGGAGATGCTGGCAATGGGCTGATCGACCTTCATCTGTGCACACATGTGCACCAACAGCTGGGCTAGTGGGAGATCAAGAGCCCACATGATTGCAGAAAGAGACCAAGCAGGTACATCAACACGACCCGCAGACCCCTGAGCACCATTTGAAGAAACTCATTTGCAAATCCCTCAATAGTTTCAGGCCTTCATAAGGCGTTAAAATGCTCCATCCAGGATTTAGAGGTCAAGGAGAGAATCCAGGTGGAAAGCATGTGTCAAGAGCTTTTGATCATTTCCCATAAAGAAATAAGAACTACTGGTGATTATATTAAAATACAAAAACTATATGAAAGCATCAAATTCTCTTTTCTCTAAAAGTTTGGCTCATAGTAATGAACTCAAACAATTTTCATATTTAAAATATTTCCCTCTTCTGGAAAATTTCTGCATTTTTTGCAATATGAAAGGTATACTAAGTCCTTTGGCAGTATTTATTTCTTCTTTAACATTTCTAGACATGTGACTCTATTAAAATTAGGATAACTGCATCAAAAAAAATCTTTATTGTGTACCTACCAGGTGCATGACACTTTGCTGAGGCAGAACTTATGACTATTTATAGTGTAATATTGCATATAATATATTTCTAAAGTCCAAAGATAACTGTGCTGCCTGCTTGTGTTGTCAATAATAGAAGTTCATGACATTTGATTTGCGTCTTTGTGAGAAGCAATGTTATTCTGATTTAATAGCTTCCATCTGCTCTTCTCATTTTCATTGCTCCTTTTACAGTTTCCAAATTCCACCCTGTACCCTCCAGGGAAATCTTCTCAAGCATTGATTCTATTCATCTATGAATTGGAGGGGGGAGGGCTCTTCTACAGCCTTATGGTTTTGTTTATTGATTGTTAGGCAACTTGTTGACATGCATACACTGACTTCTCTATTTCTTCCTTTTCTTTTCTTTTCTTTTTTTTTTTTCTTTTTTGGTGTAAGTGCTTGAAAATTACAAAGACTAAACTTCTGAACAAAACTTAGTGTTGAAACCTCCCTTTGCAAAGTACAGTAGAGAAACATTCCATGAAAAGTCACCTCCCCCTGTATTATTAAGCTATCAGCCAACAAATTTCTTCTGAGACTAAATAAAGAAAAAAAAGTATGGATTTTGTTTGAAATAAAATGAACTTAAAGCTTTATATTCAATTTATCATTAATTGCAATTAGTCAAATACTAACATGATATTATCACAAATATAGCACATTTTTGAAGTTTCATAGGCATACTAGCCACTGAAGCATTATTTTTAGCCCTTTCATTTGAAAAGTAGGTATTATGTTTAACAGGATAAAAATAAGTAAAAATTTCCTTTGACATTATGTGTCATCTGATTTCACACGTGATCCCTGAAGTTAAAAACAGTAAAAATTTCTGTACATAGCAAAAGGTTTACAATTGTGTTTATCTTTACACGGTTGAAGATGAACATAAAGTTAGATAACAAGTATATTAACAGATACCTATCATGTGCATGATATAAAATTAATTACATGAGCTTTATCATTATTTTTGAGGAGTCATATTTTAAGTCTTGACACTGAAATGCTTTCATTTCGATATAAGCATCTCAGATGCAAAGACATAGAAACCTTTCAAATGAATAATGAAAAGTGCCAGCAATCTGTGTCTTACTATAACACTGCCCACACTTCTTGGTGACAGAGTGGGATGATGATTTTAAAACCCACACTTTGGGGAAATTCACCTAAATTCCTAAAAGAGCTGTGAGATACATTAACATGAATGAAATCCACTGGTTTGGGGGTAGTGGAAACTGCCTTTGAAGACACATGGAGAAATCATACACGACAAATAAGAAAACTTTAATTCTGAATTTCCCTCCTGGGCTTCTCCAAAGGCCATTTTCATTCCCTGAATGTCATTTAACTACAGACTGGCCGGACGGGCCTTCACCCTTGCTTTCTGCACTCCACGATGAATACCGAGTAATCCCACAAGCCCATTCGTCAGTGCTTCACCCTCCTCACCCGACTCCTCTCCTGCTGAGAATTTCTAAATTGAAAACCAAATTCATGCTTTCCCTTTTGCTGTGGGTTTCACATTTTATTTCCTGTGATTCTTCTCTAGAGATTTTGGTAAAATAAAAATAAAAATGAGCCTCTTATCACAGTAGAGAGTCCATTTTTTAATTCCATCTGCTCCACAGTCCCCTGCTTGGACTCCCATGCCAGTTGGTCCATGTCCACTGACTGTATTAGCCATATTTTCTTATGTATATTTGTCAGTCCTTGCCTTCTACTTAACTAGATTTGATGTGTTTCGATGCCAGGAATTTTGTCCTTTAGTCCCTGTAGCAGAAGGCATGGTGCCTTGTACATAGTAGGTTTTATACACGTGTGTGCCAGAATGGAGTGATAAAAGGGTTATTCATGTCTACAATCATTAATTCATTTCACAAACATGCAACAAAGATCTGCAAGGTACCACACACTGTGGAAGATGCTTGAGATATAAATATACATAACACTAAAGGCAAAGAGTTTTATAATAATCCTTGAATAGTACAACTACATCCCAGTTAATATCTCTTGAAGCAATACATGTTATTTTAAAATAAAAGCCTGTTCAAAAGCGATGACATTTATATGCCAAAACCATTCTATCTCAAGTTCTTACTTCATGAATCTCAGAGTTTGTCCATGATTAATTATTTAGCTGGATCCTCTACTAACAAGTTATTTCTCACATCTTTAATTTTTTAAAAATAATTCAAATAAGAGTCTCTCTAGGTAATTTAAATACTTTCTCTAAATAATTTCTTGAAAACTTTTTTTTCAGTACT
>JAJEJO010000907.1:483264-587827 GCA_020662805.1 Glaucomys volans
GTAGATGAAGGCAATGTATTGCTATCATAATAATTGCTCTCTGACATTGACCATAATTCTTAGGTTCCATCAACTGTCCAGATTATTGATACTTTATTACATTTCTCTAGGTTTGCATTTTCTAACTTCAAATATAATTTTATTCCTCCAGGCATAGTTTTGAATTTACTGATTTCTATTGGATTTTTATCCTTTGTTCATTCTGGCATTAAGAACATCGTCTTGATTTCAAGTTCTAGTACATGACACTTTATGTACAACCACAGTATTCAATCCATAATCATTTTAATGGAATGCTAATTGCTTAGACTTCCTACTGGAAAGTCTATTCACAACTACCTTATAGAGTCTTATGAATATAGTGTTTTTGGCTAATCCACATCCCTGAGTCAAATTTCTTACTAAGACATTTAGAATAAAATTTTCACACTATTACAACTATTAGCATTTTACAAAATACCTATTTATTTATTTTACAGTTAACTTTGGTACTTACTGAAAGGGATTCCCATTCTTGAAGGTTAGTATATACCATGCCTTATTATATGCAACATTTAAAACCAAATTCTTGTTTTATCCTTAGGTTTAACTGAAACTTAGATGCTTATTTGGAAGCATACTAGTGATCTTGAATCTTGCCCTAATTCTTTCAATATTCTCCCATTGATTTTCTGAATACATTTCTACCATCATTCTTTGGAAACGTGTTGCTGTTATTAATTTTTTTTTCAAGCCTTCTTTCTAACCTGATTGATGAGATTTACTCTAGGAAACAGAAAGCCTGAGATATGATGTAAGAGACTTAGTGGACTCCTGCCTACGACAATGACCTTCTCATCTGAATAACAAGCTTAAAAAGCATGTCTATTACTTCTTTTTCAGTTGAATATTCACAAATGCTTATTTTTCTAATGAATATATTTAAACCCTTTGCGTTAACAAAAATTGGTGAGAACAAAGCATTTATACCTGGTTTTAGAATTATAAACTTGAGCTCTTTCACACAAAACTTAAGGAAAAAAATATGTTTGGATTTTCCAAAGCATCATCAAATCCATACAAGGAAGTAGCAATAATATTGACTGTATCCTATATTATCCATGTGATATGTGGATGACACTACAATATTTAAAATAATCCCAATATTAAGTCATTTATGATCAAAATAATGTAGCATAAATCAATACAGTCATGTGTTGCTTCATAATGGGATGTGTTCCCAAAAATAAGTACTTAGGTGATTTCATTATTCTACCAACATTACGTATTGTTCTCACACAAACTAAGATGACTGGTGTCACTAGATGATACAACCTTGTGGAACCAACAAAGTATGTATAATCTCTCATTGATCAAAACCTTGTTATGTAGAAATTGACTGCATCCAAGTCCATGAACAATGAATGGCCTTTGTAACTCACGAAAATATTCATGACTGTTTAATCAGTAAAAATTTGACATTTGCAGGACATCCTATAGTTAAAAGAATGTGACATGCAAAGTCTCAAGGCAACAATTTTAACAGAAGCCCAGTCCACTCAGAAGAGTTGATAAAGTAGTCAGAAAATATTAATATTCCAAAACTTCTGTGCTCATTACAAAACATTCCAGAAAAGCCCTCGTGTCTACAATGTTTGATTTTATGAAAAGCAAATTACCTTTGTTTCCTTCCCCACTTCCAATGCCAGTAAACATAATCCATAAGCAAACACCTCATCAATCACCTGGCCACTAATCACCTGTTGTTGTCCAATCTGGACTTAGAACTGATTTCCTCAGGTGCTCAATAATGAATTTGACTAGTGACTCAACAGACTTGATGAGATGTTTTAAAATGCTCAATTATCCAATTGCACTAAGAATATGACCTTTTTCTACCAAACATGGCTGAGTGGGAATGAGGTGTTATTCCTGGAAGTCAGCCTGTCTTTGGGATGGGGAGAAGTAGAAATGGTGACTGGTGTTCTCAATTTACTCACCTATGGTGATCAATGTTCACCAGAATATTTTCTCTATCTGTATTCACTGTTTCTCAAGTGAATTTTCAAAATGTTTCTAATAGATGGAATCTCACATTTTAATATGTCAATCTGAAATATGACATTTTGTTTTTCAGTTGGATTTAAAAAGCATCCAACCAACAGTTCTCTTGGGAATCCAAGTATTCATGGTGGCTCTCTCCCTCCCCTCCGTAAAGCATCTGCATCTGTTTCTTTCTAGAAACATTTTCCATATCCAGTCATTTTTGTTAGGCTTTTGTGCTTCTTAGTTGCCACGATTTCCCCCTTCTTTCAGCCACAACCCCAGGCAATTCCTACTAAAGAATGACACCAAACAGCATGTCAAGAGCCTTTCAAAATTGCTGCCAGACTTCAGTGACATTCTTACAGCATATGGAGTACTGATGTGCTGAAAATATGGCAGGGAACTACCTGATGCTGACTGTGGCAGGGAGCTGCCGTCTGATGGGGTGCTCTGGCTCAGATTTGCAACATAAACAGGACGTTTCATGTTTTTGTTTTTGTTTTTTAAAACAAAGCATCTAAGCAAAAGTTACCAAAAATGTCTTTTTCAGTCAATTGTTTCTCCCAGGCCCCACTCTTTGAGTTCTTGTCAATAAAAAAAGAAAAATGAAGATAAAGCAAGGATTTAAAATCATCCCTAAGCATAATAGATGATTTTGATTAACAGAATCATTGAGTTATAATTTAAATGTGCTATGTGTTGTTTTAAATCAAGAAAAAGTCATGTGACACCTTTGTGCTTTCAAGGCTTTTTCACATTAGGCAAAGCTCATAAGGAACATGAGCTTGGAAATTGAGTAAATGCCCATTATTTATAATAAGCACATAACCTCGCTGAGATTCGATTTTTTTATTTGCTAATAAATTTGTATTTGTTTAGCCAGAGAGATTGCATATATGTAAATATATATGCAAATCCATGTGCTTTCTTATCTATGTGAGTAAATCACTTCAACATTTTTTTTCAAAGATAGAGAACGATCTTCATATTAATCTGAGCTTAGAATTACATGCTATATACAAGTTTCAGGCAGATGTGGTGTTGCCTGGTGTCCAGATGAAGGTAAATTTGTTCCACTGATTCTATATTTCCTAAATCAAGCTGTACTCTTTGATGATGAAAAGAACACAAAGATTAAAACAAATAATTGAATGACACGAGGGTCCAGAACTAGTCCATGCAATTCAGCTTTATGATAGATTAAAATGGACAGCTCTTTAAAAAGGGCTTGTTATATTCATATACTCATTATTGACTTTTAATAAGCATTTCTGGCAATTCTTTCTCCGTAAATACATTGTGAGCATGAAAACTAGGCCATTTGAATAAGCCTTGAGTCCTAGGACAAGTCCCTAAAATCCACAAAGCCTAAATTTTATAATATGTACAACAACATTCCATAGAGTGTTTTTGTCAGCTGAATAAGATAATGCACATCTTCTTAATAACATAATGTCTGGGAGGTGGTAAATACACAAAAAACTTGTAATCAATGTTATTTAAAATGTTTACTATTTTCTATTGATACAGCTTTGCCTTAAACACATTTAAAAATAGATATGAACTTTTCTGAACAAATTATTAGAATGTTAGCTTCTCTGTCTTTGTTTTTGATTACCCTCAAATATTATTTAAGTCTCTTGAATAAGTCTATACCAGTATCTGCCTTTATTTGCAATATTTAATTAGCCAAAATTCACTTCATCTGGAAACTCCTACACAACCTGCATTTGGTTATACCTTTGAGTCTGTTCCCCAATAATTTGTAATATGATCCCTTTCCTTCAAAATCTTCTTGACTTTTCATTTTAAGATTTCACTCCTCCCAATCAATTTATTTTATATTCTCAAAAAATTCCCATCATAGGTAAATTGGTATAGCTAAGAAAAAAATTGAAATTTTCACAATATAATTCATAAAGTTAATTTTAAAAGATATAAAAATGTGACCAGAAAAATAACAACCCAAAAGGGGGTGGGGAAACCCCTGAAAACCAAATATTGTGATAGAATATATTATAAATAAAATATTAGTGGTAAAATATATTAAAACATTAGTCCCTCATTAGAAGTGAAATTCATTTAGAAAATAGATTGTTTAGTGTACTATTAAATCATTAAAACAATTTATTATATAAGCAAGTAAAACATAGCTGTATCCAGAGGCATTTCAAAGGCACAAAAACATTCCAAATTTTAAAAATTAGAAATGGAAAATGTAGCCATATTACTTATACCCACACTGTTTTAAACTAAAACATTGTATATAAACAAAGCAGAGAGAAAGAAAAAGGGTGTGGGGAGGACAGGAAGCACTTAATTCAGGAACAAAAGATATATCTAATCTTACAATTTCAATGTGGCATATCAATTCTTATAATAGCAATTTGACCATGACATGAAAGTCAAACAAATGAGAAATGAAACCATTCTAGAGAGGGAAGAAAAACTTCATTATTTTGCAGCATAACTTTTAAATTTTAGTATGAAATTAAGCAAGTAGTTCCATGAGACTATTACATAATAAATGAAAAGTCAATAGTTTTCCAATGAAAATTCACAATAGAGGAACATCCCATTCATTCCTAACCACTGGAATCCAGGCAAGAAATAGGAATTATTTAAGTAAAAAATGTATAAATATTTGGACAGCTATAATATATAATGCCTAGATGGGGACATATAGCCATTCATAAGAACAATATAAATCACAATAACACAGCATTATCAATTTGTTCCAAATTAACAAGTGTCTCTGCTATTTGACATAGGAATGCCCAGCTCCTCATTCCAACCAATCTCTCATCAGCATCTCCAGTGGTCAAACTGGCCAGACATAACAGGAGCTGGCAGGACAAGGTGCACCTCACACTCAGTTCACGTGGGAAGGAGAGCAGGCCTGAGAGCAAACAGGAAATGCACACACATGCATTTCCTCTCCTACTCTTTGATATCCTGGTGTTAGAGTTCCGTCACTTATTCTTTGCCGTTCTTCTACTTCTAGCAATATCTCACTCCCACAACTTTAATTTGTTTTTCCCTTAAATTTATACAAGTATAAACAGTACAAAGAAACTTACAAAATCTTGATAAACAAGGAGACACATTGGTTTATGGTTTGGATATGAGCTATCCCCTACAAAAGCTCATGTATTAAGGCAGGCATGTTCAGAGCTGAAATGATCAGATTATGAGAGCTATAACCCAATCAGTGGATCAATCCATTTAATGGACATAAACCTTCTGCACATTAACTTCAAACATGGTTAATATTTATATTTAGAATGAGTCTCTATGTAGGATAAAATCATTTTATTTTTCATCCTGTCTTATCAATTTTAATTTTGTTATTTTAATATTTAAATAGTGTTTTATTCAGGTTTCCATCTGCCATTTTAACAGATTTTTCCTTTTTTATTAGTCTTTAATAGATACCCTTCACCTTAAAGCATGATTTCCTGCCTTATTTCAAACACTTTGATATATTTATCTGTGTAGTGCAACAACTTTGAAATACTTTATTTTAGCTTTCTGCTTTTCCTCACAAACCATCATCATCATTATCATCATGATTTTATAGCATCATTATTTTGTAGAGTCCCTATTTATATTTACCCAAACATCAAGTCCTTTTTTTCTTGTACCAGGGATTAAACCCAGGGTCTCTTAACCACTGAGTAACATATCCAGTCCTTTTTATCTTATATATATTTTTTTATTTTGATACAGGATCTCTCTACATGGCCTCACTTAGTTGCTGAGGCTACTTGGACTTGTGATCCTCCCGCCTCAGACTTCTGAGCCGCGGGGATTACAGGCATGCACCTCTTTGCCCTGCTCAAACATGTACTCTTTTGTTGCTTTCTATTTTTCATTAATTTCAGAGCTTCTATTTGACATTATTTCACCTTTTCAACTCCCTTTTGCATTTCCTCTTGTGCAAGTCTGGAGGAATTGTCCATTTTTATCTGTGTGAAAATGCTCACTTTTACCTCCCCCTCTAAAGGATATTTTTGATTGACATGTATTTCATCTCTTGTCAGTTTTGGGAAGTTCCTAACCATTTTATCTTCGTACTCTGCTTCTCTCATTTCCGCCTCCACTTCACGCTGGACTTGTGCTTCTCTTTCTCACATGTTATGCTCATTTCTGTGTTTGTTTTTTTTTTGTCATTTTTTTCTTGTATGGTTCTCTTAGGATTTTCATCTTGCAACTCACCTAGTTTATCCTTTACATGTTTTTGTAATCCAGAACTCTATTAAACTGCATTTAATCATCCCTTAAAATGCATCTCAGGGTATTTTTTAAATTTTCTGTTGAAGTCTTAAAACACAATGATTTTTTTAACTCATAGTTTTATTGATCAGAATTCCAGGTGGGTCTGATTTTTCTCTGCTTTACATGTCAAAAGGTCAAAATTATGAAATTGGCCAGATAGAACTCTTTTCTGGAGGATTTGGGGACGCATCTTATTCTGATTTATTCAGGCTGTTGGCTGATTTCAGTTCTTTCAGTTGGAGAACAGAAGTTCCTATTTCTTTTGTGGCAGTCAGAAAGTGAGGTCTTCACCTCCTTAAACCACCTACAATCTTTGATACACCGACCTTTCCACCTGAAGAATCAGAAACAACATCCATCCTGGTTAGAATCTCTGATTTCCTCTTTCACTGACCAAAGAAAATTCTCTGCTTTTATACTATCAATGTGATTAATTAATTCCACCTTGGTAATTTCCCTAGGTTAAGATCATCTAGTCATCTTAATTGCATCTGAAAAAGTCCCTTTTGCCATGTAAGCTAACATAACCACAAGAATAAAATAAGAAAGCAAGGAGCATGCACCTATATAGAATGTTTCCTACCACAGTAAATCCCAATTGCAAAATCTCTATTTTTTTATTCAGTTTTTTTTTTGGTTGAAATTCTTCAACTTTTTGTTTTATTTTTTAAACATGTTAATCATAGTTACATTAAGAATGATACTTGAATGAACATTGTTTCTCCTATTTCCCTTTCTCTCTCTTTCTCTCTCCTTCCTTTTTGGTCAATTATTTTCTTTTTTCATATCAGATTATGTTTGATTCATTGCCTGACATAGTAGATAAAAAAATTAAAGATCTTCTATGAGACACTTCATCACTTTGTCTTCTACCACAAGGGATTCAGTTTTGCTGTTGGTCGACATTCTAGCTAGTAAAAGATCATTGGGAACTGAACTGATATGATGGTTTCTATCCTTAAAAGGGCTGCTGTATTACGATTTAGTCTAACTTTTTTTCCTCAGGATCACAGCTTAAAGTTTATGGTATTGATCATCCACTTGCTACTGGGTGAGACTTGAGATTCAAATCTCATCCCCTTCTCCCGAGACTGGCTCCAACACTACTCTGCTCTCCCAGTTGCTCTTAAGCTTTTCCAGTTTCACCATCTTCCATGTATCATTTTACAATTAGCAAATACATCAAGAGGGAAAGCGGCACTACGTATTAGACTGAGCTCTCTTGGCTGATCTCCTTTATTGTAATTGTTTTCCTTGGTCTTTGTTGTCTTGGAGACTTACTCATATCTCAAATACCTGGGCTAATTTCTGGTAATAGAGCAGTGAGCAAAGAGGGACCAACTCTGTCCTCATGGAGATTTGGGTAACTACCAAGAAGCAGAGCTGGCAAAACTATATTTTGTTTTATAAGGAACTGCCAAACTCTCTTACAAAGCACTTCTGCCATTTTCCACCCCTAAAAGTAATGAATGAGAGTTCCTGTTCATCTATATCTTCATCAGATTTTGGTGTTGTTTTGAATTGGGACCAGTCTAATAGATATGTAATGCAGTTTCATTGTTTTATTGATTTCCATTGCCCTGCTGACATAGAATGTAGAACATACTTCCATACACTTATTTTTCATACCCTTCTTTGAGGAGTTGTCTGTTACTATCTTTGACCCATTTTCCAATTGTTGTTTGTTTCTTATTCTTAGGTTTTAAGTGTTCTTTGCACACTGTAGGTAACTGCCCTTCATGACATGCATCTTTTGCAAGTGTTTTACCTGGTTTATGGTTCTGTATTTCAATCCCTTGACATTGTCTTTCACAGAAAAAAAATGATCTCATTTTTAGTAAGTCTACTGTTTTACTTTTTCCTTTCCTGGGTTGTGCTTTGGCATATCTGAAGCCTAACCCTCACATCCAATGTCATCTACGTTGAGAGGTTTATGGTTTTGCACTTACATTTAGGACTATGATCTATTGAGCTAGTTCCTCTGGAGAAAGTATGATTGGAGTCTGAATTCACGTTTTCACTGTGAATTTCTGGTTGTTCCATCATCGTTTATTGAAAATATCTTTGCTTCATGATATATCTGTTGTTTTTCTCTTAAAAATAAGTGGACTCTGTTTAAGTGAGTGTTTCTTAATTCTCTGTTCTGTTCTGTGGATAGATTTATCTTTTCTTTGTCTAAGACCAGACTATTTTGATCACCATAGCTTTTGAACACGTCTTGAAGACCCAATGCTGGTGGTCCTCCTTCTCTGCTCTCTTATTTTTTTTTTTAATCATTGTGTAGATTATTCTGGGTCTTTTGTCTTTCCATATAAAGTGTAGAGTTATCTGGTCAGTATTCACAAAATAACTTCAAGTGACTTTAATTGGGATTGCTCTGAACCTATAAATTGAGTTAAGAAGGACTGACATCTTCACAATATTGAACCTTCCTATCCATGAACATGTATTATTTACTTTGATATCATTCACAGATATTTTAGAGTTTTCTTTGATTCTGTTATCAACATTTCCAGGGTTACTCCATATATATCTTATACATATTTTGCTGATTTATAGCTGTGTTTAATTTTTTAGTAGAATTAATATACATAGAATAGTTTTTATTTTTACATTTTATTTGTTGATTGGACACTTTTGTTGTTGAAAGGACACTTTTGCATATTAATCTTGTATCCACCACCTTGCTATAATTGCTTATAATTAGAATTATAATTGCTGAGTCTGTTTTCTATTTTTTCATATTTTCTATAGATAATCATGTCATCTGTGGGCAAATAGCTTTGTTTATTCCTTACCAAATTGTAAGACTCTTACTTCCTTTCTTTGCCTCTTGCACTAGCTAACATTTCCAGTACAATGTTAAAAAGAAGTGATCAGAGGACACATATTTGTGGTTTTCCTGATCTTAATGGGAACACTCAAGATTTGTTATGATGAAGTATAATGTTAGTTGTATGCTTTTTGTATCAAATTGAAAAAGTCACTCTTTATTCCAAGTTTACCAAGAGTTTTTATCATAGATCGCTGTTGGATTTTATCAAGTGTATTTTCTGCAGCTATTGATATGATTATATGATTTATCTCTTTGATCCTGCTTATCTGATGAATTACATTAATTGATTGTTGAATGTTGAACTAGCCTTGCCTGCCTGCAGTAAATTCAATTTAAATTCAATTTGATTTTGGTGTGTAATACTATTATACATTGTTGAATGATACTTGCTAGCATTTTGCTGTGAATTTTTACATCATGGTTGTAGCTTTGATTTTCCAGGAAGTTCTCCTTTTGGAGTGTCAAGGGATAAAAATCCTTTGAAATTGCAGAGAATTGATTTATATTCTTTTAAATTTGTTAATATGTATTTTATGACTCAGAACATGGTTCATCTTGGTGATGTTCCAGATGCATTTAAGAAGAATGTGGATTGTGCTATTGTTGAATGAAGCCACTGTATAGGTATTGATAATGTTTAGTTGTTGGATGGTGTTTTTGAGATTAACCATGTCCATTCTGATTTTCTACATATTGTTTCTATTTTGGATAGAAGTGTGTTGGATTCTACATGATATGGACTCATGATAGTGGACTCATATATTTCTTCTTAACATTTCAATTAGTTTTTGCCTCTTTTGTTAGGTGTATACATGTTAAGGATTTTTATATCTTCTTAAAGAATGGACCTATTTATTATTGTGTGATGCCTTTGTTTATTCCTGATGCTGTTCCTTGCTTTGAAGTTTGATCTGTCTGAAATTAATATAGCTAATCTTACTTTTTTATGAATATTAGCAAGATGTGTTTTTTCTCAGTCCTTTTACTTTTAAATTTTATGTGGGTTTATAATTAAGTATCTTGTAGACAACATAAAGGTGGGTTTATGTTTTGATCCAACCTGATAATTTCTGTCTCTTAATTGGTGCACTTAAATTATTGACAATGGAAGTGATCATGGATATAGTTACTTTATGCATATTTTTTACTGTTTTCTATTTGTTGCCCTTGTCCTTTGTTCCAGTCTTTATACTTCACTTTTTCTGCTCTTATTTGAGGATTTCATGTGACTCTCTTTTCTCTCCTTTCCTATCATATCAATCACATTTATTCATATGTTCTTTAGTGGTTGGTTTAGAGTTCACAGTATGCATTTACAAGTGATCCAAGTCTACTTTCAAATAATGTTACATGACTAAAAAAGTAATCTGAGTATATTATAATAACAGAATCATGCCAATTTCTCCTCCCAATCCCTTGTATCATTGATGTCAATCATGGTTTTTATCTATAAGCATATACAAATTTATGTATGACATATACACAAATATGTAAGACAGTACAATATTGCTACTAATTTGAACAGTTATTTATAACCTCAATTAAGGATAGAGACATAAGTTATTAAGTTTTGCCTCCATTTTCCTTTCTCTGATACTCTTCCTTTCATTAGATATATACGATCATGCAGTTTTTATTCTCTGTAAATAACATTTCTTAAATGGCATTATCTACTGGTAACAAAGTCCCATAATTTTTTTTTTTCCTGAGAGGATCTTTATTTCTGCTTTGCTTTTGCAGAGGATAATTTTACAGTTCTAGATTGTTGTTTTTATTCTCTCAAAACTTTAAATATATCACCTTTCACTTGCATGGTTTCCGAGGAGAAAACTCTTATGATATTTCTCTCTAGCTCAGCAGTGTTTTTCCTCTGACTTCTTTCAGGATCTTTCTCTTTCTTCTCCATCTTCTGCAGCGTGGAATTGTGTCCAGGTGGAGGGCTTGTGCTCCTGCTGTTGCGGTTGCTCTCTGTTCTCTGAGATTCCTTGCTCTGTGGCTTGTTGTCTGACATTAATTTGAAGACATTCTCAGTCAGCGTTGTCTCAAAAATTTTCCCATTCCTTCCTCTTTTCCTTCTGTTTCTGGTGTTCCCATTGCCTTCCCATTACACCTTGTTCTATTTAGACCTTGTTCTATTTCCTTTTTGGTCTGCCACCTTTCTATGGATATAACCTCACGCTCAGACCCTTTCCTTAGCTGTCTGATGTCTACTAAGAAGTCCACCCAAGGCTGGCTTCCTTTCTGTCAGTGTTTTTGATCACTATTATTTGTTTTGGGTTCTTTCTTGGGATTATCATCCTTCTGCTTACATTACCTGCTGTTGGCTCTTCCATTAGATCCCCTTAGCATCGAATCATAGTTAAATTCCCATTGCAATGTTCCAACATCTCCCCCATGTCTAATTCTGATATTGGCTGTGTTTCTTCATGGTGTGTGGTTTGCCTCTTCATATACCTGTGATCTTTTCTAGATAGTCAGGTATGATATGGTGGGGAAAAAAAAAACAAAAACAGACACTATTGTAAGTAGTCCTTGGGTGTTTTTGATGGTAAGGTGTCAGGCAGGGATGGATGTTCTTATGATCGGATTTCAGTCATTTTGTGAGCTTTCTCCTCTGGACTGTGACCTTCACAAGTATTTATCAGTGCTTTCTTCCTCTCTTAGGTGAGAAGGTTTCCTCTCTCTCAGGTGAGACAGGATGGTGAGTGTAGCATCTCCTTTCTCCCACGTGTAAGACAGGGAGAGGTTGGAATTGTGAATCTCCTTTTCCCAGGCAGGCTAGGCTGTGATGACCACCCAGGCAGCTCCAGTGAACTCTCCCCTGAGGCATATTTCAGAATGCTCCCCTGCTGGAGGCCTGAGGGATAGATTTTTTATAATATCTACTGTGCAAATCTATTTCAGTGCTATAGGAAAAACCACAACACTGTGGGGACCCTTTCGACTATTTCCTAGGCAGTTTTTCTCAGACTGGTCCACACTGAGCCCTAGTGATCTCCCAGTTACAGTTCAGGTTTATTTCCCTGCACTGGTCTAAGACATGGCAACCCCCTTCATGCATCTCTGCTTGTTTGGACATGATTCCCACTACTTACCTGTCTCTCCAGTCCTTGAAGAAGCAGGTTGTTCTGAATTCTCCCCTCCCTCACAGACTTAAGAAGAGTTGATATCCCATCAGTTGACCTTTACTTGTTAGGATGAAGTGACAAATTGTTAACTCCTTACTCTAGAATCAGAAACAAAATAAGAATTTGGTTACACAATAAAGAGGTGATCCAGTGACCACAAGACATGATTTTGTGTATCCATACTTGAAAGTCATTCAGAAATGGTTTAGGATATATATTAAAGGATTTTCTTTTGCCTTGATTAAACCAGTTATGTTACCCATGTGTTTGTAAAGCTGATAACATTGCAGGGAAAATATAATATGGAGAACCAAGAAAATATATCAAGCTTATTATACTGTCGTATTCTTAAAGTCTATTTTCTATTTTCTTTCTTTTATAGAAATTGAGTTTACATAAATGTTCTCAAAATATCTTTTTGGATTAAAATTGTCCATGATCAGCATGAGTTGTCCTCATCATGAAGAGGGTTTGGAAGGGATTTCATGATTAAATGCACCCATCCAACATTGAGAACTAGGATAGAAACATCAGTTGGGCAGGTATTTTTGTCTATTTTGTTCATTTCTGTAGCCCTAAAGCCAAACCTGACATATTGATACTCAAATACATGCTGATTGAAGGATGAGTGAACTGAACTGATAAAATTAAAATATTAAATGAGGAAATTAATGAAATAAAAATTGGCATGATTACCAGGTTAAAATTTTATATTTGCTCATTTCTGATCTAGTACTACAGAACCTTTGCGGACCTCTGGAAAGTTGCTTCTTGGCCAGATACACATTCTGTCAAACCATGATGAAAAAGGAAGGTTTTATATGAATGATTTGGGGTATTTATTTTCTCAGAAGCTAAAAATAAAAATACACTTCTGGCCTTTGACAAAAGCTCTCAGAGTGAATAAATTGTGAATTAATCACACACAGTCATTAGGCTTTCATGTTTGCTCATCTAGGTTGAGACTGAAATCAATCAAACGAACTAGCCTCTGTGCAAAATGTCAGTTGATTCTGGACTTACAAACAATAAAGCTAATAAAATTACTTTTATTGAGTTCAGATATTATTAAATTAATGAAATATCTCAGGAAGGATTTTTTAAAAATCAATTTTACTTTGGTACTCATTTTTTAACTAAATAAAATTAACGTCAGGACTTGTTGTTACTGTTTTGTTTTTGTTTGTTTGGCTGTTCATCTCGATACACTGATATTCTTACTGCTTGATCTATTGCAATAACCTTTTAGCAGGTTTCCTTGTCTTGAGCATCGCATCCATTCAATTTATCTCAAATGGATGTCACTGTGTCTGTCTCCTCTGATCAAAGCCTGCAGGAACTCCCCATTACATAAAGAACAAAGTCCAAACTCCTCTACCTTCAAGGAATGATCCCTGCTGCTTCTCCCTGCCCCTTAAATATATTTCAAATATAGACATTACTCTCCATCTCCACTGCCAGCACCTTCCTTTAGCTTCCCTCCTCTATTACCTGGGTCATTGCACCAGAAACTTCCAGAGTCCTGCTGATTCTTGCCTTCATCTACTCACCACCATTGCATAGACACAAAGTGATTTAATTTTTTTTTTTATTTTTACAAAACGCATTTTGATTCTCTGTACACAAATGGGGCACAACTTTTCATTTCTATGGTTGTGCACAATGTAGATTCACACCATTCATGTAATCATACATGTACGTGGGATCATGATGTCTGCCTCATTCCACCATCTTTCATACTCCCACCCTCTCCTCCCTCTCATTTCCCTCTATGTAATCTAAAGTTCTTCCATTCTTCTCTTACCTCCTCAACCCCATTATGTATCCGAAAGTGATCTTTTAGCTTCAAGCTTCATCCGCTCAAGAGTGATGCTTATTATTGTCATGCACCTATTGACTGTAGGATCCATTCACAACTTTCTTGTATCTTTCTTTGTCACAGGGAGCTATTTCCTGGGCTTCCTTGTTTCCGGTCAGTGGCACAATAGGGGGTAAAAATGGTAGCACAGTATCTCCAGCTATCATCCAATGGCATCTCCTACGTGGCCCCTGTTTTCAGCAGGAATGCCACCACTGCCCATACACCTTCTGTCTCAAGATAAATGGTATCTGCCAGCTACATCATGGTAAATGGTATCTTCCAGGTAAACCTAGTTTTTAGGCTCTCTTGATATCTCCTCTGTGCCTCAACTCTTTCATTGCCCATGTAAGCAGGGACAAATATTAAAATTCCTTCTGCCAGGAGCATCTGCGGTGGTTTCTACTTTTCTGATTGAGTACTCATTGATCCATGGCTATTCCCATTATACACTAGGTAAAATATAGCAGTCTTTAATATAGACATTAAAGGATTCTGTGCCTGCCCCTCACATACCTGGGTAGCCTTATCTCCCACTTCTCTTCCTTTCACTGTCCGTGCATATGTGATATTACAATGGTATCCTGTTCCTAGTGCCAGATACTCTTGTTTCTATTGTTTCTAGGAAAATCCTACTAATCTTTTGATTGTAAACTTGAAATTCATTTCTTCATTGACCTCCTCAAAATATTTCTTTTCCTTCTGCACCTTTTGTTGCTGCTACAAATTGAACTAAGTGATGTGTGGTTAGGTTACTATCTCCCCTATTATGTTGTAAGTCCCACAGTAAAGAGACATGCATCCTCTGGGGAATGGCACTGGCTCATGCACAGGTAGCTTTCAACAAATATTTATTAACCTACTTTTGAAATCCCCATTTGTTCAGTTTTTTTTTAATTATTGAGTGCTAAATATTATGAAGATGAAGAATTCATATTTTGGTAGAGAAAAAAAATTGGGAACATGATAGTTATGAGATGTGGTAAAAGCCATATCCTAACAGAGGTACAGAGAAACATTGTTAGGAATATTCCAGCAAGGACTGAGGGGAGGTTGGGATGGGTAGAATGACCAGAGCTAGACAGGTGACCTTGGAGGTGTAAATATTTAAAACATGGAATGTCGTTATAAATGAACATAAGAATCTAGTAGTTTTATAAAGCATCAACTGTCCATGTCTCACCAGTAAACAAATAGATGAACAATTCTGATTTTTACTCCTGATTTTTTAAAAATTTTAATCTGTATCTAGGGTTGAAAACTTATGCAAAACACATGCATATTAAATAAAGGTGAACAAATGAATTTCTCACAGCACTGAATTCATGCAAACATTACTTGAGGAGTGGGAGATTACCCACAAGAAATGGTATTATTAAAGCAAGAAGGGAGCAACTGATGGACTACTTTGGGAGTTCATATTTTATAGTTTTATAAATGGGAAGCCATTGAAGATTTGAAGAAAGAAAATTGAAACTTAATTAGGTAAGAATTTGAGAAGCTCATTTTGCTAACATAATGCAGAATAAATCAATATACTAGACTGAAAGCTATCTGTGGTCTTGAGCACATGTGTTTTGGAGACAGAGGTAAAGGGAAAAAGCCCCTGAAATATGTCTGAAGTGGGTTTGCAAGGAGCTGCTTCTGTGCTTTACCTATTGCTTAAAATACAAATTCTAATTTTTTCATGATTTATCAGATATATTTATTAGATTTTTTTTTACACATATTGCGGTCAACCTTTAGAAGTACTATCCTGATACATAATAAATGCACTTTGAGATGTTTTGCTCTGCCAGGGACCAGTTTAAGAGAATTTACTAGGACAAATTCTAATTTTTTGTGTGATTAAAGGACTTCCTTTCTCAATGCACAGCTAAAATTAAGCACAATATGGTCTTTTCACGCTGTTCTCAGAGCTTTAGAAGGCTCCATCAGAGGCCATGTCACTCACACTGTGCTGACTGCATGTGAGATCTGATGGCATCATTGCCATTGCACTTGGGCATCTGAGTGTGCACTTACAGCTCGAAGGACAGTGTGTACTTATATCAGAATGCCACTTTTTGCTTTATGCAATTTATTACAATCCCTATGGGTGAGGAGGCCATTCAAAGAATTTATTCTTTCAGTTTCTTCTGACTGTGTGTAAGATGAACTGTTCAGGTTTTTGAGGGTGAAAGTCAAACATAAAATCCCTTTTACAAGGAAAAAAACAGAAGTGTGCATTCCCGTATGTGGCTGTGCCTTAAGGATAAGAAGCCTTAAAACCCCCAGCCCCACCTTATCATTCCTGAATGTGGTTGGTTGATGGTGCTATTCCAATTGCTTCTCTCAGACTCAGGGGACCACTGGGCCCAGCACTCTGTGAGGTTTTCGATGGAGAGACTCAGCCAGCTCCACCAGCTGTGTGAAATTGAATAGGGCCACCCCGAGTAGTGACTTTTCTTCCACCCCTGTCGGAGACAAATAAGCACATGGCTTATTTGGGCTTGTGAGTGTCCCTCTCTCTGTGTGCCCCATGTGGCCAGTTGATTCAAGTACCTCTCATTCCAGTTCTACGTATCAGCTAGTGGAGGTTACTCAATTGCTTGCAGGTAGCTGAGTGTGTTGGATGTTTTAGCTGGGAATAATCTCTGGTTCCCATATGGGGACAAGAGTATTATCACACTTCAGCCCAGAAAAAAAAAAAAAAAAAAGGCAAAAGACATAAGTGGAGAAATAAAAGCTTTGCAGGTGTTTTCTTCCCTTATGGACACAAACACTGCAGCTTGTGTAGACTTTTATTTGTAGAGTGTTTTTCTCTGTCTGCATGTTTAGAATAAGACGACTGTAAAGCACTGCTGTTTAATTACTAGCAGGGCCAAAGGTTTCATTTTAATTCAAGATTATTTAAATAAAAACATTATTTATAAATGAAGTGCTGTTTTCTGTCCAAACATGTAAGAATGCTGTTTTAGTTGAGATCCAACACTGTTACAGAGGAATTAAATATTGCTTTTGTGTTGGATTCTTTTTATTTTTTTTAAGAATTGGTGTTTCCTTTAAACCACTCATTATTTTAATCATGTCCAATTTTAAGATAAACCAGTGCAATACCCTTATGTACCAATATTTCATTTATACTAATACTGATTATCTTGTCTGCTAGCAAGATGTCAATATTATTGTTTTTCCATCCAGTTGATAAGATCAAATGATTGCCATCGTAATCATCATCATGATAAAAACATACATTAATGCCATCATGTATTTACATAATACTTTTTATTTTTTCAAGCATATGTACATTCCCCATTAATCAGTAAGTATTTATTGAGAGTCTACATTATTCTGCACTGTGCAGAAGTGCTTCTGTGATTATGGTCAATATGGAAAAAGTCTCAGGCAAACCACTGGAAATACTTACGGGTGGTATCAGATGATGATATTTTTTCTGTATAATTATAAACCTGATTACCAAATACATGGAGGGAGATGACCATACTATATCAAATAAAGTTACAAATATTCCAAGTCTATTTCCTCACTTAAACATGAAGAAGCCCAATGAAACAATTTATAAGATTTTTCTTTTTCAAATGACCTAAGTCATATGATTTTTTTTCTCATAAGAATACACTTAAACTAGAGTTAGGAAATAAGTTCAAATTAAGATGTGTAGGACACAGTAGTGCAGAGAGCAGGTCTGAAAAAGGCCAGAGAGAAGTCATGATGCCTACCTGACCTTGTGACAAACATAGAGTGGGTACACTAGGAACTTACCCGACAGGGTTGCCCCAATGGAATAAGGAGCTAGCTCCATTTTACCAATTTGTGTTTCCCCAGAGGGAAACTTCTCACTGAAGCTACTCTAGGTACTGTTGTAGGTCAGACACTGCAATTTAACTGATGGACTGACCATCCACTGTAGGATCTCCCAAAACTGGTCTAACACAATTAAAAAAGTTTTAGAGTACTTTTGTACACACGAACACATACACACACATACATATGTAAGATAAACTAGGTGAACAATTTGCACGTGTCTCCAGCCATACTAAAAGTTTTGAACTGACCCTCAGACATAATTTTCAGTCTGTTAACCAATATATCAGAACTTAATTAATCCATAATCCAGTGATTGTTTTCATCAATGACTGAGACACAACACTAAATAAAAGAGACCTACTTGGCTTGCCCCTGAATTCCTCAAAGACTTTGAATTCTCATTAAGAGGACTGATAAAATGAAAATGAACTAAAATAGAAAGTAATAATTTCAGGATTGGGAACATGCTTGAGGAGATCAACAAGACAGGTCCAGGACTAATGGCAGATACTGAGTTAGGCTGCTCAGGAAAGTAGGCTTTGGGGAAAGATGTTGTAAGCTAAAACCAAAGGGAAAATTAAACATTACCCCCCGGTGAAGATGAAAGGAAGAACCCTTGGAAAAACCAAGCTGGCATTCGCCAAGATCCTCAGGTGACACACTGCTCACCCCTTCTTGGGAGCTAAGGGTAAACCAGCCCAGAGAGAGCACTCAGGTGCCTGTGCACACAACTCTTTCAGTATTTATCAAAATATTACGTAATTAGTGCTGTATGTATCTCCAACTAGATTATGAATATTTTAAAGGCAAGTGAGCATAATACTTATTTTTATCAATAAAGAAGTCCAGAAAAGTGAATTATTATTGCTTTTAGTGATCTCAGGTAGATACTTTTGATAAAGTGAGAAGCTTAATAACTTTATGAAATCACTTTTATAAATACTTTTACTAATTTTTTGGGAAAATAATGATTTTAGTTTTACATTTTGAAATGTTATTAAGCATTTAAAGATTACAACCAGTATTAAGGTACATAGTAATTTTTAAGAAGCAAAAAAAATAAAGGAATAGAAACTAATTAGGGTTAATTGCAAGACCTAATACAATAGACAGTGATTATGAATATTTTTGTGTAATTTCATAGGATACATATGTACATATGTATATGTACCTCTATATGCATAACTATATAAGCACATATGTAATGTAATTGTATGTACATTTCTGAATATACATAAATATTTTATACAAATGCTTAGATAAAGTATAATAATGTTTTTATTTAGAGAATGTTATTCGGATTTTCATTACTACAACAAAATACCTGCAATAATAGACATATAAAGAGGAAAGGTTTATTTTGTCTCTTAGTTTTTGAAATTGCAGGCCTTACCTGGTTCCACTGCTTTGGATTTGTGGAAAGATAGCACATCATGGCAGGAATAGAGCAGATGGTGGTGCAAATCATTACTCCATCTCTCTGGGACATGAAAAGAGGGAAGGAAAAAGAGATCAGTATCCAATTATCCCTCTGAGTGTGCACTCCCAATAGGTGGAAGACCTCGCACTAGAAAGATTATACCACCTTCCAAGAGAATCATGTGCTGGAGACTAAGTCTTGAACACATGCACCTTGGGGGTCACTTTATCCAAACCATAGAAGAAATACACTGTTATCATATTTTTTAAAACATAGTTTTATAAATTCCTATATTCACTTAAAAAATCCAGACTTAGAAAATCTTAAAATAATTGTGATTCTTATCTATTCTAACTATATATATATATATATATATATATATGCTCAGTCATCAACTAAAACACAATAATAAGCAAAAGAGACTACTCTTTAGATATAGTTATATAGAGATCACAATTACTCACAATTATTGTATTATTGTGTGTGTGTGTGTGTGTGTATAGTGTGTGTGTGTGTGTGTGTGCGCTTGTGTATGTTTGTTTTTGTAGGGGGAGTGATATGTGTGGATATTTGTGGCTCACAATTATTCCAAGATTTTTAAAATCAGGAAGGTATGTCAATTTTTATGAAGTGATTTTATTATTTTTTATTGAGGATATAAGTATTCTATGTTAATTTTTTTATATTAAAACCAGAAAATTTCATAATGTTGAATCAGCAGTATTGCACTAGGGTAAATCAGTAAATCAGGGTAAATTAGGATCATTCTTTGAGTGACTTAATGAATTTGATATTTCCTTTAGAATTTTGTACTAGTTCATTTTTTGTCACTATAACAAAACACCTGAAGCTATACTGAAAATGTGTTTATTGAGCTCATAGTTTTGAAGGCTGAACACCTAAGACCTCACTGGTGGTGCCCTTTGGCTGTATCCCAGCATGGTGGATGGCTTCATTGCAGGAGAACTTACAAAAGGGAGAGATCACAGGGCACGGGTACAACCAGTGGTACTTGGGTCAGGCTGCTTTATAATAACCCACGCTCACAGAAAACAGCCAATGACCTAACGTCCTTATGTGCTCCACTTCTTAAAGGCCCCACTACCTCCCGACATTGCCACACTGGGGACCAAGCTTTCAGCACACACACACACACACACACACACACACAGGGAATATCCTCAAATCACACCCAATTCATAGCAGATGCCATATCTGTATCCCAAAGTAAGGTTGACCTTCTGTGGCAGCAGAATCAGATGTTTTCAGCCTCCTAAACTAAGCTGGGAGATGCATTCTTACTATGAGAAAGATTATAAGTGCCTAGTTAATGGAAGATCTTGACTATTTGCTGTCCATTCTCTGACTTTTGGTCTTTTGAACTTGTCTGCTTCTTTGGGGTTATTTTCATTTCCAATTTTTTATATAAAAAGTAACTTACTTCAGGAATATTTTCAATTTCAGTGACACCTAGGGCTATGGTGTTCCTTCTCATCCGTTCTTGCTTTCTTTCCTCACTGCCTTTACAGGACTTACTGATTTCTTTGCTAGGTTTCTTTCTTTTTCCTAACAGTGGGCAAAGGCATTCAATATGTTTAGTTAGCTTATCTTTCATAACATGGAGGTGCCCAACCTCAAGTCCTGCAGAGCTGCTTCTCCTCTCCATGCTCAGCCTACCACTCTGCTTCTGCACGTCAGGAAGGTACTCTCTGGGCCAAGTGTGGGCTGGGGGCAGGAGCAGGCTGGGTGGGAAATCGATGCCGCACAGCAATGCTGGCTGATGCTCTTTGGTTCCTTTGGTAGAGTGGCCACTAAACATGCAGTCCATGTTCTGACAGTGGGTGTCTCTCTGAATTCTTCTAGAACACTCCAGCAACTAATTGCCTGTGAAGAGTTTTCAATACCGCTGGAGTTCATCGATAATTTATTCATAGTCACTTTATGACTTCCAAAAGGGTTATAAAATAGCAGATTGTTTACATTTTAACTAAAACACTGAAGGGGGAGTCACATAGGAACATACAGAAATGTCACTTTTAAATGACTTTAAATATGTTTAGAAGATTTGAAAACAGCTACTATTACACCTGTAGTCAATGTTGCCTAGTAGTTTCAAGGACTAGAGCTATACAATGTGAAAGGAAGCTTCATGCATGAAAGAATATATTTTGCAATATTTGGAGGCTCCTTAAGCTCTTATTCACCATCATCTATGTTTCTCCATTATGAATTACTGAAATAATAAAAATGCAATTCAGAAAGTAGAACTCAGAGTTCACACAATATCAACCCTCTTACCTCAAAGTCCTATCACAAAGTGCTCACCATTAATAGTTCCAGTAAAAGTAACAAAAATTGCTAACAGAGTAGTCATTATGCATATAGAAGGCACTCTACTAAACTGCAACGGGTTGTCTCATCTCTGTAACATCACATGAGGCAGGTGTTCCGAACAGCATCTAGGTGTCAAGGGGTAAAGCAACGTGGTCAAGGTCACACAGCAATTGACAGTAGATCTGGAGTGTAAACCCAGATAATCCAGCATAAGTAGGTGTGATGAATCAATAGATGGCTTCATGTTGTGACAATTAATAATAATTGCCAATTATGTCAAAAAGTTCCCTTGATTATATGTGATATATGTATATATACATAAAGATATAGGTATATACATACCTGCATACATATATGTATCTATATGTAGAAATTCTACTCCTAATTATGTCATAAAATCAAATACCTATCAGTATAAATTAAATATTAATTTGATGACATAAAAATATAAAATTTGCTTTTAAATACATTATCTTTAATGTGGGAATGCAGTCATTTGAAACAGTTTTGATGTCCAGTTACTAATGTTCCTGTCTAACTAGAAAAGACAGTACTAGTCCTCGTGCACCAGAGAGGGTCGCCGGGTGACATGGCTGACGTAGTCGTTGGTCTTTCCTATGACATCACTGACTTCTGCTCTAAGTGATTTATAAAGATAAAACTCTGTGTTTATAATTCTCTGAAATATTTGCAACACTCTGGGAATTTATTTTGTAAAGTGAACATGATTATGCCCACTGACCTTCTATAATTTCAGATCTTTCTAAAATTAAATATCCTGATTTTTTGTTTTTTGTTTTTTGTTTTTGTAAAAACAAATCACTTTATAGCTGCTCCTCTCTGGTTGAGCTCCACATTGAACAGGCAGGTAAAATCTTCAAGCCAATAGCTTAAATTTCCATAAGACAATAAGGTCTATAGATACCAGATTTTTACCTAAAAATGAACTTTCCCAAAAGAAATGATCGTGTATGATATATCTCAGGCATAAGTTTTGACTCACAAATTATTTTCTTATTATTTAGCTTGATTTCTGAATACTTCTTCAATTCCATTTAAGCAAAAGAAACTTTACCCTTATAGTAGGAGTAGTTCTTGTGGTAGCAGCAAAGTACAGCCCAGTTCAGGGGCCTTCTATAGCCATAAATAGATAAATAAATGTAAAAATTAAAAAAAAAGATCCAAAATGCAGAAAATATAAAGATATGATGGGAAAACAGAGCGTGCATTATAGGAGCGTTGCAATTTGAGATTGGAAACGAGAGAAGGAGATGCAGTGATGGGGATGGAGGAACTAAGATGCCTGTAAACATATTCTAGGAATGGTGGCAACTCAGGAATGGAGTCCACCTAGACATATTTGGAAACATATTAACTTAGCATGTGTGTTGGCCTTAGAATGGGCCCTCTGGTATTGCTGGGTCCTTGGTTATCTCAGGAAAAATAAAAATCAAGAAAGCATTCAAATTTTCTAAGAAATGGCTACTGTCTTTTCTCGTGTGAATCATGGAATGAAAACACTGTAATGCACATTAGAAATGTGGACTTTTCCCACTTTTAATTGTTAAGAAAAAACATGGGAGAAAGTTTATTGCAAAAAACACAACATTTATAGAAGAAAGAATCATTACTGAGCCATGAGATAAACTATAAACTCTACAGAATTCTTTTTTATTTTTATTTTTTCAGGCTATTTTGAGGAACTGTATAGCCAAAACATTCTGGTAAAAGTATCTATGGAGAAACTTACTTATTCATTCATAAAGTAAAAGCTATGCAACAGAAACATCTAAATAATTAATTTCTTAAAAGAGAATCTGCAAATATGAACAAGAGTTGCTAATTCTCTGTTTATTCTCTGAATACGGAAACACTTAATGTAAAGAAATTTTAAGATTCTTTCCTCTCTTCTTCTTCTTTTTTTTAATTGGCACTGAGATGGGGAAACAAATAGCTTTGCATATTGAGTTCTGAGAAGATTCTTACCCGGAAACTGAGAGTTTCTTTTGATTTAATGTATTTGCTCATATTTTATTAGGATTTTAAAGAAAATTCTTGCAGACATTGCAAAACGGAGATGTTTTATCAGGGGAGTTTGCTTCCTTCAAGTAAATCCATTCTGGGGAGAAATTTTCAATTAATCATGGAAAGAACATTATTTTCATTACATTTTGGGTTTTAAATATTGCAAGCCAGAGAAATCATACCATTTTTCATTGCTTTTGAGAAAAGGGTACTTCAGTTAGCCTCTGTGGCTAGCCTCTGTGGGAGCCACGTAAGTGAAACACAACCATGATCCCTGTGTCTTTGGAGTATTAGAAATTCAAAATGACCTCCTTCTAAATCACAATTGCCTGTTAGTGGAATCACTCTGAATTTTTGCTTTTTTGTTTTTGTTTGTTTGTTTGTTTGTTTGTTTTGTTATTTAGAGACAGTCTCACTTGAGTTGCTTAGGGCCTCGCTGTTGCTGAGGCTGGCTTTGAACTCGAGATCTGTTGTAATTCAACCTGTGGGTCTTTGTCCCTTGTGGAGGGGGTAAGGCCCACAAGGTAACCAATGCCCTCGGGAGAGCAAGTTCCAGACCAGTCTCAAATTTTTTAAAGAATTACAGCACTTTTATAGAAGAGGGGAGTCCGAGATCAAAGGACAGGTAGTGTAACATGATAGTCTGTAAGGATGGTCCAATTAGGAGTCACACAGTTTACCAACGGGAGGAGGGAGAGAGGAGGAAGAGGGAAGCTCACCTGGAGCAATGGCCATCGGTGGGTCAGGTCACTTGGGAGTTTTCTCCACAGGCATGAACAATCCTGAGTGTTCAAATCAAGGGTTATACCTTTCCACAGCCTGAGAGCATATACCGCAGTGGCTTCTTTCTGCATCCCCACAGAGATCCTCCTGCCTCAGCCTCTGGAGCCACTGGACCCAGCTTCCTTTTTTTTTCTTTTTTCCTTTTTCATAATGGAGGCACTCTACTACTTAACTCAGACGATCAATCTTATTAAGTGAAATGTAGCTCAGTCAAAGTGGGTTGAATCATTGTAGCAAGTTGCAACCCATGAGGCTCAGGAAGGAAGTGAAGGAAAGGAAGTGTGCAATTCCATAGAAGTGCCTGCAAAGAGAACCCTACAGATGATCCCAGCCTTAGGAGGGTCGACTTGAGGTCTGATTGTGACTCTATGATGGTACAAAACGGTACACATTGGGTGGAACTGTACTTGCAGTTCTGAAGGTGGGCCTTTCCCCAAGTTGACCATAGGCAACATGATCCTCTCTGGTCATGCTGGGCAGTGGCAGGGAGGGGCATCTTTATTCAGCACTTTGAGCATGAGGGGAATCAACTGATGCTCAGAAGTGCAGAACTTTGCTGAGTAATGGCGCTCAGTACTTTAGCTGTAGTAAATTTTTTTTCAATTTAAAATACGACAATTTATAATGGGTGACTCTGAGCATCTCCATGCCACACTCATGAAAGAGTCATCCCTCCATCTGCCGGTAAGCTCACAACGTTTTGGATACCATCTCATGAACTCAGAGAAGCAGCTGTGAATACTTTCTACAAGAAATCGACTAGATTTTTCCAACTTCGGTGATCTCCTTTTCTCCGTGTCCCCTCCTCTTCCTCCTTACTGACATTCACTTGCAGTTTCTCTGGGGGTCCTCTCCTAGTCATGTTCACATCCTTAGGGGAACCGTGCACTAATGAAAGACATGAGGTTTTTAATGTTCGTTTTTTGTTTCGTTTTGTGTTTTGTATAGGAGAGATGTTTAAAACCCATACTTTGGTGGCTTGGGCCCTCACTGTACTCATAAGTCTGAGTTTTTCAGGTATATATTAGAAATCTAACGGATATAATGTAAAAAGAAAAGTACTAATGGCCAATTTGAAAACTAAATATAACTGCAGCTGAAACTTACACTTAATTTTTCTTGAAAGTCTTTTGATTAATGTTAACACAAAATGACCGAGCCGGGTGCAAACTTCACGGATCAGCACAACCTTTATTCAGCAATGAAATTATGCATCTGGTGAACCCACTTCCCTAGTGGAAAATGAGCCCCTGGTCAAAGGCGAAATCTGTGCTTATATAGGTTACACTGAGAGGTGACTGAATGATTGACAGAGTGTGTTAGTTTGGGCACTCAGGAAACCGGTTTGTGAGAATTTGAAATTTGTTCCTACTGGGCAATATTTTCACTTGGAGAAGAATGGAGGGTCTGGGGTCAGCACTGAGTGCTTATCTCTTTCCCTTAAGGGTCCCACTGTACTGTCACTGAACACGGATTTATTTGGGGAAAGATCAATACTTTGGCTTCCTCCCAGAGTCTGCCTTTCTAGGCTTGCAGATATCTCCTTCCTAGGGATTGTCCTGTTACTGGATGATGCTTGCTTACTTCCCAGGGATTGTCCTGTCACTGGGAAAGGATGTATTGGAAAAGGATCTCCCTCACTCCCTCTCCCCAGACCACACTATTTTGGGGTTTGTCATTTTTCATATCTTAAAATGAGTACTTTATATTTGCACTAGATAAATAAAAGCACTTTATTTTGTCTACTAATATTTATTTGGTGGAGCTTTTAAGTACTCTCAAACATTTCCTGCCTTTGACTATTGCAATGATCAAGAGCAACAGCACTCATGATAACCCCCAATTTTTTTTAATTGAAAACAATTTAAATAAAACAATTTCATGTGCAGTTTGAAAAGATTTTGTCTCAGTAAGCATTCGTAGACATTCAAATTTTCTCTTATTCACTTTTCCACAAGTTCTTTATTTCAAACAAGTCAGAGCTCTTTCCAAATAACTAAAATTATTCAGAAAGCTCCCATTTCAACAACTTTGAACAGCACATGTAGAGGCAGAATAAATAGTATGGGGATAATGACAGGGATGAGCCTTTTCTCAGAAGTCAAACTACATGAGATCTTTCAGGTCTGAAAACGTGCAGCCGGCATTTCACCCCTCCACCTTCCCTTACGTGACTTGATGCAATCTGCCTTCAAGTGAAAGCACGTGTGTTGAAATTAATAGGAGACACACAATTTTCTGAAGACACACGTGATCGCGTGGGGCAGAGAACGTCTGGCTTATGGTTCTGTTGCTGGATAAATAGACAAAGCATGCAGACAGCTAGTCTTCTTCTCTTCCTCTTCAGGCAATGCTTAATTTTCATAATGAAATTGAATTGTTTGTGCTGCCTAGACCCATCTTTAAAATAAAGGAAGAAGTAAGTCTGGTAAAGGCAATATGAACAATTGGTGGTTCAAATTTAATTAAATACCAGCTCGCAATGATCTGTTTTGCCATTACATATAATAACCCTTGCTTTTCAGATTTTTGTCATCTTCCATTTTGCTTAATTATTTTATGGACATAATTAAATCATCATTCTAACCTAGAAGGTTCTACGAGGAAAACATTTCTAGTCAAACCAATTGACTTCATGGTTCAGGAAAGGTGTTCACAAGCAAATGAATTAAATATCCTAAAGACAGAAAAGAGAATACAGCAAATGCACAAAAAGTCCAAGTCGGACTTTGCATCTTTCTTACAGTTGATGCAACTCATTAGTCTCACAGAATCTGAGAATTCTCAGATTCTGATAAAATCTCCAGATACATTGTTTGCCTTTGGAAAAAAATTTCCATAAATTAAGGAAATGCTCATTCAGATTACACTGGAAACACACCTTCCTTATCACATTTACATGTTAACGAACTTTTGGATTAATCTGAGTTAATTGCATGGAGAAAATACTGGAATTTGACCACAGTTATAAAAGTAAAGTTGATTTTACACATATTCTATATTATTTCTCCTCTTAAAAGCTTATAACTAAAATAATGGGCTTTTGAGGTTGTCATTTTTCAAACAACTTAGAATTTTTTTCCCTCTGGCCTTTATATTTTGATTCTTGGTTTTAAAATCTGCAAATCCTAAGTTCAATGCACAAATGATATTACAAAAAAATACTAAAAATGACCAAAAGACATGTAGCACATTTATTTACTGAGATGTTTCTCACTGCTAAAGATAAACAGCATTAAAGTTAATAAAGTTTAGTTTGAATAGCTTCATATAAAAGTTTTTTACCCTAGATGTTCATATGAAACATGATCCTTATCTCAAATCCTATACAAAAATAAATTCCAAGAGGATCAGAGTTCTAAATGTACAACTTGAAACCGTGGACCTGTTGGAAGAAAACAAAGGGCAAAAACTTCAAGACATCAGTGTAGGCAATGGTGTTTTGGCTTAGACCCCAAAAGGATAGACAACAAAATCAAAAACAGGCAATGGGATTCTATCAAACTAAGAAGAGTCTGCACAGCTGAAGAAACAATCAATAGAGTGGTTCTCCAAAGAATGAGGAAAATGTTAGCAAATAATTCATTGGACAAAAAGGTTTATATTCTGAATGTATAAGGATCCCCCAAGTGCCATAAAACCCAGGACAATCCAACTTAAAAATGTCCACATGATCTGAATAAACATATTGCAAAGGAAGAAATTCAAATGATCAACAAAGTTGTGAAAAATTGCTGAACATCATGAGCCATTAGGGAAGTGTCAATCATCTCACCCCACCTACAGTGAATATAACAACACAACAATAGCAACAACAAAGTAACAAGTGATGGTGAGCATGGGGACGAAAGGAATTCTTGTACACTGTGGGGAGAAACATTGGAAAAGGCTTTATGGAGAACAGAATGGGGGTTCCTCAAAGAACTATGAATAGATCTTCCATAGGAATCAACTCTCCCACTTCTGTGTAGGTATCCAAAGCAAAGGACATCAGCACACCAGACATCAGCATGCTCACCTTTACTACTGCACTGTTGAAAACAGCTAGGACATGTCCTCCACCTTGATGCTCATCAATGGATGAAGAGTGAAGAAACATGGTACAGATGAATAATGAATTATTCAACCATAAAGAATGATATTCTATCATTTGCAGCAAAACAGGTGGAACTGGAGGAGATTGTGCTAAGTTAAATAAGGGAGAAAAATACAAACAAATATTGCTGTGTTCTCTCTCTTACATGGAACCTGAACATTGGCAACTTGGATGTATAATAGTTATTATTAAAAATTGGGGAAGAGGAGGTGAAGATGGGATAGAGAGTAGTTGGATATAAGGGACCAGGAAAAAGGAATAGATCTAGTGCTCTGCAGGTCAGTGGGATGAATACAGTCCCCAATAACCTATTTCATATTTTGTGAATAACTAGAAAAGTTCAAAGACTCCAAACTAAAGTAATAACAAGATGAAAACATGAAGTATTCTGATGTGATCGATACACATTGTGCGCATGTAGTGAAATATCACCCTCTACTCCATGTATGTGTATGATTTAAAAAATGACAATTTTCAAAATTTCGAAAGCATGGAGGTTTAATAAAATACGAATGCAAACATAAAATGAAAGGTATTATCAAAGTGAAAACTATACTCCCCCTTAGTCAAAACACTATCAACTTTCCCACACTATTATGGGCATCTCTTCATACACCATTCATTACACCTTCCGCTTGAGGGAAGGAAGATAAAGAGATTTAAGGCAGATAAAACTCAAGACAGGAAATATGGGTGTTTCATCAGCAGGTGATATTGAATTAAGTGGAGTAAAGTGATAGCATAAGTTGTGGGTTCTACTTCTTTTGTTCTTATTTCCTGTTCAGTTGTACAATTCTCAAATGCTCTGAATTGTGCAAAAGATCTTTCTAGAAAGTACATACTGCCACATTACCACAATTATATTGTGCATTTATAATGCTCTATAAATGCTGACATTATGTGATTCATAGTGTAATTCAACACTATGAAGAACAAATTCATGAATTAGAAACATCATATCCTGCATCAAAGTAAATGTTCATGTTATTTACTCAAAGCATCTTTCTTAAAAATTGGAAAACTTACTGCTACTGTCTTAGCTCAAGGATTAAAGTACACTTTTAGGGGGTTAGGGGAGATCCAGGGATTGAACTCAGGGGCACTGGACCCCTGAGCCACACCCCCAGCCCTATTTTATATTTTATTTAGAGACAGGGTCTCACTGAGTTGCTTAGCACCTCACTTTTGCTGAGGCTGGCTTTGAACTTGGGATCCTCCTGCCTCGACCTCCTGAGCCTCTAGGATTACAGGCATGAGCCACAGAGCCCAGACTGAAGTACACTTTGCTAAATGAGGAACTGAACTCTTTCTAAAAGGAGAAGTGGCCACTTGAATGGAACTACCTCCACACTGGGCAAAACAGAAAATGGAGCACCGTAGGTCCCCTGCTTCCACCTCTGTTGGCTACAGGTTTCTATCCACTCTCTTTGGGACTGTTGGCTTAGAGAGAAGCCAGCTTCAGAAAGAATTTGGATGACGATGATAAATTCTTCAGGAAAATAATTTCCATGGCTGTTATATTAGGTAATGTGAAGGTGAGGCTTCAGACAAGCACATAGGGCTCTGACTTTGCAGTTGGATACCAAGGGTTTGCTTTGTGTATGAATCAGTTCTGTGCTGGATCACAGAGCAGAAGCACTACCAACATAAAGTTAGGTAAGAGAAGGAATGGCTTTAACAATTATATAGCATAAAATCACACTCAATTGGGGAGTATCGAGCATGTATGTGGACCAACTAGAAATATATTAAGATATAATAATATAATAATCTTTCTAATTCGTCATTAATTTTAATGTTTAAAATATTTTACTCTTTCTAAAGCAATAAATAGTTGTTATAACTATCCTTTATTTCATTTATGTATTTATTTTTTATTATTATTTTTTTTGGGGTGCTGGGGATTGAACCCAGGGCCTTGTGCTTGCTAGGCAAGCACTTTACCAACTGAGCTATATCCCCAGCCCTATCCTTTATTTTAGTTGAATATGTTAAGTATTCTTTTACTCAACAGGTATATCCTGAAGTTGTACTATATACAAAGTATTATTTTATCAGGCATTTTTTAGGATAAACTACTAAGACGATTATAATTATTACTCTCAGAGTTCAACAGAGATTAGTGTAGCTAATCGTTTAGAAATTGCCAATGATATAAGGGAGTAGTGAATGATGTTTAGCAAAAAGAGCCATTCCTTCTGGATAAGGCATTATGAATATATGGGTTCATGGATATCTAAAACATGGGAAAAAATTTCTCAGTCAAATGGAGGCAATTAAAATTACTTGTATACTTAATGAAGTAAAGAAGATAAGCCCATCAAAATGAAAACACAGAATCCAGAAAAACAGACCTAAAGAAAAATATATTTCATCAGGTTGGAAAAAGCAACAAGGATCATCAAGCAAGGAAAAACAGACAAAATGACAGCAACAAAAACAACTTGCATGATTTTCAATATTGATAATTTACTATTACGCTGATATTTTTCATGATACTTTTTTCGTCCTGATACTCTATTATTTTCTTAGTCTGAATGATTATTTAAAATGATGTGGAGTAATTAGCAAATAAAGGTTGATGAAATTTAAGGTTAAACCCTGAAAGTGGACAGATGGCCAAGTTATACTTAGGAGGACATAATCACAATAAAGATACAATAACCATGAAGGAACCGTGTTAGGAATGCAAATTACAAGTTTAATGAAGGAGCATAGAAAGAAGTAAAATGAAACATTTCTTCAAAGTTGTAGAAGCACAGGGTATCGAGGGGGAAAGAAAGAAACAACACACACTAGAGAAAAGCTTGAAGTGTTAAGAAGCTACATGAGGAAATGAATATCCATTAGCCATAAGAAAAAGTCCTTAAGAAAAATTGAAGAGTCTGAAAAACACTATAAAATCAATAACATAAACCTGGTGCAGTGGTGCACGCCCGTAATCCCAGCGACTTGGGAGGCTGAGACAGGAGGATCGCAAGTTCAAAGCCAGCCTCAGCAATTTAGCGAGGCCCTAAGCAACTCAGTGAGACCCTGTCTCTAAATAAAATACAAAATAGGGCTGGGGATGTGGCTCAGTGGCGATGTGCCCCTGGGTTCAATCCCCAGTGCCCAAAAACACCCCCAAAAAAACATCAACAAAAAAATAACATAAGTTATCAACATGTTAAACAAAGTATGCAAAACATAAAATTTTACTATAAGAAAATGAATTCAAGACTTAAGTAGCTGGCCCAAAAAGAAAATAAACCTAGCTAAAGAGAGAATTAGTAAATTTGAGGATTGAGCTGGAAAAAAATTACAGAAAAGGTGACACACAAATATAAAAACTGCAACAAAGCATTTAAATGTAGGAAAAGACAAATTCAAACATTTGTGTAACAGGAATTACACGAACAAAATTAAAAAGAACTGAGGAAGGACGTAATGCAAAATGGTTTATAAACTGAAAAATCAGAGATTTAGTTCTTCACCTTGAAATAAGCTGGTGATGATCCCTAAAATGTATCCATTTCTAGAAAAGTTTTAGGGAGAAAATAGAGAATTTCAGAGTAACAATACAAAGACATATTACATACAGCAATAAAATGATAAAAAAACAAATCTCACATCACCAATAATAGCATTCACCAAGCTAATGGGACAGATTATTTCAAAATTCAAAGTGAAAGTAAATATTGGTTTGGTTTATATACTTAGCTGAGTAGTTATATAGAAGAAAAATATTTTTAGAAAGAGAATAAAAACATCATTATTTACATAAATTTGCTTAAAGAAATATTCCAGTAAGAAAAACATAGAACCTAAATGGAATCAGGATGTAAAATAAATGATGTGGTCTCTAAAAGAGTAGTAGGTATTCTTTAAGTGTAATGTGACTTGACAGTTTATGTACTTGTGTATGCATATATATACAGAACAAAATCAGTGATCATTAAATATCAATACATGTGTAAATAAAAAATAAGTTGGGATAACAAAATCAAATAACTTTATCAAAAAATGAAGTTTTCAGCAGAAGAACATGCATTAATAAATGAAGAATGTTTTTAAAAAATTGAATAAGTATGCTAAAGGAATAAAGATATTATTTAATTTCAGAGTTGGGAGAGAAATAAAAGGAAAGAACTAAAACTTTCAGTAAATCCAGTCTGCAATATGAAGAGGAAAAAGGAAAAAAAAAATAGATATAAACAATCAAAACCATGCCACGTGAGCAAACATCAATTGTACAAATACATCCTGTTTTATCTGTAAAATTACATGAGATGCAATTTCTCTTATAACTGATGTTAATGAATTTACAAATATAAAATTTTCAACCCCAAAATTATAATCGCACAGAAAATTTTAAAAGGAAAGGCAACATGCCAAGTCAGAGAGGAAATCCACAGAACGTTAGTATCATTAATAACAGATCAAATATACACATCAAGAGAAAATAGTTACTACAATTACAGACAGATTACATAATGTGAACCTGAGAGCATGTACTGTGATAGTGGCTATGTGTGTACAGCATTAGCTGAGGAATTACAGAGCAACATCTCACAAATCAGCATCCGGAGGAAAGCTCTAAACATTCTTCACAGAGACTGAGAGAACACATAGAACATGATACAAATGAGAGGAACAACTAATGACTTTAAGGACTTAAATTTGCAATTAAACATGCTCTGTGTGGTTACTATTCATAGAGTCTTGAAATCAACCTTTAGAGACTAATATATATTCACTTTGAGTATATATGAAATATTTACTGAAGAAAAAAGTCTTGGTCTCGGACCAAATGGATATCAGAGATCACATGATATTCTCTGACTACAAAGCAATCAAATCAGAAATAGACACCATGAAACCCATCCCCTCTGCAAGAAAGGAAAGAAAGTAGGAAGAAAGGGAAGAAACAGAAAAAAATACAGACATCTCCAGAAATGAGGAAAACATGTCTTGATAGAATAAAAAATAATAAGGGAAACAATGACCTATTTAAAACTGCATAACAAAGAAAACTGCTCATGGAAATATTCAGTGTGCAAATAAAGCATTGATCACAGAGTCAATTTGGCATGGGCATATGTCAGAAAACAAGAAAGAGTAAAAACAATGAACTCACCATTCAAATTAGGAAGCTTTGCAAAGAACAGAATGCATCCAAGTGTAAGGATGGGGAATAATATTAACAGAATATTAGGGGGAAATATAACAAAATGCTTTTTTAATCTTTTTTTATTATTTTTACTTTTACAGACTTCATTTTGATTCATTGTACACATATGGGGTACAAATATTCATTTCTATACATGTATGATTAATAATAACAAAAGACTTTTTAAAAAGTGAAAAAATCAAGCATGGTGGCAGACTCCTGTAATCCCAGGGCCTCAGGAGGCTGAGGCAGGAGGGTCAAAAGTTCAAAGCCAACCTCAGAAAAAGCAAGGCACTAAGCAACTCAGTTAGAACCTTCCTCTAAATAAAATACAAACTAGGGCTGGGGATGTGGCTCAGTGGTCCAATGAGTTCAATTCCTGGTACCCACCCCCAAGTGAAAAGAATGCCCACTTCCAGCCTTGGAATTTAAAAAGAACAAAACTTATAATGTAGACATCGTTTTTAAAAGATTAAGAAATCCCACTGTGTTCCATCCAATCAACATAGACGTTCCTATCATCTATCGTCTACTAGCGAAGCCTAAAACTGCCTTCTAGTTTCAACAGCTCCTGCAGAATTTCTATGCTTTCTTGTTTGATGACTTTCACACCACTTGCAAAAGTGATTTCAGATTGATTAATGAGCTGGATGAATAAAGGTAACTTCAAAATATCTAAGATTTTTAAAAAATAGTTTTGAGACAAAAGTAGTTTTAAAAACTCATGAAGAGAACGACCCACAAAACAACAATAATAATAGTAAATGAATTCCTCCACAATATAAACCAGCATAAATCAGGTTTAAAAAAATCCCACAGGCTGAAGAAAGATATTTATAACATATCTTTAAAGCGGACTCACTACGTGAATACCTTTTAAAATTCATAGAAATAAAAATGTTAAACAATCTAAATATAAAAAGGGGAAAGGAAATGAACAATGTTAGGCAAGAATCTGGATGGCAATAAACATGCAGTTAAAAGCCTAAATTCTCTAGTAAATGAAACCAAAAACATGCAAATTAAGGCAGAGTTTCCACTTCATAATTGTGACATTTAAAAAAAAATCATAAAATATGACAATAAAAATTTTTGAAAAAGACATGGGACGGTGAAATCTCAAAACACTGTTGTGGGGTTAAAATTTATTGGCGACATATAATTAAATTGAAAAGAAATACAACATACAATCTAACAATCTCCAGCATTCTCTTGGAAGACTTAGCCTTACTCAAGTCTCAGACATGGAGGAGAGTCACCTCTTCCTCACTGCATGCAGTTTTGTTTTGTTTTTTTGTCGGTGCTGGGGATTGAACCCAGGGCTTTGAGCTTGACAGGCAAGCACTCTACCTACTGAGCTAGATCCCCAGGCCACTGCATGTAGTTTTAAAAAATTGGAAAAGTGCTCAAAACACAGAGTGAAAATATAATAGTGCCCACTCGTAAAAGGAAATACCACTAAGCAATAGTACCCAGCACTCAAAATGAATCAGCCGTGTCTAGAGGCAATCTGTTAAATCGGAAAGACATAGTATGGAGAGGAAAATAAGGTACAAAATCAAGAGGGCATTATGATACATGCCATCCTGGGAATATGCACATATGACACATGCCATCCTGGGAATATGCACATTTGAGAAAGGAGGGGAATGTACAGAGAGGTCCCCCGTGTGTCCAGGGATTGCAAGTCAAACATGGCAAGATGCATACATTTGTATGGTGTGGATGGGGAGTGTATGAGCACTTAATTATATTCCTATATTACTTTTGCATTTGAAATAGTTGACAGAATTAAGTTTAATTAGAGAGTTCCCGCATTTCCAGTGACATAAATAAAATTTACAAATTTGCAGACTGTAGACAACAAGTAATAGATAGATCCAAATATTCAAATAATATCACGAATTGTCCTTTTCTTTCTCTTACCCTCATTCTTTCCTTTGGACTTAACCTTAAGTGCTTGTTTTCGTCCTGTTTTTAAAATCTCAGTTTCCTTACAATTTGATTTTAGCCAGCCCTCTCCACATGATGGGAAGTATTTCCCAGTCAGCATCCCCTTTATGTGGCCTCTGCATCTCCTGATCTCATTGAGAGATAAGGCATCATGACCAATCTCCCAACATGGCACCCATGCCTTCCATTGGGCAAAGACTGGGCCAGGTTCTCACTGGTAAGCAACCGTCGTACATAAGTCACATGTTATTGGTGGTTGTACAGTTGACATCTGTTCTCAGTGGTCCGTAACCTATTCATAATTATCAATGCCCATGCTGCACTGATTATGAACTGTTTTAATAATGTCCCCTGGAGTCCAGGACTTTGTGGCAGGTGAGACTGGAGCTCTCTTTAACAATTGAGGGAAGAAGAACAGGAGAACCTCCCAGAATGAAGTCAAGCAGGGCAGACAAAACATCTGATAGTACCTAAGTGCACAAAGACTGAGCTGACATAAATTCAATACTACTATGAAACTCCAATCTGTTGGCAGATTGACAACAGAAAATAGGGACACAGAAGATTTGAATAACATAATAAATGTTAGGACTAATATGTTTGTCTTCTGTGGAGTGCACATCTTCTTCTCCCAATTTCATGAAAAATTAAGGATGTAATGGATCAAAAAATACCCCACACTAAAATGTTTGCAAGCTACAACTCCTTATGACAATCACTAAAACTAGCATGTAACAAAGGAGATTAATAATTCCCAGAAAACATGAAAAACCACTTTTTAAACTGTTCCTCTTAAGACCTTCTTATTTCCAGTGGATATAAAAAGTATATACCTATGAAAATGATGAAATGACAGTTCAGGAAACTGCATATCCATGCCTGTCTATGGTTTGCCTCCGAAACATTACTCATTCTTTGATCCTCAGCAACGCACTGTTACTCCCAAACTTCACCGTCTATCCAGTGTTTGGCAACATTTCAGTACCACAGACCCCTTTAAGAATCTAATGAAAACTTTCTTCTAGAAAAATGCACACACACACACACACACACACACAATCTTGCATATATTTCAAATCCATCTGTGCATCCCAGATTCAGAATCTCTCCCTTAGCCCTTTGATTTTATTTTAGAAGCAGAAGCAAAAGTTAAAAAAAAAAATGGAAAGACCCAAAGTGTCACTTTTTTTGCCTTAATACTTTTTGACAAGCCTCAGATCATTGCACCAGTTCTATGCTCCTGATATGGATGCCGATCAGTGCATTGTATAAGAATCTAATATTCATCCTAAGAAAAATTCCCATTTCCCTGACAACAAACCCAGCTGATCATCTGATGCACAGGCGTAAGTGGAGGAAGACTCTTCTGTGAAGGTCAGCTGGAACACGGAGGGGCTTTCTCCTTGATGGAGGAGAGTGAAGGTCAAACATTAACTGCTGAGACACCTTGATGACCTCAAAGGAAGAGTTCTGTGGCCCAGGAGGGCACATTATTATTATGATTATTATTATTTTACATTTTTGGTGAATGAGACAAGAGCAGCCTGGAAGCTTTATGTACGAGCACACTAAAAGCAGAAACAAAGACAACAAAATCAACAGAAAGTAAGATGTACATAGGAAAGCAACCACAAAGAAATTGCCACACCTACTAGAACCAGAATGTTAATGCTCTTGAGGACAGAAATATGCACCTGGATTACTCTCCACTGTGACCCCAGTATCCTGACCCATATCTATTTCTAGTGGAGCATTGTACATGTTTGTTGAATGAACAAATGAGCAGCAGTCTCCTTTGCCCTTAGGCTCCTTGCCTAGATCCGAGTCAACCTCTGTCTGGTGGAGATAAACTGTTCATGATGATTCTCAGGCATGACTGGATTCTACTAAGTCCAGATACAGAAGGACTGGGGAGTCAACTTTACTTCCTGCCTGTGTCTAATTTTCCAACTTCAGTTTCTTGAAGGACTGACCTAAAAAATTCAGGAGACCTCATGGTCTTCTCTCACTCCTTAAATAGCGGTACCCTACTCGAAGACCTTAAAAGGACCTTCACAATAACCCGCATCCTAATAAACCTAAAACTCCCATGAAGTTGGCTAATTGCCTAAGGCTCCACTCAGTGGACATGTCCCTTGAACATCATTTCTGTTTGCATTTGTTTTCTTGTGGCATTCGGAAAGATGATCATGTAATTTAGTCAGCAGAGGAATGTCAACTGAATTACAATGAGACAATTAAAAGAACAATGGTTACAATGAGAAGGATCAGCAATACTGGGTGTTGGCAAAAATGAGAAATTTCAAGTATTGCTGGTAAGACTATAAATTATGCAATGACTTAGGGTGATTATTTGGCATATTCCATTAGAAGTTAACATAGCAATACCGTATAGCTAAGTAAATAGAATCCCAAGTATGGAAATGCACACAGCTATCACGATATAGATGTGAAAATATGACACTGCAGCATTATTCTACAGTAGTCAAAAAATAGAAGAGACCCAAATGTTCATCAAGAGTGGAATGGATGAACAAGTTGTGGTGAGTTCCAGCCGAATGGAGACAAAGGTGGTGGTGTACTTCCACAAGGGAGTAACATCAGGAAGCATGAGCTTCTGTCATTTGTTGCAATGTGGAGGGACCCAAAGGATGTTATGTGAAGTAAGTCAATCACAGAAAGATTGACTTGATCTCACTCATAGAACTTTAAAAAGTCATTCTCATCGATGTTGAGTAGAAGGGTGGTTACCGGAGACTGATAAGTAGAAGGGAGATGGGGAAGGTCAGTAAGTGGATATAATGTGATCTCACTTAATAGGAGAAATAAGTCCCGGTGTTCTGGGGCACACCAAAATGAATGTGATTAACAACAGTGCTTTATTTATCTCCATATAATTAGAACTATGTGACCATACTCAGCATAAAGAAATAAAGAAGTTGAAGGTCATGGATACGATAATTATCCTGAGTTGATAGCCACCTGATGTATACATTAATCAAAGCATCAGAATGCACCTCATATATATGAACAAATATTATGTATCAGTCAAAAAACATAAAAATAAATGTGAACAAGGTTCTGTCCAGTAAGGGAAATGGGAAATTTTCCTGCCATATGCAATAGCACTTTGGAAAGGACTCTGATGAAGCATGACCAGACAGTGTACACTACATGATTCCGGGAGGCTTTCATGATGTTCCAAATGTGTGTCTACTCTGTCTCTTAATCCAGAATTTACTTTCCAGTGGGAGGATGTGATTTCCCTTTTTAAAAATATCTGCCTTGATTTTGGCTTCTGGAAAGTGCAGCAGAGAAACTTTTAAGTACAGATAAACACTTGGGACACTACATATAAAAGAAAAGTAAGAATACTGTGAAAGGGGAAGAAAGAGAGCAGACCATTCCAGGGTCTTAGGAACAGGGGAAAGACAGTGTTTAAGTACCCCGGATTTACTTCTTCCTCTTATATATCAGACATATTGTTATAGATGGCAGCAACCAGGAACTGTCAAGAGGCACAGACAATAATATCTCAAAGGCTCTCCTCTCTATAGCCAAATTGACAGAAAAGGGGACTCTAGCAAGGTAAAACATTTATAAACAATGATTCTCCAGCTTGACTTTCACTGTGGTAATGCTGTGACTGTATCCCAATCTTCAACCAAGATGGAGTCAGAGAAGTCCAAGTAAATAGTGAGTATTATTTCTGTTAGCCTAAAGTTCTCAGTAATCTGAGATTTCCATCTCTCCTCATGGAGACAGTAGAGTCCATGTAGGAAATCTGAATTTCAATGTCTATTAACCTGTAAAGAGATACTTCTCTCCTTTTTCAGTGGAATGATGTTACAGGACAACTAGAGCATAAAGATGTCTCCATCCTTTGGCGGTAATGAAGTAAGATCCATCACATCATCAGTGGAAACCAATAGGCATCCAGAATTCCAATTCCTACTCAGCAGTAATGAGGTGCTTTCCCATCTCGGGAGTCAACAGATATTGAGCAGGGAGACTTGGACTTCTGCTTCCCATGAAGTAATGTCATGGTGTCTTTCCAGGGTGAATTGGTGTCATTGAAATCCATCTAATCAGAAGTGATAAATAAATTTCAGAGTCCCTATAAAATAAAGGTTCAGATTTCACATGAAAAAATAGTTCATGATAAAAACAAACAGAAAGATTGCAAACTGAATGAAAGGAGATAATCAGGAGATATCAATATGAGAGTACAGAGATGTTCTAGTTTTCTAAAATAAAATTTAAGGAAGCTATAATTAAAATGTAAAATAAGCAATTATGAATATGTTTGAAAAAAATGAAAAAAATAGAATGCCTAAGCTAAGAAGGAGAAAATTTAGGCAAAATTTAACAGAAAAAGCAGTTTAAAAAGAGGAAGTAAAAAAGAACCAAATGGAAATTTTAGAACAGTAAGCATAATAACTTAAATAAAACACTGATTTGACAGCTCAAGGGCCTAGTGGAGGGAAACAGGAAAGAATCAATGAACTGAAGAATAAAACAGCAGAAATTACCCAATCCCAATAAAAGAAAAAAATGGTTTACAAATCGATAGGACTTCAGGGATTTCTGAGACTCTAATTAAAGAGCTAGCTTATGTATCACCAGAGTACCAGAACAAGAAGAAGAGGTTGAGGCTGTAAATTTGCCAGTACACACAAACATGCTGATATAAGAAGCTGTGAAAACCCCAAAAGGAACTCCTATCAGGACATATCAAATTTAAATTTCTAAAAGCCGAAGAAAAAAATTTTGAAAGCAACCAGAGAACGGTACCATTTTATAGAAGACAAATTATTATACTCATTGTATTTTTCCCTCAAAAACTGTGGAGCCCCAGAGAAAGTGGTACACTATTTCAAAGGTGCAGAAAATGAGGAACTCTCTGTGCAAATGATATACTCACTCAGCAAAACAAAACCAAAAGAACTATCAAGGAAATCGAATCAAAACACTTTCAGATTAAGTAAAACTAAAAGAATATATTGCCAGGATATAGGATTTCCTACAAACAAGGGGAAAAAAGAATCAAATAAAGAATTTGAATATTGATGAACAAGAAAGAAAACAGTAACAAAAATATAGAAAAATACACCATTTTCCCCTAAATTATGTTTGATGATCAAAGTGAAAATAATAGAATCACTTCATATAATTTTAAATATACAGAAAGGACATATTAATTATGAAATAAACAATAGACAACAATGGGACATAAGGAGGAAATGTGTTTGGATTTCACATGAACTCATAAAACAATGATGTCAATAGATTATGGTATTGATCACATGCATGTATATACATGACGATGACTACAGAAGTAACTAGTAACTATGCAAAGAGATAGCTTCAGAAACAATAGATAAATGAAAATAGAATACTAATATTGTTCAAGTAACTGAATGATAGTTTAAAAAGGGGAAATAGTGAAAAATATCAAAAAATAAAACAGCAGAACTTTAAAAATAAAACAGCAACGTGAGTGCTAAGATGTAATTATATTAAATGTAAATGACTTAAATAATCCACATAAAATACAGAGATGAAAACAATTCATTTAAAAGATGATACAACCATATGCTATTCATAAGACATCAACTTAAAATGTAATAGCATTCATTGCCAGGTTGGATTAAAATAATTACAAAAGATATATGATATAAATATTAATCAAAGGAAATCAATATTAGCAAAGCAATATCAGATAAAACACTTTAGAGAAACATATTGAAGGGAAGGAGAGATAAACATAAAATAATAGAGTAAATCTGAATAAGAATTATAGATATATTGTCATCGAACCATAGAGCTAAAAACATAGAACATAAATACGGAAATAAAGTTACAGACATCAACATCCTTTCTCATCTATTTATAGAACTAAAGAGAAATAAATATGAAAGGGAGAGGACATCACAGATCAATATCCTTCATTAATATTCTGACAAAACTCTTCAATGAACTCTTAGCATGTAGAAAGCAGCAGTACATTGAAACAATTACACATGAGGAGTGCATAAAATTTATTCCAAAGTAGCAAGAATGATTCAGTATTTGAAAATCAATCAACATAATCCATCCTCTTAGCACAGTAAAAATCAAAATCCACATAAGCATGTTAATCAATACAGAAAAGAATTTATAAAACTCAAGAGCCATGCATGATAAAAATCCCTAAAAATTTAAGAAGAGAGGGACATCCTTTATCTTGATAAAGAACATTTACCAAACTTATACTGAGAAAATGTGTCAATTCTCTCAAAAAATAATATTCAATTGTAATCTGATCCCCTAAGGACAAGAGTATGATGCAATTTATATGGAAAAGCAAAAGAAGTATATTAGCCAATGCAATTTTGGAAAGAAAGAATAAAGTGGGAGGAATGAGTCTTCCTGATTACAGGATTTATTATTTAATATCAGTAATAGAGACTGGGTAGTATTGACAGAGTAGGAGACACAGATCAACAGAAAAGAACAGAGAATTCGGAAACAGGCTTATCAAAATATAACCACGAAGAATATTTTCTGCAAGAGCAGCAAAGTAAAAAGTCCCTTCAAGGGAGGAAAGACAGACTTTTTACTGAATGATCCTGGGACAATCAAATATCCATGAGGGTCAAAATGTGGATCCTAAGTTCAGTCTCACTCTGTATACAGAATTAATTCAAGACATATTATAGACTTAAATGAAAAAAAAGTCTATAAACCTTTCATCCTACACATGAGATAATCTATGGTATAGGTTAGGGAAAGAGGTCTTAGACTTCACATCAAAAGCACAATCTATAAAAGCAAAACAACAACCTAATAGTAATATTAAACTGGATTGCATCAAAATTAAAACCAGTTTTTCTGTCAGACATTCTTTCACAGAGGAGTAAAAGAAAACATGTAAATTCTCCAGAAACCAATTCTAAACCACATATCTCTCAAAGGAGTATCCAGGTTGTATTAAGAAATCTAAAAACTTATCCAAAAGTTAAAGAACAAATTATCAGAAAGAGGCAAAGGCCATGAAGGTACATTTCACATAAAAATGTAGAAGACAGCCCAGTATGGTGGTGTACACCTATAATCCAGTGACTTGGGACGCTGAGGCAGGAGATCACAGGCTCCAGGCCAGCCTCAGCAACTTCGAGAAGCGCTAAGCAACTTGGAGAGATCCTGGCTCAAAAGAAAAAATTAAAAGGGCTGGAGATGTGGCTCAGTGGTTAAGTACCCCTGGGTTTGATAACCAGTACAAAAAACAATAAGACAGATAAGCAAATGAAATAAATATTTACTATAATTAATCTTCAGGAAATGTGAATTAAATTCATAATGACATATCACAGTACACCTTTCAGCATGATAAAAATAAAATATTCTGAACACACCTAATGAAGTCAGGGTTTGAGGAGAAACTAGATTGCTCGCACATTGCTGATGAGGATATGAAGTGGTATAACCATTCTGAAAAATAAGCCCTTAGTTTCTTTAAAAGTGAAGCAGTTACCTACTCATGCCCAGGGAACTGTATCATCGAGCATTCAGCCTAAAGACATGATTACATCTTTGCACACAAAAACCTAAACAAGAATGCTCATAGGCAGTCATAATATATTCACCCAAGAAACAACTTAGAAACCATCTATCTCTCATAACACTGCCCTGCATAAGGAGGGATGAATAATAGACCCACCAACCTGGATCAAGTTCTACGGCAGTTATGCCAAAAGAAAAAGGCAATCCCATAATGTAACACGCTGTAAGATTCCATTTATGTAACAACCTCAAAATGACAAGATTACAGATTGGGTGAACATACTGGTGGTTACTAGGGTTAAGGATGAAATAGAGGTGGATGGGAGTGTGAATATAAAGAACAACATGAAGAATTCTTGTGGGGATGGAGTTTTCTGCATCTTAATTATATCAGGATCACTATCTTGCATTTAAATTTTGCAAAAGATATTACCACTGGGGGAACTGGGCAAAGGTGTGTAGGATCATCTCTGTGTTCTTTCTCTCTTTTTTCTTTTTGGTACTGGGGATTGAAGCCCCAAGTGTTTTCCTACTGAGCTGCATCCACAGCCCTTTTCATGTTTTATTTTGAGACTTGGTGTTACTAAGTTGCTGAGGGCTCCCCTAAGTAGATCAGGCTGGCTTTGAACTTGCAATTCTGACTGGGTTACCCCAGTCGCTGGGATTACTGATGTACACCACAACACCTGGCTAACTGTATTATTCCTACACCTACAAATTAATCTCTAATTTTCTCATGAAAAGGTTAATTAGAAAATATCTGTCTGCACATATTTTTGCATATTGATTACCAGCTCAATCATTGTTGACACACCCAATCACTTAAACCATTTTTTCCTGGAACCACTAATAACTCAATGTTCACTGATAATCATTTTTGACCATTTACTTCCTAATCTATTTTGTGCCTGCCTGTACCATAACTAGGAGAGATGTGTGAATGTGTACGTATATAATTTTAAATATGATAAAGGTCAGAATGCAAAGTGGCCATTTTTTTTTCTCACACTGTCAAAGAAGAGATTAAAATGTGGGATACTTTAGTATCTATGTTACTTTGTACAGCACATCTTTCTGCTTCTGTTTTTATTTTTTTATTTATTTTTTGTGATGTCTCTGTTAGTTTGTGAACAAGATACAAGTGACCTAAATCTTCATTCAGAAAGCCCCATCAGTGGTTGATAATAATCAAACTATTATGTTTTGAACTCTAAAGGCAACCCCAAATAATGAATTCTACTAATGAATCTTTTTAAATTTTAGTTTTAGATCCCATTTCAGGGGGCTTTATTATCAAAGCAAATATGTAGTATCCTAGCAAGGGCAAAGAAGAAATAACAGGTATTTTATACTCACTGAAGCACCAGATCGAACAGCTAATAAGCATAAAAGGTAGTATTCCAAAATCTATACTCTTTCAGTAATTTAGATTTCCTCTCAAATGGTAAAGAAAATAACCAGGATGTTTAAACTATGGTATATTTCCTTTTAAAAACTGACATAACATATATATGTATATATGGTATTTAGAAAATCAAGACTGTACTGATTTATTTAATCCAATCGAACAATCTTGGACACTAAAACTACATTAGTTTTTTTCTCTATTCTTTCTTGAACAATACCTCCTCAAAAATTATCTGACATAGATATCCCTCTTTTTTCTAGACTTTTCTCAATAGTGACCTTATTTTGTGGATATTGCTGAAAATAATCCTTCCTTCTTCTGGTCCCCTAAAAAGCTTGGTTCCAGCATGTCACTAGTGATTTATAGCTACTCACTACCTGGCATCATCAGGAGGGTAGAATATATATTTGCCCTCAGGAAATGAAAAGGAAACATAAATAAAAGTTGCATGGTTGATTGGCCTGGTTCTGGTGAGGTAGGCCACGCTTAATAGAAATCACTTTTTCCCTCTCTTTTCCTAGCTTGCTCTATCACTAAAATAAATGGAATTTCTTGTCTGGATGCCTTCTCTCACTTCACTTTTAAAATATAATTAAGTGTTAGATTATGTGATATGAGCTCAAAATGCTGAAGCAGTCCAGATGAAAAGAAGTCCAGTTGAGGTCTTGTGTGGTCAGCAAAGATCAGATTAAATGTGTCTCCTGATCAGGAAGAGAGGAGACTGCTCCTGGATGAGGACTAGCTGGGTGGGTCCAGTCCACCATCAGCTCTTCATGCTTGGGGGGGTGTGCGGTATGTTGGATTTGCATGTTGAGAGGGAGATTAATAGGAGATTAGTTAAGTAAGCTGAATCATGGAGCCCTATTGACATGAACTATCGAAGTTACATTTTTCAATCTCTTTAATGATTATCATGCCTTTAGAGCAGTCAGGGTTGGGGAAGATACCCTGGTAATAGTTTCTTGTTGTTTTATGATGTTTTAGCATTTCCTCTTGCATTTCTGTTTGTGATGAGCTCAGTAGCCTTCTGAATTAGAGGAGGCAAATATCACACATCTCTTTACAGATTATACAACTCAAGCTGAAAGAGGTTAAGGATTTTGTCCATTCCATTCCAAGAAGAGGTGCCAATTGCTATCTTGGTGCATGCTTCATGGTGCTGTCTGGTGGGAGAATTCAGATTAGGTGTATTTAGTATGTCCCTGTGTATATGGTACCTGGGAGAGATGTGTACCTACGTGTGCTTCAACTAACTGCCCATTCCTACCATGAGGAAAGTCTTCCGTGTTGCAAATTAAGTAAACTTCTTGTTGCCATTGTCTCCCTGAGGGTGGCCAAAGCAAGGACAATGAAGGGAACTAAGGTATTATGCAGCTATTCTTTACCTCTGGCTTCAAATCATCTTAAAACTTATGCATAAGGAATTATGTATAAAGCATGTTTTGCACAAACACACACACATGACCACGGTAGCAAAGGAGGTTAAATAAATTACCCAGGAATACACAGCTAGGTAGTGGAATCTAAGTGGCAATTGTTCTCAAATATTCCACAATGTGATCCCCTAAAGTATTTGTGTAAAATTTTGTTATAGAAGAATATTGACAGGGAACAAAAAAGTCTTAATGTTGTTTGATGTAGCTAATATTGTCATCCAATCAACAAAAAATAATCTCATAGTCAGAGAAATTACCATCTGCCCACGATCATAAGGCTACCAAGATGGAAACGTTAAAAAGACCAGGGTCAACCAGCCACTTATGCGTACCCTATCAGATGCAAATGCTTGGGCTCTTTGATACACATTTTTAAACTTCATGAGCTGAAGTCTGACAAGAGCACATGTTGGCTAAAGACTTGAGTAATATTAGTCTTTCAGTTACCAACCATTCTGTATTCGCCTACATAGCTACTTGTCTCAGAAGATATCCAATTAAGGCTTAAAAAAATCATGCGAAGATACTATAGCATGCTGTTTTATTAGACTGAAGTTACCAGAGAGCTTATTGCATTTCTCTCTTTCCTTCTTTTTTATTTGTTTTTGTTGTTGCTGTTGTTTTTGTTTGGGGTTTTTTTCTTTTTTTTTTTTTTCCTTTTTGGTAGCAGGGATTGAACCCAGGGGTGCTTAACCACTGAGCCACATCCCCAGCCCCTCTTCTGTATTTTATTTACAGACGGTCTTACTAAGTTGCTCAGGGCCTCACTACGTTTCTAAGGCTAGCTTTGAACTCTCGATCCTCCTGCCTTAACCTCCCAAGTCCTGGGATTACAGGCGTGAGATACTGAGTCCAGCAGCAATATTGACTTCTTTGGAAATCCATCAACCATAGTCACTCCCTTATCTTCCAAAATCAAATCTATTTACATAACGATCAGGATCACAAATGATTTGCTGAGCTCAGAACATTCTCTCACCTCCTATTTTTTCCTTCCCCTTATCTACTTTTCCTTATTATCTCTCTTAATTCCCTCTTCCGCCACCTCATTTGCTCTAATTTTTCCATGTATGTTTCCCTATGCTTGTCCAAATTATGCTAGTCACACATGCACCCCAAATGCCAGAAAAACAGGGTTCCTGTACAAAGCATAACCAGAATCTCTTTCCAAGAGCAAGATGCTAAAAAGGCATACCCAGAAAGCTTCCAGACACTCCCCTGATACTATTTATTTTTATGGTGGCTGTTCTTGTGTACCTATATATTTTTTTAAAAAAACAAACTGTAGTGTGGGGTCACTGTCCACAGTGTGAAAATAAAATGAACAACCTCTCTACTAGTTTTGATAGTCACTGTTTACTAGTATAGGTTTTTTGTTTGTTTTGATTTGGGATACTGGGGATTGAACCCAGTACCATGTTCCCAACCCTTAACTACTACTGAACCATATCCTCAGGCCCTTTTTTAAAGAAAAAAAAAATTAGAGACAGGGTCTCACTAAGACGCTAAGGAGCTCACTAAGTTGCTGAGGCTGGCTTTGAACTTGCAATCCTCCTGCCTCTGCCTCCCTAGCCACTAGGATTATAGGCATGCACCAATGCACCCAGCAATTTACCAATACAGGTTTGAGCCACTAACTGGGGTGAACTTCTACCATTGAATCCACGTATGACTTTTGATTAAATTCTATAAATACATTATGGAGTTATTTAAGCTCTACAATGTCACTCAATTCTGTAAGTCTCTATAAGATGACATGTAGTAACTATATCTATGTAAAGCCCTATTTTAAAAGATTCAGTGAGCAATTGTACTTGAAGGTATTTGGCACAGGGCTAAGGACTTTTCTCATTGAGTGCACAGTTCTGTGCTGAACACTTCGTTGAGTACAGCTGGTAGGTGGAGTAGTTAGCACCCTTTCCACAAAGATGTTCAGGTCTGAATCCCAGAAACAGTGACTTTCTTCCCTCACCTGGCAAAAGTGACTTTTTCCCCCTGTGTGGGATATTTAGATAGTCTCAAAATACCACCCTATAAAATCTTTATGAAATTACCCTGGGGAAAAAGACGTACCTGATGTTGAAGAATTCAGGGAGACACCACCTTCTTAAGTGATCAAAGATAACATCAGGCTGGGAGAGGTGGCGCACGCCTGTAATCCCAGTACTTGGGAGACCGAGGGAGGAGGATCTCGAGTTCAAAACCAGCCTCAGCAACTTAGCGAGACCCTAAGCAACTCAGTGAGACCCTGTCTCTAAATAAAATACAAAATAGGGCTGGGGATGTGGCTCAGTGGTCAAGTGCCCCTGGGTTCAATTCCCAGTACAAATAAAAAGATAACATCAGCAGTAATGGGACAAATTTAAATCGGAAGCCACATAAGAGGGTACAATGGAAATAACATTGTGTTCTTCTGCCAGACTTGCACAACCTAAGTCTAAAGAGGAAATATCAGACAAATTTGAAATGAGGACATTCCAGAAAATAACCAGCCTATAAGATGTGAATGTGTCAAGTTTATGAAATTAAAGAAGAAAATGAGGAATTTGTGCAGGTTGAATGAAACTAAAAAGTATGACCACAAATACATGTGTCTCTGGACTTGATTCTTTTATTAAAGGGAACATTGGGAGACGTTGGCAATACCTGAATAGGGTCTACCACTCAAGAGCTCATAACATATCCATATTCATTTTGTGATTTTGGTGATGGTATTATAGTTTAGCAGGAGAATGTTCTTACTTTTAGTGAGAACACTCTAAAATATTCAGTGGGAATGAGGCATCGTGTCAGCCACTTGCCCCCAAAGCATTTAGGAAAAAATGTGCTCTGTAATGTACTTACCATTTTGCTGTATATTTGAGGTTGTTTCAAAGTAAAACCTTTTAAAAAGTTTTGATAGCTTTTTAATTTTTTTATTCTAATTATTTGTAGATGGCAGTAGAATACATTTTGACACATCATACATAAATGGAGTTACAAGTTCTCACTCTTGTAGTTGTACACAATGTAGATTCCCACCAATCCTAGATGCCCTTCAACAAATGAATGCATAAAGAAAATGTGGTATATATACACAATGGAATATTACTCAGGTTTAAAGAAGAATGAAATTTTGGCATCTGTAGGTAAATGGATTGATGGCCTTTTAATACCCATAGATATCTTATTGCTATCTTGATAAGTCATTCTCATTCAGTCCTTCCTAGTATTTTTTTCTGAAATAATTCGTTTTCATTCACTTTGACTCTTGTGAGCTTCTAGGATGAATACCTTGTTGGTGAGGCCCCAAATATTACAGGGCCTTAGAAGCAAAGTAACTGGGTGAAACCTTGATTAACTTAGTTTAGAAATGAGTCCAGTTGGCAGAAAGAAAGCGAGAGAGCTGGTGGGGAAGGGAAAGAGGAAGGAAGGAAGAAGAAAATCTTGCACAGGGACAGAATGATTTTGCAACTGATTATTATTTTCTTTGAAACTACCAGACTACCCTGCATACTGTGTGCAGAGAAAACCTTCCCATTCCCAGACCCTAAATAGGCACCTTGCTCCATGCGTTCATGTTTCCATTCATGTTCTTCCATTGGACTGGATGGCCTTTACTAGCCATCCCTCTTTACATCTTTTTTTTTTTTTTTTGTAGATAGACACACAATTCCATTTATTTATTTATTTATTTATTTATTTATTTATTTATTTATTTTAAGTGGTGCTGAGAATCGAACCCAGTGGCTCACACTTACCAGGCAAGTCCTCTACCACTGAGCTACAAACCCAGACCCACTTCTTGCCTCTTCATAGAGAATGTCTATTCATCCTTCAAGACCATCCGTCTCTTAAGGAACAGAAGGTGTCTTTCCCAGGCTCCCATCATGCTTTGTATGTCACTGTTACAACCCCGTGTGGCACAACAGCTGTGCTTACCTTTTGGTCTCCTGCACTGGAGAGAGAATTTCCAGAGGATAAACACGAGCTCATATTTATCCTCATGACCCCCAGTGACACTACAGTGCCTGTGACTTTGTAAGCATTCACTCCATAAATGAATGAAACAGGAGGGCCTGAGTGAGCTAACGAATATGTGATAAACGAGTGACAAAGCACAGCTTGGATTGCAGGGAAAACAAAATTAACTAGTTTTGTGCTTTATTACTTTTGATAAAGTTAGGACCATGTTGGAATCCCTGCAGATCCATGAGGAGTATTAACATTTAGGATCTTTTGGGGAGTGTAGTCTTTTTTGCAATGATTACAATGATTGGTTAAGTTCGTATGAAATTTCACACACTTGAAATGGTTACATGAAATTCTGCACAGTTGAAATTGTTAGTATTTAAAGAAAAATATTATAGGGTGGGAAGTTGATGATGATAATTGTTTAAAAGAATGAGGAAACGGAGGCTAGAATATAAAATGCTCTTAAAGGTTGAGAAACTACAACCCAAATCAGATCAATGGGGATTTATCACAGTCAGATTACTCCTACATTTGCCCATCTCTATTTATAGAAACACTTAACATTCAATGACCTTTATAACACTATGAGACAACGCACGGTGTTGGCCTTTTGATAATTTGGGGGAAAAGGAACTCACTATAGATTTATGAATTTTGTTAATCACAATACCTAAAATAATTGCAAAGGGTTTGCAGGTGAAAATTTATTTCAAATTATATAGAAAATCCTTATGAGAAATAAGTTCTGTGTTTAGGGATCTATTTTATACCTGCCCCATGAATTGTGTGCAGATAGAAGGGTCTATGTTCTGAGCTCGACATGAAAATTGTGAATAATGCTTAATGAAATAAAACAAGCACACACATGTGTGTGCACACACACAATACTGTGTGATCTCATTTATAAGAGAGGAGTCTTAAGACATTCATCTCATAGCAACTAGAAAGGTGGATACCAGAGGCCGGGAGAGGGGCCAGAGACAGGGAGAGGCAGGGAAGAGGGAAGATGGAATCAGGGTACAAAGTCTCAGTTAAGCTGGAGAAGTAAGTTTTGGTGATGTACTGTACTCTATAATGATCACAGTGAATAATAATAATATAGTATTGTACATTTCAAATTGCTAAACAATGGATTTTTAACATTCTCACCACAGTAAAATGATAAATTGGAGAGCTGATGGATAGGTTAATTAGCTTGACTGAATCTTCCACGTTGTATTAATGGATTGCATGCTTTTGTTTAAAGCATATTCCTAACAGATAAATCTCCTACTTATAAATATGATACAAAACACCTTGCATGCACCTTCCTCACTGGATTGAGTCTTACCCATTTTTGTGCATCTTCCTTATAATCAAACATTGCCTTCTAAATTTATTTACAAGTGAATAAAGTAAAACTCTTTTTTATGAAAGCAGCACAAGATTTTTGGCTAACAATATTCATATAACTTTAATTACCTTTTAGAGTTCTTCAATAGATCATTGATCCAACATTTTATACTCTGGGCATACTTCTGTAAAATGTGGTAAGCATACTTTGATGCCCATAGTACATTATTTATATGATATTAGATGAGAGTTAATTTCACAGTGCATATGTGAAGATGTATATTTCTTTTTTGCCCTACTTAATCTAAACCAGCTTCTACTGTTTGTCATTTTTTCTTTATTTGTGCATCAGAAAAAATCATATGAACCAAAGCTTTTGAAGTGACAACATTCAATTCAAGCCTAGGTGTCCCCCAAACCCCACTGTAATGATGAAAAAAAGTAGAAGGTTTATACTCATGCAGACTTTTCCAATAGTGCTTTGAAATGTCTTAATAACCATTCACTTGTTGATGCTTTACCAGGTCAAACTAATGAATGTGAAGATGGTAAACTAACAGTCTATCAAAATGAAGAAAAAAAAAACATTTTGTAAGAAAGTTGTTTTCTGGATGCATCCTTTTTAAAATTCATACTAATTAATGTCAAAATTATCAATATTATAAAAGGTAAAGAGAGAGTTTTAAATAGTGGGTTACATCTCAGTTACTCCATTCATGTGTCTGTTATCATATCCAAACCCACCCCTTATGGGGTCCTATGAAGATCAAACACAAAAATGTTCTCCGTAAACTCTAAAGTCCTTTAAACAAACCAGTGGAAACTAGTTCTGAATGACAGAGAAATATTCTGTGCGTGCGGTTCACCAGTGCTCAGAAATCACTTGGAGAGTTTATGATTCTATTAGCCAGCAGATGATCCCCCAGCCAAACTCTTACCCCTTTCTATTGTTTTACCCACCATAGCAGATGGCAGGATCACCCTTACCTTGAAAGACCTTTAGGATTTTCCATCTTTCTTTGAATTAAAAATGTCATATTGCAAAGAAAGGTCTCCCAGGGAATACCTAGTTGATCCTGGGTATTCCTGGGGCTTCTGCGTTTCCTTCCATTGTTAATATTCAAATGCCATTTCCCTTCTTCTGTCCTCAGATGCCTTCTCACCCAGAGCCTTTCGTTCCATCTGCTATCTTCATACCTCCTCACCCAAACTGCTGTTCCTGCACCTCCCCTGCCACACCTACACACACGCGCACCTCTCCCAGTTCATCTCACCTTGAGCATCTCAACCTCATCAGAGCCTCCTTCACTAACCTCTGGGAGCAGCTTTGACTGCCCTTTGCCTTCGTATGACTTCATAATACTATTCTATCTCCTTCAGCAAAAGACTTTTAAAAGGGAAAATCTATTGGTAGTTGTCTGATTATTTGATTCACATCCATTGTTTTCCCTCTAAATTGTAACCCCCATGTGAACAAGGACTGTTTTACCCATCAGTATATCTCCGGTGATACATCCTGTCACCTGTGCTAATAGATATTAGTTTGATAAGGAAATCTGATATAAAAATAGGTCCTCAAAGTGCATAATGCATTTAATTGTGTTTTCTGATAAATGATCAATCTAAAATTGAAGTCTTATTGTTCACTTTTGGGAAAGGTTCAATCCACTATCAAAAAGAATAACAAACGGACCACTCTCTATACTGTTTGAGGTTATAGAACTTTGACATAATGTAAAAAGAGGTAAAAGAGCTGATTCGTTAACTGTCCTGAACAGATGCTTTTCTGAAACCAGTTCTAGCGACATGGGACTTCAATTGCACCTGGGGGGGATGGTAAGGTGGATTCCATTGCCTGTCCTTTTCAGATTTGTTGCATCAGTAAGTTTTTTTTTATTACAAAAAGAAGTGTATATATATGCATGTGTATATATTATACACATTATACACACATTATATTATACACATATATATGTGTATATATATATGTCATGCAAGTGTATATATTTGCATGACATAGAGAAATGAGAATGAATGAGTTAATTTAAAACATTTTACTCTTAAAATCTGCATACCTCCTCCTTAATTTAAAACATTTTACTCTTAAAAATAAATCAAGTATGGTGGCATTTACAGTAAACTGCTGATAAATGATAATAGAAGAAATCATGTAGATTCTTCAAATCTATAGCAAATACAAATTAATTTGGTGAATTCTTTTCTTTTTTGAAATTTGGGGTAGTAGTTACGGAAAGGACAGAATCTTCTTCCAATCAGTTTTGCAAAAGAAAAAAATTGAAATCAGTTTAGTTTTCCTGTTTACACCTCAAATAATAACATTAATCTAGAATGCATATTGAATGTTAGAGAAATCCTGAATCTCAAAGGCCCACGGAAATAACTCTTACAGAAGGTCTGTGGACACTCAAAATTCATCTGCGTTAGAAAAGAGCAGCGGAAACCTGGGGTACAATATGTGTTCTTTCCCTATTGACCACGTGCTTCGGACAGATCGCCTCTCCTCCGTGGGCCACTCTTTCTTCACCTGTACCCCAGGATTGAGGGAGCCTTTGGGATGACAAAATAAAAATCCAGCAAAACCAAAATAAGATAGACAAAATGACTATTCCACTGTATGCATTAGAGAGGAAATTATCACCACTCATATTTCTCATTGATTTTACTTTTAAAAAAACTCTATTGTGACAGATCATGTACATCTTTCCATATCTGATTTATTTTATTTCCCCCAAGCTTCAACTCTACACATTCCCTCAGATCTGAAGCAATCCCCAAGGAACTACCTCATTTCAGTCTCTGCTGAGATCAGATCAGCCCCTGCAGGACCCCTTTTGAGTGAAGCAGAAGATAAGTGTACTTGATCTTCCCTAGTCAGCTGCCTATAGACATTTGGAAAGATTTCATAGTAGGATTCTGATTAACGTGGAGAGGAAAATCTCTGCCTTATTTGTATATTATATTTGCATATCATTTGTTATGCTGCTGAGAAACCCCTTGGTGTTATCAATTTAATGGCAATCAATACCAATATCAATTTTTAAATGTTTAAAAGCTTAAAAAATGTTAAGAAAAACCACTCAACCCATTTGAATCAATACTTACAGTCTCTCCAGTACAGACACGACTTCATTTCCTTAAACATTAATTTAAACTGATTCTCCAAAAGGTCTGTCCCTAACAAACAGAGGAACTAAGCTGTTCAGAATAGCTAATTCATTTGTGCCTTTACATCTTCCCTTCACCAAAGAATTCAGGACTCAGTGTGGGACGCTAAATCCAAATAATTATAGGTAGGGTGTGTTCCACATTAGTCATTCCTCATAACACACCAAGAAACTTCAGTACATTTAGGCATGATTAAAAGCCAGAATTAAGCAAGAAGATTTGTTTTACAATAAAATGAAAGACAAAACCTTTCTTGAATAGCAAAGTTTATTTGTGGGTTATGTTGGGTGTACAATAATTTGTTAGACTACATTTTAAAAATTTAAAACTCATAAACTCATGGTATTCATTTTTTATAGGTAAATGAGGAAGATGTATATTCTAGACTTCACTATTAGGTGCAGTACCCTTTCTTAATTAGCTTTGTGAAAATCTTCAAGATAAAAAACAGTTAAGGAGGTGAGGGGAAGTGAAATTCCTATGTTTTTCAAGGTAGCAAAAGTTAAGGCATAGGCCATCAGCTCCGGCCTTCCTGTTCCACCCTAGTTTATGACATCTGGGTCAGGGATGTCATTAGTTTTCTTGATTTTGCTGTCATGGTTGCTATTGCTTTTGATGACATTTCTATACAAGGGGCTATGACACCTACCATGCTTTGAGTCCTAGGAAGAGGATTCCAGAGCCATTTGGGGGCAGTCCTTCCAGGTACAAGTGGAGTGGCCCTGGATCTTTCTTGTTCTAGCTACATGGGACTTCAATCACACCTGGGGGGATGGGGAGGTAGATCCCATTGCCTGTCCTTTACAGATTTCTTGCATTAGTCAGTTTTTTTCTTTTTATTAAACCAGATACAAGTTGTGACATGCTGTTAATTCAATCACTAATAACTAGCTCAAATTGCAGATCTGTGTCAGCAGGTTGGTGTTGATTAAGTTGTTAGTCGCCACTAGCATATTGTTTTTTAAATGCTTGATAAATTTTACTTTGTGCAGTGATAGACTGCTTGATTTGTGTTCCTCTCTTTTCTCTCTAAGCCAGAAGAGCTGCACACGTGTCCCTCTGTGGGTCCTCTGCAGACCTGGGTTTTCCCTTTGCTGCAAGGCGGGCTGGTAACCACTAGAGGGGAGGAGACAGCCGGATTTATTGAAGGCTCCACCATAGAGACTGATAGTGGGGAAGCTGTCAGAGGCTGAGGTGCCAAGCAAAAAGGTTTCAGTATTTCATAAAGGTTTGCAAAAATAGAAGAAAAAACAAATTGACCTGGTAAGGTATACCAGAGATTTGCTTCTAATAAATTGGAACAGAGTGGGACAGTAGTTTAGAATGTGAAAGTGTGCTTACCTGTTAACCTGTAGTCAGAAGCATTAGCAAGATGATCTATGAAATCAGAGTTAACCCTTATGAAAACAAAGGGCTCTTTCCTTAACTGCAGCTTATACACAGGAGGAGTAGCTATGGGGGAAGGAGGAAAGGAATCAAAGATGATTGGACTCTTCTGAGAAAAGTAAAACTCAGCTTATTCCCAAAAGCCTTCCAGGACCTACCCTGGGTTCCCCTTGCTTTAATTCCCTACGATCTGTTGCTAAGAGGGGGACCAGAGACAGAGACATCACAGAAAGTAAAATACTGATATAACAAACGGAGAGGAGTGGAGGGAGAGAAACTTCCTTTTACCTTCCCAAACATTCCCAACTATAGGGTCCTGAGAGAGGGGACTTCCTGTTTTAAAAACTAGTTATCCAGAAATAATGAGGGACCACAGATACCATTTTGGTACTAATTCTTGATATTTTAAAAACCCAACTTGACCCCTTTAATCTGTATTTTTTTAAAAAAAAATAAAAATATGCTTAATATTAGTATTGTTAAAGTAGAACTAGAGATTGTTCCACGAACTCGCCTGAGTGTAATTGCGCTAAGATCATTCGGTTTCCATTTGGAAAGCCAGTGGCAATTACTGGAATACAATGTATCATGCATTTGCTCACTGGATATAAAACGTATATACTAATTCGCAATAAAATGTAACAGCTGTCAGTGCATTTTCTGCTCTGTTACTTCAATAAATTGGAACTCTGACTAGAAAATGGGAATATTGCATTTTTACACACTCTGTAATGTGTTTGCTTTTTGCAAATACAATTTATTTTTTTCATGACAAAAATTGTGGTTTGTTATTACTGCTAGTGGATAAATATTCCTATATCAGAATGAATTACATATGGTATCTGTAAAGAAGTAGTAATATTTTCTGCTTTTTATTGTAGGCTGTCTTCAGTAAACAAAATACACTTAACCTACTTCTGTCACATACTGAGGTTTTTTTTTTTCATTGTAACGGCTGCGTGATGGGGGTAGGGAGAGGATATAGGAGTTTATTTTTTCACCCTGCATTCTCAGGTGTCTGGGTCCATCATTAACATTCATTTCCGGATAACATCATTTCCTTCAGAGCTTATTTTTGTTTAAATTTCAAATGTCTTTTTTTTTTCATACATTTGCTAATCAACTCTCTTTATAATATGGAGCAGTGTCTCTGAGTTTTATTTAAAATAAAATGCCTGCACATTTCTGTAATTTTGTTACTTGAGGTCAGACTTTTCACAGATAATTAGCCTTTTACACACTGTGAAATCAACCTGCATTGGTTATTTGGCTAGACTCTTTGCTTCTGTTCTTTATTTCCCAGAAGGTTAACGTGCTGAAAATCTAGCTTCGAGCTCATAGTACTGTCTCTTTGTGTTGCTAATTATCCTGTTGCATAATTATTAATATCAGGAGCAGGAAGAGGAAACAAGCACACCAAATAGTCGCGAATGCTGGTGTTCTGGCAGGAAGCGAGCCTTGCATTAATAAAATGTGCTTGTGCCAATATCACAGGAGATAGGAGCGTTCCTTGTTAAGGATCATTTATTAACTGAGATCATCTTTTAGTTCGCCTTGGGGTAATGACTAATGTCAATGGCAAATTTCACAGTTGTCTAGAGAAATGAATTAAATTTGTAATAAAAAGCCCTTCGGCTTGTTGTACATGTTCATTTATTGGAGTACTTGAACTAGGAGAACTGTAAGGGAACCAAGAACATCGGCTTAATTTTCCTTACATATAATAGTGACCTTTAGCTCCATATTGAAAAAGTTACCTATTATAGACTGGTAAATTAAACGAGAAGTTCCTTTAATGCAAAATAAACTAGATGGCTCAGCTAAGTTAAATGGCCATTGAACCTCTAAGATTCTTGGTAGGAAAATATTCTTTATTTTTTAATGTGACTCTCCTACTCGAGCCATCATAAAATAAGTCACTTGACATATAAGCAAGAGAATAAGATAGCTCGAAGTGAGATTTCGCAGTCATACCTATTTACATGCTGCAAGTTCCTTGGGTGGTTTCATTTTGTGCTCTGATGCGGAATTTTGGGGAGTGTTGTTTTAATGCTCTTTTAATTCTAAATATACAGCGTGGTTTTTCTTATTTACTTGGCATAGCATGCTGTTACTGTAATTATTTATAGAAGTTTTTATATTGCTTTATGTAGTTAAAGAAAAGCATGTTTCCCAGGAGGAAGAACAATTACACCACTGTCTTTTTTTTTTTTTTTTTCTGTTTTAGAAAGACTAATTCCGGATTCCTTTTCTGAGACTGAATTGGACTTGGAAAACGATAATTACTTTTAAAACAAGCACGATGACCAAGCATGGTATTCTTGCTTTATAGTAGAAAATATAGAACAGCCCGCTCCTTATGCAATCTGTTATCTATACCATAGTGCACTTGAAACAAATTATCCTAATCAAGGCACAAGCCCAGCTAACGATAGCAAATGAAAAATGGACATTATTTTCAGCGAGTAAAGCCGATTACAATATTTATGCAAATTGAAATGCAATATTTCTTTCAGAGAGGTAAACTTCCATCACATGTTTAAAAACTTTAAAATAACGTCTCAATATTTTCACCTTTAAATCATCTGAGCGAAGCACATTGACAGGCCCACAAAAACTTCATTCCCATTCACGAGGGGATGGGCAATCTGTACTCAGAAATCTGTGTGCTACATACCACGGTCACACTAAACGTGATGCTAAAGATAAATAAAAATATCTAGGGGACCCAAAGGAAACAAAATAATAATAAAAAAAACAACAATCAGAAATATACTTAATTGTAGGTGCCTTTTTCTCTAAACACATGTAAAAATGCTCGCTGGGAATTTGTTTCTTCCAAAATTCCGAATATCTGGAGCTAAGAGAAATGCTTATTTTTTCTCAGTGTTATTTATGTTTCCAATTACTTCTCTTCCTGTGTCTTTTTTAACCTAATGCTCTGCTCTACCAGCCATTACACCATGCAGAAAGGGGTGGAGTTGCCCCCAAATTGTCTTGTCTTTTTCTCTTGGTGGGTGTGCTCTGGGGGGTACCATATGCTTACCATGACTTAGGAGGACCTCGGGAATTTGGACATCTTTTTCTCCTTCTTGCAGATGCTCGCAGCATTCTAATAAGGCCAGGAAAAGAGTTCACGGTCCCTTTTTACCCACACTCACCTCAGCCCTTTTCAGCATGTAACCTTATTCTCCGTGGGATTACTTGGATGAAAACCAATTAGGGAGCAGCTAGCAATATAAATGCATACAGATTACTGCAGATTGCACACTGCCCATGCCAACTCATCCTAGGGTACAGAATGCCCTGAATGGCATACATATTAAAGAACTGCAAGGACGTGCACACAAAATATGGAGAAAAGATTCCAAATGCCAAATCGGAACTCCTGCAACATGTAACTGAAAGGATGGACTTCTTCCCACCCCCTCCCACTCCCCTCCTGTTTTTTTTTCTTTGGGGAGGGATCCCCACAGGCCTCCTGACGTGTGTTCTCTGCTGCTAATCCTTCCACAATGGTCCACATGAGTTTCTGAGGGGTCCCCCATGCCCTGCATTCTATGACTGTCAATTTCTGTCTAATAAGCCGGTCTCCCTCCCTGCCTCTTCCAGAGGCCCCCATTCTCAAGCTGGAAGGGGACAGCTGTCTCAAAGGCCAGGACAGCCCTAAGAATTACTGAATGGGCAAAGCGGTCTTTAGCAACCATGCTTTTCAGCATGCTTATTTCACTAAGTGCAGGAGAGAACAAGCAGGGGAGGGAGGTTTAGAAAGACCCTCTAGTCAGGACTTTTTAAGGCTAACTTGGATTCCCAGACAAACTGCAACCAGAATGAATGAAGGTTGTGAATGATGAATGCTATGCCTCGATTGATAGAGTGTGGGGAATCAGCTCGCCAGCTTAGTTTTGCAGTTGCTGGAAGAAACAAGGGGGTGTGTCTTAGGCTCTCCACATCTTTCTCATTGTATCTCCTTTAGATTCTTTCTCTTTTTCCTTTTCCAGTATGTAGAAGACATTGACAATTTGCAAGTGAACAAGTTAAAATATTAAGGTTAGGCCAATACTTTGGTTACATATTCAAACTTTTTGTAACAGTCTTCATTCTCTCTCCCTAATAATTTTACTTATTCTGAGCTCTGGTGCTTAATGCCATGAGGAGCTGGATTTCACATGGGCTATATGGCCCATGCACACATTTCCATGCAAAGGGTTCCATACTTTGTGATCCTAGGTACAGAGTTAAATGAGTCACTGTGCATAATTAATCACCATAATTATTCACTCAGTTCTTTGCATCGGCCCTTTGTGAGAAGTTCAGTGACTCATAAACTTGGGAGTGTGGGAGGTTGTTTGAAAGTTACTGGAAAGGTCAGTAGCTTTTGGCCAAGGATTGGAGTGGCCTGTTGTAACCTCATTTTTCTTCCATTCCTCTTGGTTTCCAGCTGTGGCCCCACTGGCATTCCATCTCCATTATATTTTTACATAGGATCAACTATGTGACTCCTTTCACAGTTGCAAATTTGCATATTGGAGATGGAAATGAGAGAGAACATCTTATTCTTTTTTTTTTTTTTTTTTTTTTTTTTTTGTGGTTTGGGGTTGGAACCCATGGCCTCATGCATGCTAGGCAAGTGATCCATGACTGAGCCACACCCCTAGTCCACCCATAGACCATTTTTTCCCATATACCATATCATGGTACTAAAATGACATTAGTAAGTGTGTTATGTACTTAGGAGGGAAGATTTCACTGGAAAATCTAGCTATTCTTATGAAGTCAGATCTCAAGAGACAGTGTTTCATAACTGATGAAAATATATAAAGACAACTCTGTACATTTAGTCACAAATTATTTTTTTACACCCTTTTTCTCTAGTACATGCTTCCTTCCTGTTCCTCAGCATCACCTTTTGGACCATTGCCAGGAAGAGTCTGTATGAGGACCTGACTGGACTCTAGGATAAGACCACCCAATTCATTTCTCTATCTCTGCCACTAATTCTCTGCGTGGCCTTTTACAATTTACTCAACTTCACATTGTCTTAGTGTTAATTTTACAGCCTGTACAACTAAAAGTAATTTTTAATATAGAAAGTAGCTTTAAAACCTAAAACAAATGTGGTTGGACTGGTGCTAAGCACAAAACAAATAAATACTGAATGTCCACTCTTGTTGCTGCTGTTGACCAGAGTATGCTATGGCCAATGTGATAATGCAATACAAGTCAGTAAGAGGTCTGCATATTAAAAGAGAGAAGTTAAATTCACTGATTATCTATCTGTAAATACATAGAATTACCTGGAGTACCTAAGTAAATCAAATAAAAATGGTAAAATCTATTAATATTTTTTATTGAGGCGGAGATAACACTAAATTTACAAATACAAAAAAAAAAAAACTTGTAGAATTTACCAATAAGAAAATAGAGTATTGGGAGACAGGGGAGATCCCCTTCATATGGAAACATGTTTAATAAAAAATATGAAAGTTCTTTATGACATTCAAAAAGCATTGTCGACATGTTAAGAAAATTTGAATAAATGACTACTTATACTACATTTCTTGTACCAGATTCAACTTATAATTAATACCTTCCATTATTTCTAAATTAATTTATAACCATATTAAAACTCCAACAATAACAAAAATGATGTATGATTCATTTTAAGCTGAACAACTTTGTTTTTAAATTGCCAGGATGAACAAATACAGAAAAACAAGAAAAATAAGTTAATTGTTGGAAGATTCATTACAAGGGACTAGTATGGTCACTCCTGAAGCATATTATAAAACTGTACTTCTGAAACAGGGTTGTGATACAATATTCAGAAAAAGAGTAAAATATAAGGGAAAATTTAGAAATAAGTTAACTCCATGTATTTGACCTAGCCAGGTTTTAAATTACTCTAGAGATAAGAGGTTGCTTGATAGATACAACTGAAATAATTAACTTATAACTTGTGGTATGTGGACAAGGAGTGAACAAAATTCTAGAATGAAGAATTCATTTGTCAATGGACTTGCCCGATTGAACTGCACTATTGAGATTTTGCTTATCTAAATGAAAAAGAAAAGGAACCAAATGGGAAGTCCCAGCTACTAGAAAAGCTAAGGCAGAAGGATCATTTGAGCCCAGGAATTTGGGGCCAGTCTGGGGGCCTGGACAACATAGCAAGACCCCATCTCTTAAGTAAAATGTAGGAAAGAAAAATAAAAAAGCATTCTGGCCTGGATTGCCAGGCTGTATGGACTCAACAGCTCTCACATAGTTCTGAGGCCATTGGGTGTTGTTGAATGTTTAGCATCCATACAAATTGGCTTGCAGGTCATAGCCATTAAGCAATGCCACTGTATAATATCTATTAGCATGGGAAAATTTTTAAAATAAATTTGCAATTCTAAATATTCATTTACGAAATCATGCCATCAATCTTTTATAAGCCTAAGTCACATGTAGATAGAGGAAAAATTACTGGAAAACCAAGATCTAAAATGTTCACCTTTTCAGTGCAGGGGGTCTGTTTAATTTTGCTTTCTTCTAGCACTTTTATGACTTGTCAATTTTCTAGAGTGAACATGGTTTATATTGAAGAGAAGATAAGTAGAAGAGTTCAGGAGGGCTCTGGTTTGGATGAGACTGAAGAGTATGGATCGTGGCAATCCTGTGATGGTGTACCTGCTCTGCAGTGTATGATCCCTGTTGGCTTCTAGAGATGTTGTGCTTTGGGTGCCCTTTGCATAGTCTGTTCCACGTGCCAGGAAAATATTGTCCTATCTCTTCCACTGGCATGAACTTTGGTATTTTCACATTTTTGGACATCCATTTGCATGTGATTTCTTCACAGAGACTGCTCTCTCCACTTACTAGTGGACACCCAGACTGGTTCATTTCCTTTATAAACTGGCTCTTTAATCACACATTGGTATGTTTCTTTGGATAGTATTTCTCTTCCACACTAGCCTTCAGGTCCTCTCTGGTTGTGGTTTCTGCAAATTTGCTCATCACTACACACTTGATAAACTCAAAAGGACTGGTATGTGGCCCTTGCTCAAAAATAGTTGTCAAGTTAAGGAACAACTAAATAACTGTGTTCCCATGACCAAATTCTTTATTACTGCTAAACCTGAGTCCAGTTGACACTTTGTATTTATCTGTGGTTTCTGCATCTACAGATTCAACCATGAGGACCAAAAATACATAAAAATAATCTTCTATACCAAACATCCACAGACTTTTGGGGGGATCATTGTTTCCCAAACACTACAGTGTTAGAGCATTTATCTTGTGACATGTGTTAAAAGTACTCAAGATGTTATTTAAATTATACAGGGGGATGTGCTTAGATTCAATGCAAATTCTACGCCCTTTTATATAGGGGCCTTGGACATCCGGGGAGGTTAGTATCCACAAAGTGTCCTGAAATCCATTCAAGCACATACAAAGGGAATGACTATTGTCATCTGAGAATCAGATACCACTTTCCTTATAAGTCTTTTTAAAAGATAAAGTAAGATAATTTAAAGCACACAATAGTGGCTGCTACTACTAAACATATATCATCATTATATTACATAAAATAGTGATAATTATAAAGGATAGCAGAATGTTTAGAGGATTTTTTAATGTAGAGTTTGAAAAGTGGAAAAGCTTTAAATTTTAGGAATAGGAATAGTTTCAGTCCCCCTTTGTGAGTGCGTGAGGCTGGCTAATTAATCACATCCTGGCTACCGGAACCTCCCCACTTCATTCCTGGGAACGCTCACTCCCACAGTCCTCCATTCACTCGCTTAGCCATTCAGGCTCAGCGTGCATGTTCAGTGGTATTAACACTGTTGACCACACACCAGTGGGTAAAGGACGTTATCGGTTAGAGTGCAGAGGCTTTGCATGGTATCTTTTTAGGCTTAGAAATTGCACTCATGTCCAGGGTTCCCTGGGTTGGCACTACCTTCCCTTCTTCCAGAGAGATTGCTTGCTGCATTGGGAGTGGAGTTAGATTTTTCTTACCATGTTCTCCATACCGTCCTGGAAAACAGTGGTTTGCTTTAGTGTCTCTGTTCTTTTACCATGCTGGAATGTCCTAAAATTGGGATCTTGCTGTGGCTTCTTTCACTTAGCAGCATGTACTGAAGATTTATCTGCGTCTTTCCCCAGATCAAAAGCCCATTTGAATTTAATGCAAAATTAAACACTTCCAGTTGTATGTACATACCATGTTCTCTACTTTTATTTATGGAAGACTATCTCAGTTGCTTTTGGGTTTTGCTGATCATGCATTTAAAATGCTGTGACCTTTCACATGCAAGCTTTTGTGCGGACATGTTTTCTAGTCATTGGGATAAGTACCTCGGACCTAATCACTGGATCACATGGAAAGATTTGAGATTTGTATAAAATTGCAAAGCTACCTTCTAAAGCCTCTGTGCATTTTGTGTTTCTTCCAATGAAAAGTGAGATCTGGATGTTCTTGTTGTCGTTTGATATGTTCAGTTTGGGAATTTGAGTCTTCTAATGTATGTGTATTGGTATGTCATTGCTATATTTGTAATTTTGTATGGAAAAATTATACTGAGCACATTTTCATATGAGGTTTGACCTTTATCTTTGGTAAGGTATTTGTTCAGATCTTTTGTCCATTAAAAAGAAAAAAGTTTTAAGTTTCTTAAGTGTTTTAAATTTCTTTGTATGTTTTGCACACATACAAGTCCTTTATCAGATTTCTATTTTATAGTTATTGCTGTAGAGTTTATTGTTTGACTTCTGATTCTCTTAATAGTATATTTCATAATGGAGTCTAACTTATCAACTCTTCTTTCATGGATTTTGCTTTGTGTATTATTTCTAAACTAATATCTTCAAATCTAAGATTATGCAGATTTTCTTTTTTTGGAAGTTCAATAACTTTGCATTTTGCGTTTAAGTATAAGTTCAATTTTAAATAAATTTTTTGTGAAAGGTTTAAGTCTATGTATAGTTTCGTTTTGAGAATGAGTGTCTAGCCAGATGTGACTGTACATACCTGTAATCTCAGAACTTAGAGGGCTGAGGCAGGAGGATCACAGGTTCAAGGCCAGCCTCAGTCATTTAGCAAGGGCCTATGTAACTTAGTGAGACCCTGTCTCAAAATAAAAAATTAAAAAATGTGTATAGAAGTAGCTTGGTGTTTAAGAATACCTGGGTTCAATCCTCCCATGTGCCAAAATAATAATAATAATAATAATAAAAATAAAAATAAAAAAGTAGCCAATGGCCTGGGCAAAAATATTTTTGTTTTTTCTTCTTTTGTCATATATATACTTGTATGGGTCCATTTCTGGGCTGCCTTTTCTTTCACATTGATTCATGTGTCTATTTTTTGCAAGTGCTAAAGGGTTTTAATTACTATTGATCTTTAGTACATCTTGAAATCAGGTATTGTGACTCCTTTAACTCAATTGCTCTTTTAATATTGCATTAGTTGTTCTAAATCTTTGGATTTCTTATATAAACCTTAACACCAGTTTGTTGTTATCTGCAAAATATTTTGGTGGGTATTTGATGGAGACAATGCTATATGTACAGATTAAGTTGGGAAGAATTGACAGAGTACCATATTATTGATTTTTGATATATTGTTTTTCAGTTCATTCTGTATCTTACTTTGTAGATCTTTGGTTTTTTTCATCAAGCATTTGTAGTTTTACACATATAGACTGTGCTCATTTTATTAGATTTGCGTATATATATATTTACATTCTAATTTTGTGATTTTCTGTTACAAAAGATATTTCCTTCATAATTCAAACTCTTGGTTAACTGTTTATTTTTGGCATGAAGAAAAATAATTGACTTTTGTGTATTAACCTTGTCTCCTGCAACCTTATTGCAATTGCTTATCCATTCTCAGAGATATTTATTCTTTTTAAAAGAATCAATGGGGTTTTTTACATGGAAAGTCATATCATCTGTGAATAAATTATATATAATTTCTCCCTTTTCAGTCTGTGTATTTTTTTTCTTTCCTTTTCTGTTTTATGAAGCCAACTCAGACTTCTGATATGCTGTTGAAAGGAGTAGTAAGAGAGGAATCAGTGCCTTATTCATGTTTTTGAGGGAGAACTGTGATATTAGCTGTAGGTTTTTAGTGAATGACCCTTTTTTTCTTTGTATTTATACATGAAAGCAGAATGTATTTTGGCAGATTATACATATACGGAGTATAACTTATTCTATTCAGGATCCCATTCTTGTGGTTGTACATGGTGTGGAGATACCCTGGTCATGTATTCAAATACAAGGCTAGGAAATTAAAAAAATATGTATGAAAAAAATGTTCAACATCTCTAGCAATTAGAGAAGTGCAAATTAAAATTACACTGAGATTCCATCTCACTCCAGTCAGAATGGCAATTACAAAGAATACAAGTAACAATAAATGTTGGCAAGGATGTGGGGAGAAAGGTTCAATAAAAATGTCCTTTTTTAAGTTAAGGAAATTCCTTTATTTCTTCTTGCTCCAAATCTCAATCTCAAATGGATATTTGTTTTTTCAAACAATTTTTCTCTAACTAATGCATAGTTTTTTCATTTTTCCTTTTTTATTTAAAATTCATCAGTTTGCAAAATCTTCAGGGAACAAGTATATTCTTTATTTCTAGAGGTTATCACCCATTCATGATTGTATGTGAACTGATTAATTGATTATTTTCTTTCTCATGTCATTTTTCTTGGAAGACTTTCATTCCCTTATCCATGAAACTACTTCCCCTATAGGGTTACAGTAAGAAATAAAAAGTCAAATTTCTATGCCGCCTTCAGAAGAATGTCTCCTGCATGGAAACCACTCAGTCTACATTTCTTATTGCTATCCTTATGATTCCAGACATTATACTTGTTATTATTTAGTGAGTTTGGGGCTTGGCATATTTTGATAGGGAGTGTTTTGCTCTGAGAAGAGGCAAGGAAATAAGGAAATGCAAAAACATTGAGTTTCTCAGGTACAGTATAACAAATGCAAGGGTGCCCAAACCAAAAAAAAAAAAAAAAAAAAAAAATCCAGAAGTTCTCCCAGATTTATCTCTAGAGATGGAGAGTCTCTCTCTTTTGCTCCATTTGGTCTCTGCTGCCATAACTTTGGATGCAAATGAGAATCATTAGTATTTATTGTCAATCCCAATAGAGATCGATGCTTTTTTCTATAGAACCAAATTGGCCTTCATTCTATTGTCCCCCCCTTATAATGGAAATGACTAACTTAGGGGACATGAGGTTCCTACCAAGTCCAAGAGAGAGGCCAAGGAAATAGGAGGAAGCCTTACCTGCAAGGACAGAGTCAACACGTGTCAATCAGAATAAGCACACTTGGGTTGCAGTCCTCTTGTTCACCACCTGTCTTCATTTTGTGTTGCCCTGGTTTTGTGTACTCAAGGTTGTTTGTTCATTTTGTGCCTTTGACTGTACTCTTGAATTTGATGCATTCAGGAATAGTCTCTTGTGCTTAAAATATAGTGAGCCAAACAAGGATATAGGAAAAGTCTAAGGATGAGCTTGGATGGTAAATGTGGATGGAGCTTTTTTTAAATTCTGAGAAGCAAGTCATATTTTGGCAGAGTTAATTATTTTTAAAACTATTTTAAAATTATATTTCAGCTTTTCTTTTTTCCCTCTTGTGTGCTCAAATGAGAGTAGAACTAACATCATCTCCACAAGTCAGGTTCTTCCATTAGGGAAACACATCAACCCCTGCAGCAGGAAAAAAAGAAAAGAAAAGAAAAAAAAGAAGAGAGTGAGTTTCTGAAAAGAAGCTGCCATCTGCAGCCCAGCTCGGGTCTGTCCTGAATGTCATCACCTCATGGCAGACTCATAATATTCTTCTAATTGCAATTGCTGTTGTTGTCCAGCAAAGCAACAAAAATCAAAGTGGAGCAGAAAGCTTGCTGTCTATGAAATAAAATGAGGAAAAACAAACAGAAGAAACAAAGCTGTGATTAGTATAAGAGAAACTGAAACACAGAATTATCAACTTTATCTTTTCTTGCACAAGTTCATAATTATCTATATTAGTGGATATCAGGTCTGTCAATCACTTGATCTACTATCCTTCCCAACATTTAATTTGGTCAATCATTTCCAATGTTGTACCAAAACTGCTAAAGAAATAAAGGAAGGGAAATAAAATTTCTTTAACTGTCCTAGATTTACTAATCAGCATTTTATTGCAAAAGAGAAAGGACATGAAAGGAAGTTAAAAATACCCAATGTTCATTTAGGAGCTTGAAATAAAATATAAGTTAACTACAATATTCTTAAAGGCCAAATTTCTCTTACTGAATAGATTGAAAAAATAAACATTAGTCTGTTGAAATGGTTACATGGAGTTGAAATTATGTTTACCAGAGTCCATCACCTGTTGGGGAAAACCTATAACCTGCCCAGGCCTTAATAATTCCTTTTGTCCATTGTACCATTGGGACATGTAGCACCTATGTTGCAAGATCACTAAGAATTAATTTTTAAAAATGCAAGGTTTAGGAATGTCTTCTACATAGCAAATTATCAGTAAGCATTTTTAAATGGTGGAAGCACATTATACATCTTAAAGTTTATAATATTCTACATGCTCCACGTTTTTTCCCAAGAGTTTTTAATATTTTAAAACAGTATTATAAAACAGTATATATTAAATATATACTGTTTTATAATACTGTTTAATAATTATTATTATTAAAACAGTATATATTTTACACAGTTTTTAATATTTTTTTTCTTTCTGAATTCTTGCTTGGAGTAAATTTTCTTTTCAGGGCAAATTAGTCTGTTTAGTATGGAATCACACAGATCAGATGGATTATTATTATTGTTCTTATTTTTTTTTGGAGAACATGAAACTTCATATTCAGCAACCTTTGTTTCAAATGTGATAACAAAATCTGAAGAATTGTGTTCAGGAGAAGTATAGGACACGGCTGTCTTTCAGGAATTAAAAACAACAAAAATGCCCCATTTTTTTCCCAATTGTTGTAGAGACAGGAAGAAACATCAAAAATATCTATCTCGGATTATTTTTAAAATCTCAAATCTTACAAAGATAGCAATATCACCTGTATGGTTTTATTCCAAAATAAAAGAAGGTCTAATCAATGCATTACAGGTTTTATAAACTAGTTTCTATCAAGTCAAGTACTGGCACAACTGATAGATGATGATTTTGTTTTTATTCTCTATAAGAGTTTTAAAGAGCCTTGTGAAGATCTCTGCTAGAGTCTCTCTTGATACACACTAGGAACTCTATAAGAAAAATAACAATGAAATGTCATAAACATTTTATGGTTCACTATTGTTTAATAATTAGTAAGTGATTGATATGAGGATAGATTTATTTTTATTATAATTAAATCTGGTTAACCAATAAGCAAGTCAAGATTAAATTATTTTTGCCAATATTGATGAAGCTATCACTAGTCAGAGCTGATCCCTGAAACCATTTGCTTCTAATGTCTACACAAAGCTAGACACACTACCCAAACATATGGCATGTGGATACTATGTAAGGAAGGATTAGAGATTTTGTGTTTATTATGACAGTGAAAAAGCATATGGAAACAAAGGAGAAAAAGGTTTGCATCTGCACTAAATCAGTGTGTGTGTTCGGGTGCATTTGGGTGCATGCTCACACGTAGGCACCCCATACGCATATACACACTCACACAAACACACACACTCACACATCCATATTCTCAGTAAGACACAAAGCCTGCTACTCCATAACCGTTATTTAATGAACATTTCCTGAATGTACTGCATGCAATTATTATTGGTATTATGTTTCACATTTCTGCAAGCACCAACATCATGCTCCGAGCCATGCAGAATGATGGAATAGTACATCACATCTGCCCTGTAGGCGCACAATCTCAAGTCAAGAAACTGACAAATATGCTAAGCCTGGGAAAGGGGGAGGAAGACGGGGACTGGCACTGGGCAGAAATCAGGAATGTATAATATCACAGAATCTGTTTCAATCATCTGCAATCCTTTATTGTGACTTAGCATTGGTTTTAGTCAAATGATTCAAAGAAATGTATCATTAGTGGAAATTTGGGGGAAAAAAAGAAATACAAAAGGAGAAAAGAAAATTTCATTTTCTTTTTATGTAATTAGTGGATGACCTCAGCAGTAAAGCACACATGGAATATTATATGGGTATAGGAAGGAAATCAATGAATGGAAGCAATAATGATAATGAAAATACATCAGAAGAAAGTTAGAACAGGACCGGTAACACCAGAAATGCCTGTGACCACTTCTGAATGTGTCTGAAAGCTTGTGGGAATGCATGCTTCTCTTCTGGATTTGCAGGGATTCACTTTGGAAGGGGGAATTCAGTATATGTGCTGTGTAGATGTCTAAAGACCCATGCACACATCATCGGTCCTACTGAGGGGTCAGTCTAATTCACTGTAGAGGCATCTGTGTTTTTACCTTGGCTTAGACTTAAAAGTAAGTTCATATATTGAAGACATCCCAAGGCTATTTTACCTGATCCCCACTTCTTTTTATTAATTGCAAATGCTAACCATTATGTGATATTTTCTTCCTCTACCTCATTGATGTTTAATTGTTTTTTATTACAGTGAAAAAAGTTTAACATGAGTCATAGACATGCTCTTTGTGAAGAACTGGTATTCTCAAGAAGACAGGTTATAACATGGTTACACATTCAAATGCTTAATTTGTCACTCTCTCTTTTTTTTAATATTTTTTTTTATTTAATTTTTGATTCATTGAACACAAATGGAGTACAGCTATTGTTTTTCTGGTTGACACAAAGTAGAGTCACACCATTTGATTTTTCCTACCAATTATGTTCTTTTAGTTCCTAAAGCAGAAGCAAAAGCACCAGTCCCCAATAATAATGGAATCTCACTCTACGCCATTTTGCTGGTCATCAGCATTCATTGGCTCCCTCATGCTTCCACTTCAATCAGGTCACTGAGTCTGTGTGATTTCTTGATTGTTGATGATAGTAACAGAAGCAAATTCTCTGAAAACTCCTCAGGCTGTGGATTGGCTTCTCTTGGCTAAGAAATGGTCCTCTGAAGTGTGGGTAAGGCAGCTTCACCCTGGTTAGAGCCTGTCTGGGCAAAATGGTAGCAGAAGCAGATGCTCCTCTGTTCTTCCAGTTTTGGTGGAGTCTGACCAAGTCGAGGCTAGTGCTGATTTGAGAGCATCAGAACCCGCTGGCCAGCTTCTAAGGCACTCACCTTCCTTGTTCAGGACCGAAAGTCCCAGTTCCCAAGTTCTGAAAAGAGTTGGAATCGTCTGGGAATAAAGTTGAGAAAAATATGTGAAAATTCATTTTAAGCAATATTTGCTTGTTTACATGAATTTTTATAGTGTATATTTAAGATAGAACATGAGACTATGATATGTATTTGTGTGTCTGTATGTACATATAGACACACACATATGGTAAAATGGTTATTGGAGTACAACAAATGATCATATCCATCATCTCGCATACTCATCCCTTTTCCTCCCCATGACAAGATTGGTCACAATCTATTCACTTAGTAAAAAACCTAAACATAATACACTGTCATGGACTACAGGACCCGTGTTACAAGCTAGCTCTTTAAAACTTCTTCATCCTACCTGTCTGCTCTTTAGTATCCTTTGACCCATATATTCCCACTTCCTGCTGTGCCTGGTAACTGCTGTTTCTGTGTCTCTTGGTGTGTTTTAATTTTTATTATATTTTTTATTCTTACAGACTGCATTTTGATTCATTGTACACAAATGGGGCACAACTTTTCATTTCTATGGTGGAACAGGATGTAGATTCCTATCATTCATAATTTTTTAAAAGTGAGACCCAGCAGTATGATTCTTTTGCCTCTGGCTTATGTCACTTAGCATAATGTCCTCCAGGTTCATCCATTCCATGACAATGGCCAGATCTCATTCTTTTTACATGCTGAATAATATTCCATGTGCATTTACACCACATTTCCTGTATCCATCACCTGATGACAGGCAGTTAGGCTGGAGCCACATCTTCACTACAGTGAAGTGCTGCAATGGACACGGGAGTGCAGACCTCCTTATGAGGTGGAAATTCCATCCCCCTTAGTGTTCATACCCAGAAGAGGGATTGCTGGATAATCCTATGAGCCTTCATGCAATTTTCCATTAATTGCTGTGTTCTACATATTTTTGTATATTCTAAAATTTATCCTGAAAGAGAAAAGACATAAAGGAGTAAAACCCATAGACATCTTTGTATCACTCACAACATCCTCCACAGAATTGGGACTTATTATAAGCTCAGTAATGTCTGCTGGATAAATGTGAAATACTAGATGTGGCTCTTTGGTTCAGATAAGGTCCCCTGAACTGACTGTGAGTGACACCCATTGCTCAACCTCATGCTGCTTCCTCTGTGAGTACAATTCCTCCTTTTCTTTCTTTCTCCCAAATCTGTGGTAATCCACAAAATCATCATCAACAACAGTTCCATTCATTACATTGGATCAAGTGACAAACTTCAATAAAAGGGAAATCTCAGCATGGGTTTTTTTCTTCCCATTCTTACTTCAATGGTAAGGATGAAAACTTGGAAGTTTTCAGAAAGCAATGAACAAAATATTATATTAAATTTTTGTCCCTATCTAAAATTAAAAATCAAATATAATTAGTAAATATGCAATGATTGATTTCCTTAAATCTTATTTGAGATGTTCCTTTATGATGGTCTGTTTATTAGAAAACCGTAGGATAATAAAAATGGAAGGAAAGTATTTCATTAGCATGCCCTTTTGTTTCTCTTATTCTTAAATTGTTTAGCGCTAAGTGATTGAAATTTAGTATTTGAGATCCATTCATTCTCCTCACCACCGCCGGTCTCATTTTATTTTTCTTTAACTTAAATATAAGTAAAATTAAATTACTTTTCTTCGCAAGCTTCAAGATATTCAGCACTCAAGCTATTTAAATACATTCAAATAATCTTTTCACTATTTCATTATGTTTGCTGAGTTTATTTCTTTAACTTTGTGTCTCTTGGTGTTTATCTTATTTTAGAAAAATTAATTTAGGAGTCTACACATGGAATTCTTTTTAATCCAGCTCATCCTGGGTAGATTGAAATTCCACCAGTGTCTTACTTAGGGTTTATTTTACAAAATAAGTGGAATTCACTGGTAATCTTCAGAGTGTTTCTCTATACTGTTAATCAGCTAAACATAACCATCAATTATAAATGCAAATTTTCAGGGTTAAATTGAGTGTTCAGATGCTTTAATGTCGCTTTTATTGGCTGTACATTGCCAAGTCAACACAACACAAAATAAAGTGTTGGGTCAATATTTATTTTTGAATTGGTGCTCTACAGAGAGCTACTATGGGAGTAATTCAGGTCAAGAAAAAAGAAATAAGGTTCTTACAAAGGCAATGAAAGAGTGTTTTTTTAAATTTGTGCATTTTTGCATGAATTATCTGGGTTATATCAACTGTGTAGACGTCTGTCTAGGAGCAGGAGCTGGAAGTTTATTCAAATTCTGACATTTGTAGAGAAGATTCACATGAAGAGGGTCCAGAAATCAGGAAAACAAATTTTCGCATGTGACAAAGAGAAGAAAACATCATGAAAATTTTAGAGTATGTCTATATCCGCTCATTGTCCACAGTTTTTCTAGTAGAAGCCTAATTATCCATTTTTTATTGAAATTTTATATGGAAAAATAGGCAGGCTTTATCATCTAGCCCTCTCCTCCAGTTTAATTTTTGTTGTTGATGTTGTTTTTATCAACATCTCCAGAATAAGAATCATTTGTAAGCTTCACTAGCAGTATACCATAGTGACAGGCTTCCAAATAAGGAGAAATAATTTATTAGCTCACAATGTTTTTCCAGCTTTCCCCCACCCAACCCTGAGGTGGTGGATAGGTTGTGCAATGAATAAATTAAGTATATTTTCTGCCTTGTGCTTGGCATAAATCATTACTTTTCCAGGACCAAAGGGTGAATGACTATTTGCAAGGTATTTTGAGTTAAACAAGCTTTGTAATCAAGTAGAGTATTTATTTTATTTACGTATTTTTTTGCAAAATATTTGCCAGATAGCTGTTAAGATTAAAATGATACTTTCTATTGTGAAAAAAGGAAGTCTGCCACTCTAAAAAGAGCAGGAGAATTAATCTAGGCAAAATCAAATTGGTTTAATGAATTTTAACTTAATGTAAAGATATCCCCCCTTTGGTTATAATTATAACTTTTACATAAAACATAGCATCCATAATGTTATTTTTGTTATAATTATTGCAGTTAATAATTCTACAACTTACAAGGAGTAATTTCTTCACAAAGATAGTTATGCACATATAAAGTGCATCTTATTTTATAATATGCTGTTTTATGTATTCCCATAGAGACTGACTATTACTGAAGAATATATTTTAATGGGGAACCACTGAGTAAATGTTTTAAATGAAGACAATTAAAACACTAGTCAATGATGTATATTTATATATTACATTTATAGCCATTTTACATCCTAATAAACAAATGGCATCTTTCTCTTTAGCAGGATTTTAGGAAAAATGGAGATCACAGCCCCTGTCAAGCTCAATGCATTAGATTTCTGAGTTAGAGCGGCAGATATGAGCGCACAGGCCTGGCTCCACCAGCCAGGCATTTTGCAAAGGGTCTAGAACTCACTGTTTCCCATGAACCCTAAAACTTGGAAAACGTGGAACAGAATGATTCTCTCCACATTGAACCAAATAGGATGTTTGCCCAAAGATGAATAATGGTTAGAATGCTTTTTAAAAAATTGATTTAAAACTAATTTAAAAATTGAGATAGTTACATGAATTCAATGACAACTAATCATTAAAAATGATGTCGTAGTAGATGGTTTATGAATGTGGGAAGGTGCCTGTGATATATTTTACCTGGGCAAAACTAGTCACAGAACCATTAAAAACCTTAGAGTAAAACTTCTCTAGATTTTTATAGACTTGCACAAGTAAATCAAGAAAGTAATAGACAAAGATTTCAATATTTATTCCTTAGATTTAAATTATCATTACTTCTTGCATGCTATATTTTCTAATAGTGTCTAAAACAATTAGATCAGGTAGAATTGCTTCAATAATAAAAAGGAATAAGTGACTTTGAAATGTTGAGGCACATACTGATTTTAGAATCTTTTCTTCGCAGTTTTTTACATCAGAAATATTTTTTCAATTTGCCAACACGTAATGGTAAAGCAATAATTAATTTCTACACGGATTGATTCATTTGTTTAGGCATCTGTATTATTCCACTTTCCATTACTATAATGAAACACCTGACACAGGGTACTTATAAAGGAAATGAAGTTTCTGGAGTTCACAGTTTTGGAGGTTCAAAGTTCAACTTTGGGCAGAGCCTTGATTTGGCTTCTGGTCAGAGGAGCAGATGGCAACACATCATGGTGGAGCTCAGGTGTGCAGAAGGGTTTACATTGCCAAACCAGAAATTGGAGAGAGAAACTGGGTCTTGCAGTTCTTTCCATGTGCTTCCCTTGTGACCTAAGGACATGCATCTCATTAGACCTCCCCTCCCAACAGTTCCACCACCTCCCAATAGTGCCATCCTGGGGATCAAGTCTCGAATTACCACAGGCCCCTGGGGATAGGGGCACGGACTATAAGGAGAGCAGCACCCATTCAATTATTCTGTAAATACGCATGTGTCAGATGCTGATCCAACAGCAGAAGGAGAGCATGCAGTAAATGGGCATTGACCAGTTTTGACCACACGGCCACAGAGCTTCCATCCAGCTTGGGTGAAGATGTTGTTCCCTATTCTTATCTGATTTTCTTGGAACCATCCTGTATTCACTTTGTAGATTCCACTTTGGGATTTTATTCAGAACGATACAAGAAATAGTGCTGTCCTGATTGTACAGGGTGCCGTCTTTGCCACTAAAGCAGCAGCATGTGTTTGAGAGTGTATATGGCGTGTTTATTGGATGCATTATTAAGGCAACTCCTGGGAGCTCTAACAAAGGACTGCATAGAAGGAGCTCACAGACCCAGACATTACCAAGAGAAAGCAACAAAAATCCAAAACAGACCAAAAATAATTCAATCTAACCCAATCTTGAGATCTTCTTGCAGAATCCATGAGCAAAACATGGTCCTGAGCAATATCCTGACAAGAAATGATTGCAGTATTTAAAAACAAATGTTTCAATGCTTAATTTTCTACGTTTGTCAACTGAGGATACTAGAATTATTTCACAGGGATTTTGTGGGAAAGTATGAGATTGCCTCAAGAGCCTCTTGAAGTAATTTAAGGTGACTGCATAACCCAAATGCATCATGTGGTACATGTTTAATAGGTAGGGGAGATTATACATTCTTTTTCTTGTAAGTGTTTGACCAGGATAATTATTTGTTGTTTCTGTGCTGACGACGAAAAATATGCAGAGCTGAATTCCTGAAAAGCTGGTGATTTTTATGTTCTACTTGAACGGCTCCCCATTCAGACCCCCTTGAAGGTTTCACTTGGGTCAGACAGCTACGGGGCCTGCTGGGTACACATGCATCCAGAAATAAAAGCAGGTCCTCCTGGCAGACCTGGAAGCACAGCTTGTCTGAAGCATACCCCACTGCAGTCTGCGGTCCTGCTGCCTACCGCTGCAGTGAGCTGCCTGGAATATGGAATATTCAGTTTGACAGTGTTCAGAAAAGAGTTTAGGGTGTTGTGTGTTTGTGGTTGATGTTTTTTTGTTGTTGTTGTTGTTCTCTTTGGAGAAGAGAGATGCTGCACACTTAATAAATATTTATACATCATAATAAATAATACAACACACCTTAGACGAAGGCAGTCTCACAAACAGGTACAAATAATTTACCAGGTCACATTTTTTTCCCTCTCTTGTTTTCTTCAGGGCCATCAGATTGGTTGGATTCGAATGTAAGGGAGTTAAAAGAAAAATCGTCATTGTCACCAGATTGGAGGAGTCACATGGATAAAAATGGGGTGGGGTGGGTGAGGGGAGCTATTCCTGGTATCATGGGCCTGGACTCTAGTTATCCTGAAATGACCTGAGCCTGTAGCTTCCAGTCAATGCATGTTTTTTGTTTGTTTGTTTGTTTGTTTGTTTGTTTTTGTGATTTCCTTGTTAGTCAGATGTAATTCTTTCAGCCCTCATGCTTCTGGTTCCAGAAGATTCCTTAGTTAGCATCCTGTCAATGTGTGTATTGGATAGACCACGTTCAGTCTTGAATGATGGTGCTGCTTAGCATGGGATCATCAGCATTGGTGAAGGAGATGGATAAAGAAGCCATGTTTTGGCTAAAACACTTTTTTAATGATGCTTTTGAGCCTAGCAGACTACATTCCTAAACTTCATGATTCTCTCTAGTTAGATATTTTCTTCTCTTTACCATACCACTATAATACTATCCAGGATGTGTTGTAATTGGTGAGTTCAGATAAAAAAGAAGAATTAAAGAAAAGGGAAAAGACATCTAAGAGTGCTTGCTGCAGTTCTGACCTTCGGTTTCCCAGCCGCAAGGGCGGCGGGAGACCTGCATCCTGCAGGCCATGGGATCTCCTCGTTTGAGTTCGCCCACAGAGAAGCTAGGTGAGCTGTCTTTAGGAAAAATCCTAATTAGACCTGAACTTCAGTGATTCACCTGTGTGTGGGCCTGGGAGGGACAAAGAGGAGCCACTTCTGCTTTTGACTGACCTTTCTGGATTCTCTTTTAGTTAAAGAGCAGGAAAGAAATGCTGAAAGTAAGATAGAGCCTTCAGGAACATCTTCTAAGAATCCTGCATCTCATCCTTCATATGAGAGTCTTTAAATCATTAAAAATAATAGGTTTCCTCTTGATTATATGTAATTTAAATATCTCATTGAACAGAAGAAATTCAATATTGTGACTTCCCTCTTTCTACTAAAAGGACCATTTTTTAAATTGTTAGCTTATATGTTATTTTGAAGGTAATACCACACTTCCAGTGATTCTTCTTGCTTTGGAGGAAAAATGTGAATTTTTACCACTGGATAATATAAAGAAACAGGTATCTAACAAAAATCTTGCAACCTGAACAAAAATGCTCTGCGTGGAAAAAAATTACCCGACCTCAATACCAAAGGCAGATTGGACATTTTAATAAACATGATGCTGAATATTATAAACCCAGGCAAAATTCTGACTTCATAAGTTCTAAGTCTTCACAGGTTCTAAGTCTTCACAAGTCACTTAGAGACTTTGGAAAAATATGCTCTTACATGTGCTAAGGCACACTTTGGAGGTCCATTATTTGGGGCAGAGCTACAGTGAGCATTCGGGTCACATTTGGATTGGAACTTGAGAGAAAGAGTCAAGGTGGGATGCATAGGGAGCTGGAGACAAGGTGGACACAGGTCCACGTGGTCTGAGTGAGTGGAATGGTTGCCTGGTGTCATCCTGAGAAGAACCCTGGAGCAGCTGGTGAGATGCAAGGATATAGATTGAGGGAAGGGGGACTTGGGGATTCTGTTGTGGATGCTGGACTGGAATTCTTTGAAAGACATGAAAACAGATTGGAATTCTTTTAAATACTGTCAGTGGTAGGACCAGGTACCTCTCCATTCCTTTAGCAATGGTGGCCCTCAGTGTTTCTTTTGCAACTAGGCTGAGCAAAAGCAAAACCAAAAGCACCAGATCTTTTTGAGGTAAAGGGTTGCCTTCTACCCCATGTACGTGACATTGATTTTGGAATGAACATACAGAACTTCCCATTCATCCTTTATCAAAAAAAATTTTACCACGTTTTGAAGTTATACATAACTTGTATCATTTTTAAAAATAATTAGTATTACATTGCTGATGGAGTTGGAAATTGGTGCAGCCACTCTGGAAAGCAGTATGGAGGTTCCTCAGAAAACTTGGAATGGACCCACCTTTTGACCCAGTTATCCCACTCCTTGGTTTATACCCAAAGGATTTAAAATCAGCATACTACAGTAACACAGCCACATCAGTGTTTATACCAGCTTAATTCACAATAGCTAGATTGTGGAACCAACCTAGATGCCCTTCAACTGATGAATGGCTAAAGAAACTGTGGTATATATACACAATGGAATATTATTTGGCCATAAAGAAGAATAAGATTATGGCATTTGCAAGTAAATGGATGGAATTAGAGCACATCATGCCAAGTGAAATAAGCCGGTCCCAAAAAAGCATAGGTCAAATGTTTTCCCTGATAAGTGGATGATGATACATAATGTGTGGAGTGGGGGTAAGAGAAGAATGGAGGAACTTTAGATTATGTAGAGGGAAATGAGAGGGAGAGGTGGTGGGGGTAGAAAAGATGGTGGAATGAGACAGACACCATTACCCTATGTACATGTATGATTACATAAGTGGTATGAATCTACATCATGTACAACCATAGAAATGAAAAGTTGTACCCCATTTATGTACAATGAATCAAAATGCAGTCTGTAAAAATTAAAAAAATTTACTATTTTAAATTGACATATAGAATTGTACGTGTGTACTGCATGATGTTTTGAAGTATATATACATTATGAAAATAGTTAAATCTAGCTCATTAACAAATGCATCACCTCACATAGTTATTTTATGGTGAGACGTATCTACTTTGAATATTTTAAGAATATAACAAGTTGTCATTAACTTTAGTTATCATGCTACATAATGTATTTCTTAAAAGTATTCCTCTAACCTTAACCCTTAATCTGATCTAATTGTAAATATGCAGACTTTGGTCAACTTCTTATGTGTCCCAAGCACCCCCAGCCTCTGTAGCCACCATTGTCCTTCTATGAGATTCTGTCTACAAGGGTGAAGTGAGATCATATGACATCTGTCTTTCTGCACTCAAGTTATTTCAACTAACATGACGGTTCGTCTACGTTGTCACAAATGATAGGATTTCCTTCTTTCTATGGCTGAATAATATTCCATGATGGATCCATACCTCATTTTCTGCATCCATTCCTCCATGGACAGACGCTTTGTTTGATTTCATATCTTGCTTCTTTATTATAAATAGTGTTTCACTGAACATACTGATCAGTCAACATACACAATTCAAATTTTTATATATATATACCCAGTAGTGGGATTGCTGGATTATATGGTAATTCTATTATTATGGTTTTGAAGAATTTTCAAAGTGTTTCCATAATGGCTGTACTAATTTACATTATCACTAACACTGTGCAAGTATTCCTTTTCTTCCACATCCTTGCCAGCATTTATCTTTTATTTTTTATAATAACCCTTCTAGCAGAATTTTTTTTAAAAAACCTTATTATTGGATCAGTAACACTATTTATTGCCTGAATTTAAGAAAATCTTGGAAATGAAAAGGAAAAACGAATAATTCCATCACTCAGAGATAACTTTTGAAATGATACTATGTTGTTTTGATTCAGCCTTTTTCCCCTAAGCCACACACACACACACACACACACACACACGTGCATCTGACATTTTTTTCCTCCTTTACAACATCCGGTGGTCATCAATCTTCAGAAATATGCTCTAATTACATGATAGGCTTTCTTCCTATTGAGTCACAATGTGCATAGACCTTCATTTATTGAAGGTCAGTGAGAATATTTTCGCTGTTTCAAAATACACTTCTTTTGCCCCATGTTAGTGCTTTGTCCTAGAATTTTCTGTCATCTAAACTTGCAACTCGTGGATGCATGAATATAAATTCCAGTGGTCCTGCTGGTGACCGCTATTGATCAAGATTGGGTAAAAGAGGACATGTTGGCAAAAACAACTAGAAGTCGAATTCTCCTTTCTGATTCTTATCAGGCCAACGATCAGGACCTGGCCATTTTTATTTAAGCATCCTTGGAGCACGGAGCTGACATTTATCCAACAGATAAATGTGTCCAACAGAAAAGTCTGAGAGTCCTTGCTTTCCCTAAACGCCTGACTCCAATCGAGTTATCCTCAGTCAATGGCATTCTCTTCATCTACCACTCGTTAACCATATCAAAAATGGAAATGAGTTTAGTTTGGCATAACTCATAATGTCATTTGGGAAGGAGGCAGAAGGACCCGTGCCAACATTAATGTGCACTGTGTGAATAATTTACTTTAATTTCAATTACAGCACCAGGGATGGGATGTAGGAAACCTTCCCTGGAGCAGCTCTAAGCTCTGGGATTTAACTTGGTTAGCTGAACAATTTAGAGAGCTCAGGGACCTAAATTTGAAGCCAAGATGTTATGGTAAAGATGCAAAATAAATAGTGGTCGTCTATGGTGTCTGCAGGCTGCACAGGAGGAGGATTAAAAGGTAGGAGGAAAACAGCAGGGCATTTGTAGGGGGGAAAGCCATCCATCCGCAACTCGGAGGAAGCGGATGTAGAAGGTGAAGCATGAGGTAGGTCATGGACAGCACTGGATGATAAAGAAAAAGAACTCCTGACCACAGAATGCATTTCCGGAAATGAGGTACGCAGAGAAGGAAAGAAGACAATATATATACACACATGCTTTGTTTGCCTTTCAACAATTTGATGCTGTGTTAATTTTCTGAAACTTTTGCCCAGTTTTCTACAACATCTTCTAGAAAATCAGCCACCATATTGTGAGATAACTAAGCTGGCTCTATCTTAGTTGGTAATTTCCCTGTTCCTTCTTATGTATTCTATTTCAAGTTATTGTCCCTCCTTTTCGAAGTCTACAGATGCTAAAATTCACTTTATAGTCACACACGCTGCTAGTCAAGACTGGCCCGATTTGACATAGACTGAAATCTCTTCAATTCCAGCCCCTCTGGCCCCTCCTCCTCCTATTTAGGGCAACAGGAGGGTGAATATTCTGTCAACTTCTTTGGGCTAAGGGGTCCCAAGAGGGCTGATAAAATACTGTTTCTATGTGTGTCTGTAAGGGAGCTTCCAGAAGAGACTGGCATTTGAATCAGTAGAACGGGAAAAGACTCACCCTCATCATTGCAGGTGGGCATCATTGATTCCACCAGGAATCAAAGAGAACAAAAAGGGGGTGGGGGTGGTAAGGCTGGACTCTGTTTCCTTCTTCTGAGCTGGGACATCATCTTCTCCTGGTCCCTGGGCATTAGAGGTTCTCAAGCCAGAGCTCTGGCAGGTCCCTCAACAACAACCTACGTGTTCAGTCCTTGGACCTCAGATCAGGATTTACACCAACAGCTCCCCTGTTCTTAGGTATTTACACTCAAATTGAACCATCTCACAGTCTATCCTGGGTCTCTAGCTTGTAGTTGGCACATTGTGAGACTTCTTGGCCTCCCTAAGCACATACGCTAATTCCCATGATAAGCTCCCTCCTGTTACATGTGTACAGTTCTGTAGATACCCTATTCTTTTTCTTTCTTTTCTTGTTTTTGGAGAATCCTCAGTCACCCAGCAGTTTCCAATGTGTAAGGTTCTGCTAGCCACTTCCCACATCTTAAAGACTGGTCTAAAAGTCACAGGCAATGCAAAGATACCTGGCATAGGAACAACTGATCAGGAGTGGGGTGGACAGAGTTACTTCTATTTCCAAAGACTGCAGCAGATAGATATTCTTCTGTTTGCTTCGGCAATAAAACAAGCAGAAAACAGACTGGAGAGCTTTTTCCATGGCTCCCAGTCTCCTCCTTGCTCCCTATCGCCTCCTCAACCAATCATTCTGAGTGTCTGAACGGCATGAAGTGGAAATGCTGCAGACCACACAGATATGCACTGTTATTCATTTAGCACACACTTTATGCATAAAGAATTCTATTATTTTTCTTATGAAAGAAGGAACAATATTGAATATACTTCAAAAATATTTTTAAAAGTGGATACTTCAAATGTTACATATTTAACAAAGCATCCTCATTTTCATCCTGAAAGTAACTGCCAAAGTACAGCCCTTGGGCCAAATCTGGCCCTCTGCCTGTTTTTATAAATAAAGATTTATTGGAACATAGCATATGCATTCCTTCACATGTTTCCTACCGTTGCTTTTGTGCTGAGACAGCAGAGTTGAGTGACTGTATGGCCCACAAAGCCTAAAATATTTATGATCCACTCCTTGACAGAACAAGTTTGCCAAGCCCTGGTTTCCACATTAGTCTTCACACAGAAATTCAAGGAAGGGAAATTCTCACACGTAATCAGCAGGGAGTAGCTGAATTTCTCCAATTGGAAAGGCTTTATGTGTAGGAGATGCTTCTTTAGAAAACTCGTGTTAGATGGGCCTGCTAAAGAACCTCCGTGGACGTACAGGGAATGTCCACCCTTGCTCTGCTGTTCTGTGTGGAGCAGAGGGCTCTCACCATCGCCTCTTCCTGCCCCACATCATTAGCTCTCCCGTGCAGACCATGTGATGGACATGACTTTGTAAACACAACCATAAATAAGATGCCCTTGTTTTCTTTGAAAAGTTACAATTTGATTCACTTTTCCAGATGTATATTTTTGTGACAGTTTCCTGATTATGCGGTAAGCCTCCAAAGATATGTGTTTATCATTGTCGTTACTAAATCGCATTCTTCACAAGGACATTATTGAATTAATTTTATAAGAAGGACTTTAAATTATGAGACATATGTTATCTAATCTGAAGGGACTTCCGCTTCTTAATGGAAATCTTGTAGAATCCACTGCTGTTTGGGAAAATCAAGATACATTCAAAAGGAACTAAAGTTACTAAGACTTGTCTTCCAATAAGCATTCACCCAATGTTTACAGAGCACTTGTTCTCAACACAGGTGTTAGAAAAACAACAGAGCCAAGATCCTCATCTCTGAAGAGAGGGTTAATGGAACAAGGAGGTATTAGAATCAGAGATAGAGGTTTAATTTCATTTTACTATCTATGGGTTTGCAGTTTTCCCAGCACAATGTGTAACTCAACTCAAAATGTATCAAGGACCTAGGAATTAGACCAGAGAGCCTGCACCAAATAGAAGAAAAAGCAGGCCCAAATCTTCATCATGTTGGATTAAGACAAGACTTCCTCAACAAGACTCCTAAAACATAAGAAATGAAAACCAGGATCAATATATGGGATGGATTCAAACTAAAAAGCTTTTTCTCAGAAAAGGATACAATGAATAATGTGAAAAGAGAGCCTACAGAGTGGGAGAAAATCTTTTCCACACACACTTCAGACAGAGCACTAATCTCCAAAATTTATAAAGAACTTACAAAACTTTTCACCAAAAATGCAAAGAACCCGATCAATAAATGGGCTAAGGAACTGGACACTTTACAGAAGACGGTATTAAGTGATTAACAAATAGATGAAAAAGTGTTCATCATCTCTAGTAATTAGAGAAATGCAAAATGAAACCACCCTAAGATTTCATCTTCTCCAATTAGAATGGCTGTTATCAAGAACACAAGCAGTAACAGGTGTTGGCATGGATGTGGAGGAAAAGGTACACTCATACATTGCCGGTGGAGTTGCAAATCAGTGCACTCTGGAAAGCAGTGTGGAGATTCCTCAGAAAACTTGGAATGGACCAACCATTTGATCCAACTATCCCACTCCTTAGTTTATACCCAAAGGACTTAAAATCAGCATACTACAATAACACAGCCACATCAATGTTGATAGCAGCTCAGTTCACAATAGGTAGATGGTGGAACCAACCAGGATGCCCTTCAATAGATGAATGGATAACTAAACTGTGGTATATATACACAATGGAATATTATCCAGCCATAAAGAGGAATAAAATTATGACATTTGCAGGTAAATGGAGGGAACTGGAGAATATCATGCTAAGTGAAATAAGCCAATCCCCAAAACCAAAGTCTGAATGTTTTCCCTGATAAATGGATGATGATACATAATGGGAGAGGGGATGGGGGGAAAGAGAAGAATAGAGGAACTTTGGATTACATAGAGGAAAATGAGATTGGGGAGTGGACGGGGCCATGAAAGATGGTAGAATGAGACAGACATCATTGCCCTATGTACATGTATGATTACATGATTTGTGTGAATCTATATCATACACAACCATAGAAAGGAAAAGTTGTACCCCATTTGTGTACAATGAATCAAAATGCAGTCTGTAAAAATTTAAAAAAATAAAATAGAATAAGATATTAAGATACATCAGTGAGAAAAAATGGAGATCAACTTGCACATAGCAGAGAAAATATTTGATTTTTGACTTTTGCAGACTGGCTTATTCCACTGAGCATGATTGTCTCCAGTTCCATCCGTTTACCAGCAAATGCCAAAATTTCATTTACCTTAGTGGCTGGGTAAAATTCCATTGTGCTCATGTATTATATGTTCTTTCTTCTTTTATTAATCTTTTTTTCATTTGTTGCTTTTAGTAGGTTGACAGTAGGGTGTATTGTGACATCTTATACATACAAGGAGTGCAACCTATTATAATTTTGATCCTATTCTTGTGGTTTAACATGATGTGGAGTTACACTGGTCACATATTCTTAGTGAAATAAGCCAGTCCCCAAAAAACCAAAGGCCAAATGTTCTCTCTGGCATGTGGATACTGATCCATAACAAGGGATGGTAGTGAGGGGAAATAAAGAAGTTCATTGGATTAAACAAAAGGGAATGAAGGGAAGGGAGGCGGGATGGGAATAGGAAAGACAGTAGAATGAATAGGACCTAATTTTCCTATGCTCATATATGAATATATCACGTTTCCTTAATCCATTCATTGATTGAAGGGCATCTAGGTCAGCTCCATAGCTTTGGCTATTATGAATTGAGCAGCTATAAACATTGATGTGGCTGTGTCACTGTAGTATTCTGATTTAAATTCTTTTGGATATATGCTGAGGAGTGGGATAAGTGGGTCAAAGGGGTTTCCATTCCTAGTTTTTTGAGGAATTTCCATACTACTTTCCAGAGTAATAAGGAGTGGGGAGAAAAAATGAGAGAGAAAAATAGAAAAGAAGGAGAGGAAATTCCAGCAAAAGAGAGGAAAGGTCAATAGAGTAGATGAGGGGGATTGAGGAGGAGAAAGGAGGGATGAGGTAAGGGAAGAACACTGGAATGAATTTGATCAAACATTTGCATTCACATGTACACGCATGAATACACCACAGTAAATTTCAACTTCAAGTAAATCTACAAGACACTAAAAAACAAACAAAGCTATAAGTAAACCAGGTGCGGTGTAATCCCAGCAGCTCAGGAGGCTGAGGCAGGAGGATCTCAAGTTCAAAGCCAGCTTCAGCAAAAGTGTGATTCTAAGCAACTCAATGAGACCCTGTCTCTAAATAAAACACAAAATAGTGCTGGGGATGTGGCTCAGTGGTAGAGTGCCCCTGAGTTCAATCCCTGGTGCTAAAACCAAAAAAACAAAAAGAGAAACAAAACAACTATAAGTAAATTGTATAAAGTTCAGTAGAATAGAGGGAGGAGGGAGGAGTGAGGAAGAGGAAGGAGGAAGTGCTGGGGACTGGGTTAGAGCAAATTATATTCCAAGACTTTGTGATTATGTCAAATTCCATCCTAATGTTATATAAAGCTAAAAGGAATCAGTAAAAAGTAAATATATGGGAAAGGCAAAGTATTTGGCTTTGCATGGCATAAAAATAAATGCAAAAGACAAGAGGACATTGATTGAGCCAGCAGAGGACAGCAACTAATGTGAAAGTACCATTCTGCCTTTCTTATTTGCAAGACGTCTAAGCAAGGAGTGTGTGGAAGTTGGAGCTACCTTCTGGACACTGGTGTGGAGACTCTAGTTGTGGATCCTGCATGTCCTCATCCAGCAAAGTGAGAGCCAGGGTCGTGGTACTATAGTCTCAGTAGTTAAGAGTGATCAATACGCCCTGTCTGCCCCTCTCATTCAAATATTTAGAATCCTATGATCTTATCCACCTGACCAGAAGGAATTGCTATGCAAGAGGGTCATTTATTGCAAGCTCGAGCCTGGGCTCCCACTGTGACTGACACAGTGGCTGTAGGCAGAGAGCCCTGAGCTCTGGGGTAACAAAGCTTTCATAGGATTTTACAGCTAAGCAGAAAGTTTATGTGTAGCAAGGGATATGACTGGATGACACTTGGTTTAGTATATTTGTTGTGACCGGATTGGTGGGTAATTTTTAATGTCTCTATTATCAGTGTAGGGTGGTCTAGGGGATTTCCAGATTCATTCTGATTGGTTGCTAAATTTTGATATGACCATTTTGATATGCAGTGTGGTCTTATCATTATAACCAGTTTCCTGGAATGATGCTTAGTCAGGTCACTGTGACCAGTTCTGGTACAATTTTAGTAAAAAATAGAACCTTGAGAAAGTAGAGCTGAGGTCATTCGGTTTTCCCTTGTTACTCAAGCTTGTCATGGTGTCAGTTTGGTTCTTCAGTAGCCATGCTTTGTGAAGATGATTTGGAGTGGATTTTTTTTTTATACCCTGTTTGTCTTGATACCCTTGTTTGATTTGTGTTCATGGAATTCTTTTTATAAAGGATGGGTGGAAATCAGATGTTTTCAAATGGGAAATACAGACAAGGTTATCTTCACATATGATCCTCAGTTCAGATGTTCAAAAGTTTCAAGTAAAACCCTCTTGAGAATCAAGGTCACTGTGGTTCACTACATTGAAAACTCGCACCTTGTCGCGGGGTTTGTCCTAGGGAGTTAAATGCGTGTGGAGCAATGGTAGAGGGATCTCCTGGTTTCAGGTGCTCATTCGTTCACTCAGTGAAGACATCTTTAACCATTGCCAACTCTCCTCCTTCACCCTCCGATAATAATTGCCCCACTGATTTTTGAAATTTACCTTTAAGGAACTGATTCATCCATGAATGTCCACCTTACTCCCTGTACTGATAGCATGCAATCTTTTGTAGGATGAGAAATAAAATCTTGTAAATGGTCAGCAAGTGTCTTAATTGTGTGAGAGAAGAAACCAATGTGATTTCAGAGCTGGGAAAAAGTAATTGAAGCAATTTAAAATAAAAGGTTTTGAGAAGAGCATGTGGGCGGCTGAACAAGTGATTATGGATAAGATCAAACCTTAAGGTGCCAATAACCGAGAGTCTCCAGCGATGGGTGATTAATGAGCAAAGAGAATTTCTCTCCTGTGCTCGTGAAGAGCCCCCACTGCTTTGCTCTCCAGTCTTTGGTTGGGACTTCTGTTTCTCTCACTTTGTTTCCCATCAATGCTGGTTGGGAGATTTGGATGACCAGATGTGGGTGGGGAAGGAAGTCAGAACGGGATGCAACCTCGGGTTCCTCTCCCTTAAAGTTGCTGCTTTTCCCTTTCATTATTCTATTCTTCAGAAATGAGTCACTAGTCGGGACCAAGCTCTGCAGCTTTGCGTCGTGGGAAGGTATATAGACTTTGTTCTGGTGAATTCTTCTTACAGGTAGAAGGACGCATGAATACTCACATATGTGGACTTTGGGGCACCACAAGAAGTTCCAGACACATCTGGTGTTTTCTCTACAAGGAAATCATTCTCTTCCAGACTCAATCATCACTCCAAGAATGCTTCTTCCTTTTTTTTTTTTTTTTAAGAAGCGTATTCTGAAACCAGCCTCAGGGAATCTGGTGTTCTTACTATAGAGTGTCCCTGTTTCTAGATGCTCTCAGTGAGCACACACCGAAAATGCACAGACATATATAACCCACTGTTTAGTCAGCTTTTTTGCTGCTGTGACTAAAGGATCTGACCAACACAATTGTAGAGGAGGAAGAGTTTATTTGAGAGCTCACAGTTTCAGAGGTCTTAGACCATGGAAGGCTGGCCCCTTTCCTCGGGGCTCAAGGTGAGGCAGAACATCATGGTGGAGAGTGTGGGAGGGAAGTGGCTCATATGGTGATCAGGAAGCAGAGAGACACTCCACTCTCCAGATGCAAAATATATATTCCATAGCCACACCCCAATTCCCACCTCCTCCAGCTACATCCTACCACTTCAGTTAATCCCATTGGGATTAATTCACCAATTAGGTTAAGACTCTAACCCAATCACTTCTCCTCTGAACCTTCTTGCATTGTCTCACATGTGAGCTCTTGGAGGACACCTCACATCCAAACCATATCACCCAGGCGTGCACACACATCTGTGCTAGTGTCTCCATTTGTCTCAATTAAGTAAGCCCGCGTTTAGGCTGCTGTCTCCAACTCTCCTCTGGCATCACAGTGTCCATTTTAGCATTTGCCCTGTGTTTATTTGTGACTTCCGACTCGGATAGCCAGGGGCTTGGTGAAGATGCATGACAATCTGAGTTCTTGAGTAACACCAGTTGTGCTTTGTTAATGTCTTCAGTTCCAACATAGCACAATTGTCCTTCAGGATCCCTGCAGGATTATCCACTAACCTCGAAGATACCAAAATTCGTGGATGCTCAAGTACCTTATATAAAACCACCTTGAATTTGCATAAGACATTTGCACAACCATGTACTTTACATACTTTCCAGATAACTTATAATTAACAACATGGCATAAATGCTATGTAAATAGTGGGTATACTATATTATTACAGAATAATATCAAGAAGAAAAACTCTGTGTGTGCTCAGTTCAGGCAAAACTGAAAATACTTTTGATCCATAGTTGCTCTTGCAGAACCCATGGACACTGAGGGTCAATTCCATTTGATGTTTGGTTGCTTTTCTTGTGTCTTTTGAGGGGTAGATCTTATGGCATTTGGAAAGACGTGGGTTATTGTTCAACTGATTATGTTTGCACAATGAATTTATAAGAAGATTTGGTTCTCTCTTTTCCTTTGGATGCTGAGTATTGGTGCCCTCAATCCCAATTGTTATGGTTGGAATATGAGGCGTCCCCCAAAAGTTCACATGTGAGACAATACCTTATTGTCACTAGGTATTCTTGGTTTGGGATTCTCATGAAGATCTTACCTGCCTACCTGATACTTGTCCCTTCTCAAGATAAAACTTGCACAAACTTTCACTATCCATTCAGTCTTACTTAGAATATAAAACTTAATTGTGAACAAAAACTCTTGGCTTTTTTTATTCCTTCAGTATCCCAGACATTATGCTGAACATTTTTTCTGATAAAAAGTATTGCTCTTGATATGGAAGATGTTGATCTGATTTCCTTCCCTTACTAATGAATCTTTTTACATAACTTTTTTATTAATTAGTAAAGTCAAGTCATTTTATAAAATATAATTGGATGGTAGATTGTTCTGGTGGAATATTCTAGTGAATAAAAGGATTCTTCCCATTCAATAACTATATTCCATTCCCACTCCATCCCCTGAATAATAAAGTCAGCTTTAGCTTTTGCATAGGTGTTTGTGTGTTTGTGTGTTTTGTGTGTTTGTGTTTGTGTGTGTTCATTGCTTATATTTCTACTTTAACTGTTGACTCTGGCAATGAAACTGGATCTTCCCTGCTTGTATTCCATACCTAGATTAAATTATGTTTACATTTTTGAAAATTTTAATATTCTACTATTACTTTTTAATTATGTTTCTCTTCATGAATTTTCTGTTCACATTTTATTTTTACTGTAGATTTTCCTTTTTGCAAGTTCTACTTTTTCATTCCCCATCCTGACTTCTATCAACTCTATTTCCATCTGCTTATTGCTGAGACACCATCCCTGGGTGCATCTATGTCTGTTTTATTCTGCTATCTCATAGCCTCCAGAGCCTCCTTAACTGTTCAACTAATAATGGCAGGTAACCATTTTTTATCTCCTTTTCCATTTTATTTCTGATATGCTTCTATTATTTGTCAGTTTGTTGTTCTACTTGTTTTTCTCTTTACTAATATAATACCTATGGCCTGAATTCACTTGCAATTCTTTTCTGCTGTCATGATTAAATGAGAGAGGATTTGTACCTTAGAAGACCATAACTTAAGAAATGAGTACTGATCTGAACGGACTTCCTTCTTCCCTATTCAAGGACTCCCACCTCTTTTGCCACTTCAAGTTGTTTTTGCAAGAAAAAGAAAAAGAAAAAAAAAGCCCTTTGGTTGTTCCCCTCTACTGCAGAGTTACTTTCTATCCCACATCTGGTACATAACATTCTCCCTCTCTCCACTTTTTCTTCCCCAGTGTTTTTCCTCTGGCAGCATGAATCCCACTCCCTGCTGCCTTGGTGGGTCTGGGTCATTCTGAAGCAGAGGGTTTTTACTTTATCCTCAGAGGGATTTGTGAGGATACTAGGGAAGCACTCCAAGTAACTTTGCTTGTCATATAGGAGAGCTCCAGGGTGTGAACTTACCTGTAATTGAGAGGCATGCATTCCTCTCCCAGATTCTATAATTTTGTAATTTTTTTCCAAACATACTCACTGAAGAATCTATGTCCAATATAGTTGGCTTCCATATCCACATTTGTTTTCAATCCCATGTGGAAAGAACTTAGTCTTTCCATCCAGTCTCATGGTAATCGTATCTAAAAAAAAAAAAAAAAAAAAAAAAATGTTGTTGTAGATGGACAAAATACAATTATTTTATTTATTTATTTTCATGTGGTGCTGCTGAGGATCAAACCCAGTGCCTCACACACACTAGGCAAGCACTCTGCCACTGAGCCACACCCCAGTCCCTGGTAGTCATAATTTTTGTTTTATAGATGCTCTTTACCATTTTGAGGTAATTACCTTCTGTTTGTTACTTAAAAGGATTTTTACAAATCATGAATAGCTTTTGGATATTGCCAGGTTTTATGCAAAAATTGATACAATTGTGTGCTTTTTGTCCTTAAATTTGCTGATGTCATGATTTGAATTGATTTTAAAAACATTAAACCAGTTTTGCAGAACTGGAATCAATCCCACTTGATCATAATTATTTTTATATATTGTTGGATATAGTTTGCTTTGATTTTGTTGAGGACTTTTGCTTTAAATTACGTAAGAATTGGTTTGTAATGTTCTCATTCTCTTTTGACTTTTTTCTTGGGGGGGTATAATATCAGCCTCACAAAATGAGTTAGCAAGTCTTGAGTCATTGTTTTCTAGGATAGATTATGGGAAATTTACCTTTATCTTTAAACATTGGGTAGGATTCTCCAGTAAAACCATGTGGGTATGGAGATTTCAACCGCAGATTCTTTAAATTGATTTTCTCCATTTTTCCTATTTTCAATTTTATTGATTTTGCTTTTTTTCTTTTTTGCTGTAGTTTTTTTTCATCTTACTGCCTTCTTGATGTTTATCTTGCTATTCTCATTTAGTCTTGAGTAAAGAAATGGAACAAATTTGACTTACACAATTCTTGAAGCTGGGAGTCTAAAATTCACAGGATGGACATTCAGGCTCGGGACCCAGGAGGGCGGGTGATAATGTCTGCTAGAGAATTTTCTTTCATGTGTGGAAGACAGTCTGATCTATTCAGGCCTTCGACTGATTGGTTAAGGCCCACCCACATTATAGAGGGCAATCAGCTTACTCAGAGCTCATTGATTTAAATATTAACTTCATCCATCATTAACTCTGAAAATTGACACATAAAATTAGTCATCACGGAGATACTATATTAGTATCATCCCATCTGTTTTGCCGTTTATATGTTCATTCATTTCCAAGCATTTCTGATTCCCTGAAGAGGTCATCTTTCGCTTATGGATTATTCAGAACTTCCTTATTAAATTTCTTTGTGTTTAGACATCATCCTCTTTTCTTCCTGTTACTGAGTTCAAACTTGATTCTATTGTGATCTGAGAAGATACTCTGATTTCAATTTATTTAAGTTTTTTTGAGGTTTGTTTTATGGCTCTGGACGGAGTCCACCTTGATACATATTCCATGAACACTTGGAAAAAAATACTATGTATTTTCTGTTGCAGAAGAGTGTTGCATCATTTCTTTTGGTCCTCTTAGTTTCAAATGAGAAATGAAATGCCACTAAAACTGATTGTTGGCTTGGTGTGGTGGTGCACACCTGTAATACCAGGGGCTTGGGAGACTGAGGCAGGAAGATCAGGAGTTCAAAGCCAACCTCAGCAAAAGTGAGATGCTAAGCAACTCAGTGAGATCCTGTTTCTAAATAAAATACAAAACAGGGTTGGTGATGTGACTGAGTGATCAAGTGCCCCTGAGTTGAATCCCTGGTATCCAAGAAAAAGAAAATGATGTTGTTTATGAAATACTTTTTATTTCTTATTGGCTTCCCCAGCAATTTAGTTGTAATGTGCCTCAGCATGTGTGCACTTGTGTGTGTGTGTGTGTGTGTTTAACTTATCCTTATGGTGATTGACAGGCTTTCTTGAATCTATAGGTTTGTGTTTCTCATTAAATTTGAGAAATCTTCAGCAATCATTTCTTGAAAAATTCTTTGATCCTCAAACTTTCTTATCTCCTGGGATTCCAAGTGGGCCATTAATAGTCTAGGTCTTTCTTTTCTTTTTAATCCATTTCTTTTGTTGTTTAGAGTAGAGGACTTTTATTGATTTTTACTCAAGTTAACTGATCCTATTGTCTGTCATCTCCATTCTGCTATTGGACTTCTTACAGAGTTTTTTTATTTGTGTTATTGTTTACAGTCATTTCTAAGTATCTGCATGGGATTAGTTCCAGGACCTTCAGGGATATCAAATCTGGAGATGCTCAAGTCCATTATAAAAAGCAGTGGAATATTTGCACTTAAACTATGCAGTCCTCTTGTATACTTTATCTCTGGGTAACTGATAATATCTAATACATTGTAAGTGCTATGTGAGTAGTTGTTGCGTGTATTGATTGGGAAATAGCAACAGGGCCCAAAGTTCATACATATTCAATATAGACATAATTGGAAGGGACTGGAGGGTTGGTCTTTGATGTTTGGCTGAGGTTGCAGATACAGAACAAGTAGTTACAAAGAATAACTGTATTTCAGCCCCATAATCTACATTTGCCTCTATTACACAGCATCTATTTCATTGCTGAGATTTCTTAGTTTTACATTTGTTTCAAGAGAATTTGAAATTGCTAGATGAGGCATTTTTATGATGGCTGTTCTTGACAGATCCTTGTCTGAAAATCCCAGCATCACATTCACCTCGAATCATAGCCTTTTCTAATTCAAGTTGTGCTTTCCTTGCTTCTTGCTATGACAAATGAGTTTGAATTGCATCCTGCACATTTTGTTGACTATATTATGACTCTCTGGGTCCTATTTAAATCTTTTATTTTAGCAGGCAATCATCATGTTATGTTTAGCACATTCTTGTGGGCTGGAGTTCCAATGGCGATTTAATTTTTCCATGCACTGATGGTGTTATTCTGGTCTGCTGGTTTGTCTGGTATTGATAGAATTCCCACTATCTCTGGATAGTGCTAGCTACGAGGGCTAAAGGAGCTTCCCAGGTAGGTTGCTGAATGTGTCTCCATGGGGGAGGCAGTCAGGCCTCTCTGGACAAAGGTTTTTCAACATAAGACATTGTTAGCTGTGTCTGCCAGCCCTGATGTTTTCTGGTGTCTAAGTGACCCACTGGGGACAATTGTCCATGAGCGAACGCTGACTAGGACAATTCTCCTTCCTGTCTGTAGAGGCCAGAGAGCACTCCCCACCCTGGCTTGCATTCTTCTGCTTGTCTCAATACAGGGTACAGGAATCTCATGCCTGTGGGCACAAAGGTGCTTCCTTCCCTGTCCCTACCATTGTGCATGATGGCTCTCTGTATCCATATGTGCAAGCATGACATTAAAACAGTCAATATTTAAGTATTTGGGTATATGCAATAGCACTAAGTCATGTTATTTGATCTTGGTAACTCAAATCGAGATGTCTAACCAATCACTTGCTGTTGTTTTTAAGTATCTATTAACCTTTACAAGGATGGAGATGATGACATCTAATTTTAGAAACTGAATATAATTGTGTCACTAAGCAATTCTATGCAATACAGAGAGGAGATTAACTTGTTTGGGAGTTTATCACTCGAGAATTTCACCCCTGTCCTTAGTCAAAATGACAGTGTCTATTAAAGATGCTGAGAAGAATGAGTGAGAAACAAGGTACAGTGCAAAATGATCATTTTGTTATAGAAGACAAAAAAAAGAAGATGACTTATGGCAAAAAGGAAAAGGTGACCTTGGGCATGGCTGTTTCATGCAAAGAATGAGCTGAGCAGGTGTTTCCTACAGAGTCCTAAGGAAACCGGACCTCCATGACTGAGACCAGACCCTGTGTGCCCCCGAGACCACTCAGCTGGTACAAATCCAAAGAACGTTCCTTACCTTCTCCTTCTTTTATTTTTTCAAGGAAACATTGGTCTTGAGAGAACTGGGTCTGGTTTTAGGCAAATATTGTTAAAGAATGTTTTCAAGAAGCTTCGGCTGGAAGGCAAGTGAAGTATTTTCAGAACAGGCCAGTGCAGCAATGGAGATCAGTTATGAAGAAGTCACTGTCATGTACCACTAGTTAGGACAAGTTAAAAGATTAAAAAAAGAAGGCACTACAAATACGTATTTACTATGCCTCTGTATTAGAAAGACATGCCCTTTGAAAAGGCCAATGGCAGAGGAGACTTTCATGAAGTGTGTATAGAAGGACTGTGACCCAAGGAAATGGTACCTAAAATAGTTCCATTGATCTTTAATATACTGCATAAACACATGCACACATGCACACTCACACACACGCACACACAAAGAAACTCACTTAACTAAATGGAAAATCCCTAGTTGTAAGATTGCAGTGCATGCTTTCTCTCTCTCTCTCTCTCTCTCTCTCTCTCTCTCTGTCTTCTTCCTTCCATCCTTCATTTACTTCTTTTGCAATGCTGTTTTAAAATATTGATCTGTTATTTCCGTAACACATATTTAGTTTGACTGACTTGTCATGGTAACCACTTTCAAGAACACGTTCCTCAATTGATCTGATTATTCTGAAATCTCTTTGTGGCATCAGTAGAGGACTAAGGTTCTTCACCGTTTAATTTTTCTTCTTCTCAACTTCCTTTCCTTTTACTCTCCAAAATGCTTGCATCTGATTATTTTGCAGCCCATTCCCACCGGGTGTTTTGTGGATGAACATTTTATTTCTAAGCTGTATTTGCTCTATTATAAAGAGATAGCAGAATAGACTGCCATAGCCTCAGGTGAAACAAGCCGGAGCTGTAATCACAAAACGTGCTCAAATTTTTCGAGGCAGATTTTAGAATATATTGTCGTCTAGATTTGGTGATGAAATTTTGAAGCCAAAGATCTTCATTTGCTAAAAAAATTGAGTTGTCCTTCGGAGTGGCATCATGTTTGCTTTGTTTAAAGCAACCTTCTCTTTGGTTGCAGAAACATTTCATTCTGTTATACAAAATTCACACACTTCTTGTTTTTCATTTTTTTCATTCTAAGAACAGTCAGCAGGAATTGTGTTCAAAAGTGCCCTGAGAACAAGGGCATTGATCTCTGGTTGGAGTGTTAGGCCACCTTCTTCTTGTCACTCTCAGCTGTAATTTAAGATATCAGCTTTAAATTATTTAGTAGTTTATAAGTATAAATAATTCACCAGTCAACAACTATGGTGACAGCTCATTAATCAGCCCAGGAACATGGGCACAGGTGTCAGGCGTTGGGCTGAGTCCTGATGAGGTCAACATGCTCAGGGCCTTTCTCTCTTCTTTTCCCTCCCTAAAACATGACCCATGTTGCTAGTGGATTGAATTAATTGGGGCTCATATTGGGAGGTGAAACTTAGGAACTCTAACCTTCAGGGATGGAACCAAACTCTGTTACGAATGTAGATGCAATGAGAACTTTTCTGATGCTGACTAGTTGCAACTGTTTTGTGCTATCACCAGAGAAAATGTGTGGAGCAAACAAGCTTTATAAGAAAGTCATGATTTTTTTGTAAACACAGCATTATATTCTGTTTTCTGTTGCTATAACACAATACTTGAGGTGGATATTTTAAAAAGAAGAAAGTTTCTTTAACTCATAATTTTGGGGCTTGAAGTTCAGGATTAGGCAGCCCAATTGGCTTGGCCTCTGATGAGGGTCTTATGCAGATGGCCTCACAGTGTCAGGAGCATTGGGGAAGAGATCACATGGCAAGACAGGAAGCCAGAGGGGTTCTGTGGCCAGATTTGCAATTTTTGTAAGAAATCCTTCTTGCAGAATTTAATCAAGGCCCCATGAAAATTTCATTCACCCCTTCTGAGGGTGGTACCCTCCTATCCAATGACCTAACCACTTTCCACTAAGGCCAAGTCTCCTAAGTTTCCATCACTTCAACACTGTCAGGCTGCCTGATGTACATCTAGCCCCCGGACCTTTTAGGGATGTGCACAAACCATGTGCCACATAGCATGGATGTGATGTTGAATGCTTATTTTTGTCTTTCCTTCTTATCTAGGATGGTTTTTAGTGTTGACTGATTATTTTCTGAATGTCCCCTTCCTTCCTCCATATTCATCCTTCTAGGAAGAACATGGTAGTTCCCTTCTAAAACCCTTGAACGCTTTGCTCATAATTCATGTTGCTGACTTTTTTCTGTAATAAGTTTACTCCTTCTCCTAAATGTCTGCAAACTGTTCAAAGTCTACATCACTTTTCAGCAAAAACAATAGTTTATGTCAGATTGGAATCTGTTCAAATTTACAACCAATTGATGAAAATTGCTTTTATTAAGATTGCGGACTCTCTACAGAAGGACAACTGGTAAACCTCAAATTATATGTGTTTATGCAGAACTTTCATTTGGATATTAAGGAAAGAAGAAAATAATTAGACAAGCAGTTAATTACCTGAACACTCTCATGGTTTCTAGTTCTCCTTGCCTCTCATCTCTCCTCCATTAATTCACTGAAAGCACAAGTTCCTAAATTTTCTTCTGCCTTCTTTGCTCAAGAGAATACTTCATCCCTATGATGGTTTAGAGATGAGGTGTCCCTCAAGAGTTCATGCAAGAAGCAATCCAAGAACATTCAGAGGTGAAATGATTAAATTATGATTAATTATGTATTAACTGGGTGGTAACTGTGGGCAGATAGGGTGTGGCTGGAGGAGGCAGGTCATTGGGGCAGTGCCTTTGGGGCTTATATTTAGTCTCTGGTGAACAGAGTTCTCTCTGCTTCCCGGGTGCCATGTCCTGAGCTGCTTCCATTCCCTGGGCCCTTCCACCATGATGTTCTGCCTCCCCTCAGACTCAGAGCCAGGGAGTTGGCCAACTTCAGACTGAACCTCCTTACTCATGAGCCAAAATAAACCCTTCCATCTCTACATTGCTCTTTTCAGGTCTTTTGGTCACAGTGATAAAAGAATTGACTGAAACAAGCCCTAATTCAGCAGCGGTTGTCTCCATGAGTAGGGGTCTCAGTGAGCACGGGGTCTCTTTGCCAGATGGAGTTCTTATGATCCAGAGCTTCACTGTGACTAGAGAAAGATGTGCCCTTCCCAACTCTGAGCTGCATTCATAAACCTGGTTTGTTTCCAGACCCATCACAAACATGAAATCAGCTCCATTTGCTTAGATAGCCACAGAAGCTGAGTCACAGGAAGTGCCAAACCTTCATGCTGAAATTTAACAGGGGTTCTTTTCCAAGCAACGGTAAGAGCAACCCATGTCTGCACTTGGGCACCTCTTCCCTGTCTTCCTGCTCCATTCGCCTTTGCCCTCATTCCAGCAGTCCCCATCCACAGCAAGACTCTTTCCTTGAGCTCTCCACAGACTGAGGCCCTGGGGTCAGGGTTCCCCTGTAGTTTCTTCAGCCATGGTGATCACTCAGGCATGTCAGTTCTCTAGTCCACAGAACTATCACTTGTTCAGGACTTGCTCGCCTTGTGCCAAGCTCTAAGAAATTCATTTCTTTTTATTATAGTTGTTTATTCCTCCCCAGTAAAGTTATATTACAACATATTTATTTATTTATTTATTTTGCTTTTGGCTATTTAATCTTTTTTTTTTAAATTTTTACAGACATCATTTTGGTTTATTGTACACATCTGGGGTAGAGATTTTCATTTCTATGGTTGGGCATGATGTGGATTCATACCATTCATGTTAATCACACATGTTCGCAGGGTAATGATGTCTGTCTCATTCTACCATCTTTCATACCCCCACCTGCTCTCCCTCTCACTTCCCTCTATGTAATCTAAAGTTCCTCCATTCTTCCCTCACCCCCCACCCCTCCCCTCATTACACAAACATATCAACAAAAATCTTCCAAGTTATAGAAGTAAGTAGTGTCAGAGTGAAGATCTAATTTAGATCTGTCTGACTCCAGAGCTAATGGCCCCAAATACCGCGGTGTGGCTCCTGTCCAGTCTAAGCACTTTGTAGAGCTTGCTTCCTGACTTCCCTCTCAGAGGGTCTCCCCTTTTCTAATTCATTCCTATTGTCCCTCAATTGCCTTTTCCAATGCAGCCTCCTCTTTTAACTAGAGCTGAACAACTCAGCTGTTTTGGTCTCTGAAATCTGATAAAAATTACCATTTCCATCTATTTGTCTCTTGATATAAATATAAAAGTCCTTTGATGGGACAACTCAGGTGACTTTCTGCTACCCCTTCAATGGTTCAGATTAATATAATTTGAATGAAGCATTTTGCATCTAATTCTGAATTAGATTGTTGCTCTGAGTGTTTTCAACACAATGTAGCTCTTGGCTTCTGCAGGTCTTTCCTTCCTCTAGTTTCTTGTTGCCCTGGGGTGGTCACTGTCCCCTTAAGATGTCACTGTGTGTCACATTCTTTTCTGAGCAAAGTAGTTAGAAAGGTAGCTCCACACAGCAGGGACAAGCGTGTAAAGCACACCAAGCAGCCCTTCAGCTCTCCAGTGTAAAGACGTTCCTGTGGTCAGGTGTTTGGTTTGGTTGTGTTTGGTTGTGTTGTTTGGTTGGTTCTTGCTTGCAGTCAACTTCTTGAAACATTCTCCTGATCCTCCTCATATTTTCTTCTCTCTGAATTTCTGTGACCTTGTCCCCACACTCTCCCCATCCATGGCACCCATAGATGGCTCTGCCTGCCTTCTGCTTCCTTTAAGTACTGTGTCTCTCATCTCCTTGTTTTGGCCTGTTGTGTTGCAGCTCTGCCTAGAACACCAGTCAACCTCTCTTACGGACCATTCATGTTTTCTAACAGAAAATCAACCATCATAAGAGATGGATCGTGCTGTGCTTCTAAAAGGTGATTTTTTCCTACATTATGCTCAATCAATTATTTGCGGAGTGAGAACATTCTCTTCGTAAACTTATCATTCATTTTGATATATATTCAAAAATAGACTGACTTGTATAATCAAGCTACAAAATCATCCCAACTAGCCTATACTTACCTTAAATAATCCACTTTATATTTATACTCATTTTGAACCTTCCCTAACAACTCATTGAAATAGTTCCAGGACAATGTGACAGTAGGTGGTTCAGATATTTACTCAATTTCTTTTGCTCAGCAGATAGATACAGGCACCTAGGATTCAAAAACCATTGTTGAAGAGAATGGAGGGTGTAAACATGCACGAGTCGGGCACATGCTCTCAGGGAAGCTTCCTTGTCCCACATATCCCTGCCCTGGTAAGTCTCAGCCTGCACCTTAGCTTCCTCCATGGGCAAGCCTTCCTGGCTTCCCCTGGACCTCATGCATGCCAAGCACAGTACTGCTTTGGTTTCTCCATACCCAGTGCCTGGCACACCATCTGACACGGAACAGTCACTCACCATGTTTTTGTCCAATTGAGAACCACAAGGATCCTATCCTAAAGGAGCTCACTGCTCTGAGTAAAAAGCTCTGCACTCTATCCAGGGAAGGAGCCATGGCAGTCAGTTGTGCATTTCTCAGGAGAAAAGGATAGTACAATCCATGTTTGCACTTGGTCAAAGCAGACAATGAATCATCGCCCCAGTACAAGCAAGTGACTGTGTATTGGGGGCGAGGGGACCAACAAACTTTGATTTGTTCTATTAGTATATCTCAAATTTTTTCAATATTCACTTGCATGTTATAAGTTTGGCAAATTAGGGAGATTCATTCCTGAATATGTGTAAGAAAATATGGTTTATCAATATGGTTACCTGTCCAGATGGTATAGGGCTTGCCAATAGAGGATCTGCAGATATAACTCTTGCTGTGTAAGGAAAACTAGGAGGAGGCTTATAATATAAAAGGAAAACATCCATTTCCAGGAATTATTAAAAAAAAAATAAAACAATGGCCAAAACTAAGGGAGCACTCAAGGCGAGGAAAACTGTTACACCCAAAATAAGATATTTGATTTTGGTAAAGGTGTCTTTGACATCCTTATTAATCAAATAAACAGAATAACCATTGGTAAAATGCATGCCGAAAAGAAAGATTATTTTCTACAAATAAATGTGAAGAAACTTGGACTCTTAATTATCAAATTATAGCTTAGTGCTGAGGAATATATAGTATATTTAGTAGATGATATTAATAGATAGTATTATTTGTTCAGGATTCTTGTAGTTCACAGAGGGTTGTATTTCATGTGGTTTTCTCATTTACCTGAGTTATGCTACAGGGCTCCTTGTGCATGTTTGTGGACAGGATGGGGGACAACAGGTGCCTGCAATCAGGACAGTTCAATTGATCCACATGCAACTTCCCAGAGCGCCAGTTCAGTCCTGGACTCAGTGCTGTGTACATGTACATCCATGCCTACAACTCTCTCCATGTGGAATTTTCTCTTAAAATTAACTAAATACCTAATGGAAAGATTTTCCTGGACACCTTCCTTCCTTTTTTTCATAATATTTCCCTTGCAGTAAGCAGCAGTACCTAATAAGCAGACAAAACAAATCGATTATAATCACTATGAGCAGATTTGAAGCAAACTCAATGCCAGATATTTTTGAATCGTGGAAATTAGAGCACTGAGGACTTACTCATCATTGTAGGTAATTGAGAACAGGTGACACTGCATAATAACTATGATGGCTTATTTGTTCTGGAGGTCAGTTTGAAATAGCAGTATCTCTGAATGATAGGGTTTGGGAATGGAAAGTCATCCACTGCACAGGCAAGGAGGACAAAAAAGTTAGGAAATTTGCACAAGTAGAGTGTCAATATCTATTTTCTGACTTATGAAGTCACTTGAACCACTAAGAATGTACTCAGTCCATTTTGGCAAAGGGAGCAGGGGGCTCAGAATCAGATACTTGGTTTTACTCAGAAGGTATCTCTTCTCCAGAAGCCCATCACCTATTGGCAATTACTCTCACACCATTTGTTTCCCTCACAATTATGTTTCTAAAAACACTGTGGTGGGTGAACATCCCTAGAGGTAGACAGAGTTGTCACACATCTGTGTCACGGGCAGCAGATTAGTGAAGTCTTAACAGAGCCGTGAACACATGACCCTTCACACGACTTGCCAATCCTGCCCAACGTGAGAGCTACTTTTACTCTGTGGAGAAAAATTAGCACACAATCAACAAAGAGCATCCACAGGAACATGTAATGAGCACCCAGTTCTATTACTTCTTTTTTTTTTTTTGGCGGGGGGGAGAATTATACTTATTAATTCTATAACTTAAGATCAATATATTTACACATATAAAAGATGATTTTAAATATATGTAATGTGGTACAAGGTGATAAAATTGGCCAAGTGTGCAGGGGTAATGATCAAATATAGACTTTATTAATGAAAAGACATGAACTCAAAATCCAACAAAAATATGTGTATATTTTTTAACCACAATGAGCAACTGTTTTATTTTCAAATAATCTCTTGGATCTTGCTTCTTTTTTTTTTTTTTTCCTTAATCCAGCTCTACTTCTTATGGTAGCTCTTTTTTTTTATTGAACAAGTGCCAAGAGTATTAATGAATCTCTTATTGTTTCAGGAAGCAGGGTGGGGGGTTTCAACAGTACAGTTCCGTATTTTAATAGTGCTGCCTCAGTGTTGTGGTCTTACCACGTTAGCGTCTGCAACTCCATACCTGTACAAACAGGGAATGTGCTATAACTGGCTTTCACTTTGGAACCCAAGGGATAGGAAATATTCCTCCTGCACTTTTAGGACCTAACTCACAGGATGCATTGGCTTTATACACCTAAAATTATATCATCATGCTTTATATTATTTCCCCTATCCAATAGGTTTTCTCATATTTTCTAAGTAGATAAGTGGAATGCTGAAATAAAATGGTTTACATAAGGACCCACTTCAAACAAAGACCAAGGGACAGCTATTCTACTATTCATGTACCTACCTGCATGCCTAAGGAACTCAACGTTTTAGAAAATTCAGAAGTGTAAAAAGTCAATCAAAGAACAAATTTGCAAAACATTAATAAAGAATATATAAGCTATTTAGTGAGTACACTAAATCTCCATTAGATTTGAATTTAAATAAAAAAGTGTACCATTTAATTGTCCTTAGGTCACAAAGGTAGATAAAGTATACAAGGTAAAAATGAACATGAGCTATCAAAATATATAAGTGTGGGCTGGGGACATTGCTCAATTGGTAGAGTGTTTGCCTCACAAGTACAAGGCTCTGGGTTCAATCCCCAGCACTGCAAAAAAAAAAAAAAAAAAAGGTATAAATGCATTCTACTGTCATGTACAACAAAATAGAACAAATTCAAAAATTAAAAAAAAAATTAACATGATGTTCCAAACCAGGAAAGTATTCCAGTTTACACCATTGCAGCAAATTAGATTTGGAGGTGTAAAACATTTTAAAAGCATATTTTAACATATTTACATACAATATATCAAAAGGAAAGCAGATATAAATGGAAAAATAAGTATTTATAAATGAATCTTTATTCTCTTGGTGATTTTGAAACTTATTGGTGCCATTTTTATAACAGAAATGTTAATTCATATAAAAAATAAAATCAAGAAAGTTGAAAATAATGGCAAATGTTATCCAATGCCTTTCTGGTTGCTGTAGAGAGATGTTGAGAGTGAAGAGCTGGGATGAACGTGCAAAAGAAAGGCTTCCAAAATATAAAAAGTTGTACACATCCACCATAAATCATGGGACCAGAAAAAAAAGGAAGTGTCATAGGGGTTGGGGTTGTGGCTCAGTGGTAGAGCGCTTGCCTAGCATGTGTGAGGCGCTGGGTTCAATTCTCAGCACTGCATAAAAATAAATAAATAAAATAAAGGTCTATTAACATCTAAAAAATATTTTTAAAATAGAAGGGTCATATGTCCCTACTTTAAAGGAAACATTTGTATATTCTATGAAGAAATTAAATCCCCTGAGTGTTTGGTGCACTTGAAAAAGTATTCAAACATTAATTCATTAATTATGTTTGAACATTACTGAAAGACAGAGCGACCATGAGCAAGCAGCAGACTGGAGGGAGAGAGAAAGGAAGGGAGAATTGAGCGGAGAGAGGAAGAGGGAGAGGGAGAAGGAGGGAGAGGGAAAGAGAGAGAGAGAGAGAGAGAGATCCTATTCCAAAAGAAAGTATTAGACCTACAGAATAGCTTTGTAAAAAATATAAGAAATTTGAAAATCGGTCTTGTTAAAAAATTGTTACAAGTAGTAGGTGAATAAAGAATAATTCAGGGATTTTTAAACCTATTGCAAAATCTAAGAGTGTAATTATCCTAAAACCTGATCCTCGTGCTCAACTTGGAGGCTCTTTCCTGTCTCCATGAAGGATGAATTTTGGTTATGCTTGGGTGTGTTCCTGGCCTCAATTGACTCAGCTTTTTCTTTCTTTCTTTCTCTCTTTCTTCTCTCTCCCTCCCTTCCCTTCCTTCCTTCCTTCCTTCCTTCCTTCCTTCCTTCCTTCCTTCCTTCCTTCCTTC